>CM016561.1:36825036-37425036 GCA_003412495.2 Echium plantagineum | reverse complement strand
AGTCAGATGGTCACGGAAGTTGAGGTTGCCCATCAACCACTTCCACAAAAGATTCTGCCTCACAAGAGACTCGAATCCACACGCTACAGAAGAGGCAAGACGTGATGTTATTCACCCAAATTCCTCCCTCTTATCATAAATATTACTCCCTCCGTTTCTTTTTATTTGATTGTTTGGGGTAAAAGTACTTTATTAAGAGATTGTGAAAAATTACATTGGGATTGTAAAAAGGTGTATTGGAATTGTAAAAAGGTGCATTAGAATTGTAAAAAGGTGCATTGGAATTATAAAAAGTTGCATTGAAATTGTAAACAATCAAATAAAAAGAAACATGGAAAAAATGCTCAAACAATCAAATAAAAAGAAACGGAGGGAGTAGTATATATGAATAGTGGAATAAGTCACTCCCCACTGGTAACGCTCATTGCAATTCAACAACATGAAAACGCGGCTTACATTGCCGTCTAATTAGTTTTAGCCGGCTTGTAATTACATTAAATGGACCGCCTTTTTGGAGCCACATTTGGGATATTTTATGAAGTTGTACCCTTATATATATGCCCCTATGTTATAATTATACACTCACTAAATTGAATTTAGTTACCTTAATAAGGACCACGAGAGAAATTTGATCAGATGGCTCGCCGAAATGGGATTTCTCTCATCTCCTACTCAGCTCTGCTAGTTTTATATCTTCTTGTTCTAAGTAAGTTAAAGCATTTAATAATTGAATAATAGGCTTATTTACTATTTGCTCCTATATAATATAGGGTTTATGTTTATATGCCTTCAATTCTTTTGATAATGTTTAAAGTGCCCTTGAATTTTTCTTTTAAGTTTTAAAGGATGAATTAATTATTGTACCTCGTCACTATTATAAATGGTAGCTAGTGAGTGTGATTTTTTATGCCCAAAATTAATTAATTGTGTTAGTTTAATTGACATATATTTATGCATTGTAATACTATATGTTATTATTTTATTTTCTTTTGTAAATTAGTGATGAAGTGAGTTTCGAACCAAGGATCTTCTGATTACTAGCAAGAGCCTTTTCCACTACGCTATTCGATTGACTCTTGTAATACTGTATGTTATATTGTAAAAGATAGTTAATTGTTAATTTAGTTATGGATAGTGAAAAGAAGTTGCATTTTATCTTAAGTAGTTAAATTATCGCAATTTAGTCCTTGAAAGTAGCATTCTCGAAAGTGACAAATGTTGCAGTATATAGTCTCCGAAAATATAGAGATCAATATTTAACAATTGTCATTTTTGAGGACTGCACTGCAACACACTTGTGACACTTTCGAATATTAATCTACAACAACATTACTATACATATAATGGCGATTCTTCAATTTCCTTGCAGCGACGCTGGCTGCAGCTAAACCAGCAGTTCTTACTTGTACCATACCCGTCGGGGCGAAAGCCGGGGATACTTGCAGTGCCATTATCAAGAACGCTAAAATGTCTGCTCAGGACTTCAGCTTCTTGAATCCAAATATCAATTGTAACAACATCTTTGTAGGGCAATGGTTGTGCCTTGGCGGAGGATTCGTCGGTTAACCAACATTTCGAGCTTAAGAAGCTGGTTTTCGGACAATTAAGGTTGAAGAAGAAAATTCGAAGAGTTGTGTACTAAAAGTTTGCATAAAAAATTATGTATTGTGGTAATAAAAGTTTGCTTGTTAGACGTAATTACTGGAGTATTGTTTTGGTTTATGTGCTCTTTTATTTCTGGAAACGAATTTAAGTATTCTGCTCGTGACTCATTTCTTAATTTACTTTATCGCCGTAACTATACATTCTATGACGACACCCGTCTTCGAATTCACTCCTCTAGTCAATACTCTCGAGTGTTCGACTTTACAAAGAAAGTATAAATAATTAAATCACGAGTTCATTATATCAAGTGAGACATAACAATCGTACAAATTAATTAGAAGTTTGTGAACACTTCTAATACATCTAGAGGTATTCAACAAATCACATTGTCATTTTACGAATTGAAGAAAAAAGTTGGTGGGTGGTGATGGTTGGTGCTTAAAGGATGGTGGTTGAGGTTTTAAAAAAAAGTTGAGATCCTCAAACTAAGGGTCCTGACAGCTCCTTGTTCTGAGTATGATATCAGAGTTTGGAACAAGATGTGCCTCACCTGATCAAGGGACTAGAACTTACTTTTTTGAATTGAAAAGGCGATAGAAGAAAAGTGAGAGGAGTGATTTAGACTTTTTACTTGATATGGTATTTTGATAAAGAAAATCAACTTGATGATGCGACTTAATATTGACATCAAACCTGAGCTATATAGCCAATTTCCTTTCGAAATGGCAAGGTACGGTCCTCGCCATGTTCGGCTCCTCTTTCCCCAAATGGGCACCTATGAGTCTAGGGCTGTTATCGAGCCGAATCAAGTTAAACAGTTGATATTTGAATTTGACTTGATTTTATTTTGATCTAAGGTTTGATTTGATTTGGTCAAATATCTAGAAAAATAGTTTGGCTTGAGGTTTCAAGAAAATTTTAACAAGATATTTGGCTTGATTCGAGCCAAACCGTTTGAAAAGGTGTGGCTTGATAATTAAATAGACAACAATTTTAAAACCGTTTGAGAGTCAAAGGCTATTGTCAGATTAGGATTGAAAGATGATTAAATATTGAGACTATTTAGAAATTAGGGTTGAGATATGAGTAAATAGATTGGATAATGGATCAGTCCATATAAATATGATATGGAGTATTGGACATTTGGACTAATGGACATATATTGCTATATAAAAGATGACATAAATGAATCATGCCAAGCTTTTTTCGCACCGTTTGGCTCGGTTTGGCGAATATACACTTTTTAGGTTTGGCTTGAGGTTTGACATGTCGAATCGCACTTCGAATCAAGCTTTTTTGAGCCAAATACGTCGAACCGTTTCGAATCTTAACGTTTGTTCACAGGCCTACCTATGACCTATGGGTCAATAAATATCCTTAATAAACGTCCTCATAAGGATCAATTGTTCAAGTTATGTTTCATTTTTAAAGAAAAACTAATTGTAGCCTGCCAAAATATTCGTAGCATTAACGTCCCAGACTAACTGATTGCGGCGCCGGGCCAAATATTCGTATAATTAACTCCCGGGACAGACTCATTGGATATGTGTAATATTTTGTGTTTTTAGAAAGTGTTCTTGAAACAAAAAAAAAAGTTTTAGTATGCCTAATTGTTAATGGAAGTAAAGGAAAGGAAAAAAGGAAAAAGAAAAAGAGACTATTGTATTTGTTAATATAGGGAAAAAGAGCAGAAAAGAAGGCACATACACGCTTACGCCGAGAATAAAAGGAAAAGGAAAAAACCCAAAGGCAAGGGCACACGAGAAGGGGACGCGCCCTTTAATGATAGACGATGAAACTTAAGTTCTATGTCTACTCCCTTTTCAAAAGGCTATTGAAAATGTAGACGTACAATTAATTAAAACTAAAAAAACAACTAAAAAAATGAGAAAGTACTTTCTAACTATAGTGATAAGGTTATATATGAAACTATAAATTATATTTCTATTGTCAATTGATTTTAGTAATCTCAGCAAAAAATGCTCCCAAATCTTCTTCGATCTTATCAGACGTAGTTGTATGAATAGTGGAATAAGATATTATTTGAAATGATAAAATACTAATTTGTCATTTAATATTAGTGGCACGAGAAAAAACGCTTGATAGAAAATCCTCCTCCCAAAGTCATTCTCGACTAGGGCTTTAAACTTACAGAACGTAACTTCTTCTGAGTTCAGTCGCATGGGTTCGCAGCTTAGGTTCCTTTCGGGCCGAAATGTGCGAACCTATGGTTCGAGTTCGCATGTGATATTTGGAGTTCGAGTTCGGTCCTGGTTTTCAAACGGGGCGCAAATAGTTCGGGCCAATTTTCCGCAAACAGTTTGCATCTTAGGTTCGATTCGGTCCGAAATGCGCGAATGGAAGGTTCGAGTTGGGCTCGAGTTTGGTCCGGGTTTTTAAACTGTAAGCAAATAGTCCAGTTCAATTTCCCGCAAACAGTTCGGTCCGATTTCTCGCAAATGGTTCGCAAAAAGTTCTACACTTATATATGTTTTTGTGTCTAAAATTGTCTGCATTTATAGTATGATGAATGAAACATTCCATTCAAATACAAGTCTCCTACAAAAGTTGCTCCAATTCACTACATATATGTACGATGTATGAAGCATTCCATTCAAATAATTAATAAGTAATTATACTAAAGAGCTCAAGAAATAGACTAATACTGTAATAGATGAGTTTTTTCTTATGTGATAACAAAAATCCGTTATCATGGTGATAACTCAATTGTGGACCGTTAAATTATGGTGTTATCATATGTTCACATTTTGAATAAAATAAAGAATGACTAATAGTTAGAAATTAATATCAGTAATTTAAGATTGTTTAAATAATAATTCTAACAATTATTAATAATAACCCTAATAAATATATGTTTAAATTTAACTCATGTCATTTATATAATAATCCTAATAATTACTATTGAATTATATATATATATATATGTTCAGATAATATATATTTAAGTTGCACATCGTACTAATATGCAAGCGGAACTAAAGCGAACCGTTTGGTCCGGTTTGTCGAACCTTGAATTTTATCTTTCGATTTGATATTTGCCAATGCACATCGAACCACGAACCGAACTTTTTCGAGCCGAATCGAACCTTTTAGCTTCGCTCACGGCCCTACTCTCGACTGCTAACTGCTAAGGCTCATTCCAAGCAAATAAACAACAAGAAAACGGCGCTTACATTGCCGTCCCACCAGTTGTTACGAGTCCAAATTCTTGATACTATCTGCTGTTTTCCTTTCGGCAGCCGGCTGCCATTTATATACTATGAAACTTAAGTTTTACATCTACTCCCTTTCAAAAAGTTTATCGAAAATGTAAATGTACAATCTACTAAAACAAGAAAGACAAGTAAAAAAAAAGATAAAAGTACCTTCTAACTGTACTGATAAGGTTATGTATGAAACTATAAATTATATTCCTATTATCAATTGATTTTAGTATAAGTTGTTCCGACAAATAAGTAGCGGGTATTGCTCGAATTTCTTACAACCAGTATCTTTTTTATTGAGTGTGTATGATAATGGGGCAAGAAAAACTGAAGAAGCAGAAACATATCTGTGAAAAAACTGGAGTATCGGGCGAAGATAGTACTAGTACCAGTGAATTTCAATCAACATATTTTAAGCTTTTTGTAGACTATGGTAGTAGGCTTAAAACTATACATGGAAAACCAATCAATGAGCCAAGATATGAAACAGAATGTGTTAAGATGGTGGAGCAGAAGTTATCAACTAATGCCATCATTAGGTTGGCTGGAGAAAAGTTCATCCAGTTCCTGGAAACTAGTAGCAAGGATTTGTTGATGGCTTGCCATCTCTTTTCGAATGAATTTACGAGCCTGAACAAGGAGGATGCAAGAGATGCGGAGCTTGTCTTTTATCTTTTAGCATCTGCGGACAAAGTAGGCCGAGAGCAGTTTGATCATGCAAGAACGCTCTTGCAACGTTGTGAAGAGCTAAGTTCTCGTGTTGGAGACCCTGTTCAAAGGCTAGTATACTACTTTTTTAAAGCGCTCATAGAGAAGGTTGATCGAGAAACTATGAAGACAGCTACATATAATTTGGGAATGGAGCAATTACTGGAGGTTGAAGAAAATATGATGAGAGTAAACTCAACATACCTTGCACTTAATAAAGTTAATCCTATGGGTCCATGTATTCAGCTTGCTGGGATTGAAGCCATAGCGGACCATGTTACTGAAGCAAAAAAGGTGCATATCATTGATTTATCAATCAGAGGAGGACAACAGCACTCGATGTTGATACAGGCCCTGGCAGAGGAAAGCGGATTCCATGCTGAACGCCTAAAGATAACCGCTATTGGAACTACATCAAGGTCAGAGATTGAGGAGACGGGTAATAGGTTGATAAGCTTTGCTCATTCGCTGAGCCTACCATTCACTTTCAATGTAGTAATGGTGGACGACATCTTGGATCTCGAGGAAGGGCTTTTATGTGTTGATTCTGATGAAACAGTGGTAATCTATTGCGCCTACTTCTTAAGGAGCCTGCTTAGCCAGCCAGATCGACTGGAATCTTTGATGAGAGTGATTTCGAATATTAAACCCTCTCTTATGGTTGTTTCTGAAATTGAGTCAAATCATAATTCTCCAGTCTTTGTGAATCGCTTCATTGAAGCTTTGTTTTTCTTTGGTGCACAATTTGATTGCCTAGAAGACTGTATGAAGAATGATGAATCAAATAGATCCATAATGGAGTCATTTTTCTTTAGTAAGGGGATACATAACATTATGGCAACTGAAGGGGACCAGAGAGCATTCCGCGAAGTTAAAGTTGAGGTATGGAGATCTTTTTTTCACCGATATGGGATGCTAGAGACCCCATTGAGCATGTCATCGCTATCTCAAGCAACTCTTATGCTCAAGAATTATTCGTGTGCTAGTTCATGCACACTTGGTAAGGACGGAGAATGTGTAACTCTAGGATGGAAGGGAACGCCACTCTATTCTCTTTCGGCTTGGAGGTTTAAGTAATAAAGTTTTTCCACTGTGTGGAGGAGTTATTGCGAACTAACTTACTTGGCTTACTTGTCCTCATTTGTTGTTTTCTGCAATGTCGATATTAAAACAGATGTCATTTGCTCTGCATTTTGTTTAAGAAACTTTGTTTTGTGCTTCTTACTGGTTCTAGTGTATTGAACAGTATTCGCGAAAATGTCCGTCTTCTACAGATTGCATTCAGGCAACTTTGGAGAATTCACAATAAACTGTAGTAATTTATTTCTTAGACAGCGCAGCCTAATTAAGCGTGTAAGTGACAACTCAAAAAATTTAACACATGGCTAGGCGTAATTGCGTTACTACAAGGAAAACGACAGCATTTTCCAAAAAACCTTGATGTATGTTTCTTGAAAACTAAGCTCTGTACACTCAGGAGTGCCACTATACACCGCAGAATAGTGTTGTTGTAAGAGTGGAAGTGTTATTTCATTTCTATTTTATCGTTAACTAAAACTTCTTCTGTACTACATGTCTACAACAACTCAGCTTTGTTTGTATCAGTAACTATGAATATACTAACTGTTTTTGTTAACTTATGTGGATCATTTTATAGTAGTCGTATTCATAAGTGTCTTATTTAGAACTCGACTGTAATTCCCCAACATTATTGAAATATTCCTCTCAGTAGCCGGCTAGCCACTAACTGCCTAGGTGAATGGAAATTATCAGATGCAGCCATGCAGGTTGTCTTATTTATGTATGCCTTGGGCCAAGTTCTCCTAATCTTGTTGTCATATGTGAGAGTTCAGAATTAAGGGAACGGCTAGGTGATTATAAAAAACCGGAATGTTGGTTGTCTGGACTCTTGAATAAGTGCACTGCCACTATAAAGAGAGAAAGTTGTAGTTAATCTTAATGTCATATGTGAGAGTTGAGAATAAAGAACGGGAGAAGAAGTTGATAATTTATCGGCTCAATATCCTTACTTGTGTTGTTCAATAGTGCGGACTGCTTATGGCACAGCGAAAAGCATCTGAAGATACCACTTCGTGTACGGAGGAAAACAGCATGTCTGATACATGCATTACATCGTCTATGTTTCAGAACGAACCTCCTCGAAAAGAAGTTTTTTCTGCTTCTTTAGACGATGCAGAGTCTTGTGTCGAGTCTCTGCCATCTGAATCAAGTGGTGAGACTAGAAAGACAGATGGTATTAAGCTAAATACTTCAGATGTAAAGAGAAAGGGAGAAAACTTTCAAGCATTTCCGCCTGCATTGTTTAAGCTTTGTGCAGACTACGGTAAAAGAGTTAGAAAATTCCATGAATTCCCAATAGTTGTAGCAAGCAATGAAGGAGAAAGTACTAAGATGGCGGACCCTAGATTGTCGACTAATGCTGTCATTCAATTGGCTGGAGAGACATTCATCGAGTTTGTAGAAAGTAGTCACGGGGATTTCTTGATGGCTTGCCATCTCTTTCCGGATCAGTTTTCATCCCTCAACATAGAAGAAGTGAGGGATCTGGAGCTTGTCTTTTATCTTTTGGCTTCTGCAGAGAAAATAGGCCAGAAGCAGTTTGATCATGCTCGTAAGCTCTTGGATCGTTGTGATGAGCTAAGTTCCAGTGAAGGGGATCCTGTTCAAAGGTTAGCGTTCCATTTTTCAAAAGCACTCCATGTGCGGATTGATCAGGAAATTATGAAGACGAGATCAATGGATTTTTGGAGGAAGCAATTTTTGGATGTTGAAGAAGGATTGATGAGCATAGACTCGACCTATCTCGCAGTTTGCAAGGCAGTTCCAGCAGGTCTAATAATTGATCTCGCTGCAATTCAAGCCATAATGGAACATGTTCCTGAAGCAAGAAAGATACATATCATTGATTTCTCAATCAAAGGCGGGCAGCAACACTCAATGTTGATGCAGGCCCTCATGGTGGAAAGGGAACCTCCTCTTGAGCATCTGAAGATAACTGCTGTTACAACCAAATCGAAGCATAAAACCGAGGAGACGGGTGACAGATTAAGAAGCTTTGCTCAGTCCCTTCACCTACAGTTTTCTTTCAATGTAGTAGAAGTGGATGACATCTTGAATCTTGAGGAAGCGCTCTTGCCTGTTGATATCGATGAAACAGTGATAGTCTACTCTGCTTTCTTTTTGAGGACCATGATTTCGGAGCCAGATCGATTGGAACATTTATTCAGACTCATTTTAAAAACTAAACCTTATCTCATGATTGTTGCTGAAGTCGAGACAAATCATAATTCTCCCATCTTTGTGAGTCGTTTTCTTGAAGCTTTGTTTTTCTATGGCGCGCAATTTGATTGCTTAGAAGACTGTATGAAGAATGACAACACGAACAGATCGATTCTGGAGTCGTTTTTTTACAGCAAGGGTATACATAACATTATTGCAGCTGAAGGGGTGCAAAGGACATTCAGTAAAGTTAAGGTTGACGTTTGGAGGGCCTTTTTCGAGCGATTTGGGATGGTGGAGACCTCATTGGGAATTACGTCTTTGAAACAAGCGAAACTCGTGCTCAAAGATTTTCCCTGGGCGAGTTCATCCACATCTAATATGGATGGAAAGAGTCTAATAATAGGGTGGAAAGAAACACCGCTTTATTCGCTTTCAGCGTGGAAGTTTAACTCCTAATTTCTCTCTTCTGATGAATGCCATTCAGCTTCCTTTGCTCGGATTGTTAATGATCTCTTCCTGAGATTTAATTGTAATATGATGATGACTTTAATCTCCAGGTGACAATCATCCTTTGCTTAGAGTTTTATTTAAGAACATGCAGTATTTGATCTGTGTACTTCCATCTGATTGTAATACTACCTAATCAAGATTCAAGACTCAATAAAAAGACTTTCTCCATGTTGGAGTAATGGTTCGTTACAACTTCAAGAATGGCTCTTTATTGAGTTAATCGAATAGCCTAGTGGAAAAAGCTCTTGCTAGTGACCAAAAGATCATGGGTTCGCAACTCACCTCAGCTCTTGCTAGTGACCAAAAGATCATGGGTTCGCAACTCACCTCAGCTCTTGCTAGTGACCAAAAGATCATGGGTTCGCAACTCACCTCATTGCTGATTTACAAAAAAATAAAATAATAATGACTCTTTATCGTTAGACCGCCTACAATGGTTTGTTGTAGGGATGTTTTCAGTTCGGTTCGGTCGGTATTTCCCGAGAATTTTGTGTGAAACCGATCCTATCGGTTTTTGGACTACATGAATCGATTCGGTTGAAAATTATTTCGATTTAAATCGGTTCGGTTGAAGTCGGTTTTGAAGCAAAATCTGTTCGGTCCGGTAATAAAATTGCACAATTTCAAATTAAATAGAACCTACAGGTCCACCATGTCAAGAAACAAAATAAAATTATATGCAGAACACATACCAAACTAAGCTTCCAAATGTTAGTCATTATTAACTTCACCGCCATGACGCCATCGCTATTATTTATACAAATGAAGGTAAAAAGTAAAAGAATTCAAATAATAGGTCAAATGTCAAAATATAATTATCTAAAAACAAAAATTATAAAATAACAAATTTTTGGTTTACACTTTTCTTCTCTTTTTTATTCAACTTTTCTAACTTACTCATTAAGGAAATTGACACTAATTTTGTCCTTAGCCAATTTTACGAACAAATCAAAGTCTCAGGCTCTCAACACTGTCATATGCTAATAGTCTATTAGGTTTTAAGAATGAGGTATAATAAATTTGAACTTTAAATTGATTTTTTTTTATTTGGACACTTGGGTTACTTTTTTTTTGTACAATTAGTAATGAGATGGGTTTCAAACTCAGGACCTTCTAGTCACTAACAAGAGACTTCTCCACTAGATTATTCGATTAACTCCATGCCATTAACACTTTTTGGTACAAAACTTCAACAATTGTAAGATATTGATGAGTATTGTAGAATACAACTATGTACTTATTCAATCATAATCATTAGGCGTGTGCACGGTTCGGTTCCGTTGTGGTAAAAAATAACCAAACCGACCTAATCGGTTCTACGGCTAGGGGTGGCAAACGGACCGGGCCCCCTCGCACCGTCCGAGGCCCCGGCCCATCAGCCCATCTCGAGTTCGGCCCCGGCCCACTAGGCCCGCGAACGGCCCATGGCCCATTAACTAGTGGGACAGATAGGGGCTTCACCCCTAGGCCCCAGGCCTAGGCCCGGTTCGAGTCCAACTGAAGTTCGGTGGGTATTAGGCCCGGGCCCGGTTCGAGGCCCCTCAGGCCCCCAACCAACGTGCCCACGTTAGAGTCCAGCGTGGGGCCGTTTGGGCTGGGTCCAATTGGAGTGTGACTTTGTGAATAGTATATTAATGTGCATGCACCAAAAATAAATATTTGTGGCTAAAAGGGTTTGATCCCTTGACCTTCAAGATCAATAGAATTGAGGCTAACCATTGCACCAAGCTAACAATTTGTTAGTCTTTGTACTATTATTAGTAAAATAGTCATAATTAATCATCTTGAATGTCCATTCTATGCAATTAAAATTTGAACTTTCCCATCTCTCTTTATGATTGTATTATAACTTTAACAATACATTAAAAAAAATTAACTACAACATCGTAAATATTTTATATATAAACATAAATATATTTTATATCATGACTCATTCATTCTAGAGGCGAAACTTTAAATATAAACTTTAAATATATTTGGAGAACAATTTGTTAGTCTTACGTTAAATATATTTTATATATAAACATAAGTATATTAAGAGAAGCTAAAACACCCATCTTCGAGATTTGGAGATCGAAACTTTAATAGTTTTCACATTAAGAATGAATGAGTCATGATATAAAATATATTTATGTTTATATATAAAATCCTTAGGATGTTGTAGTTAAATTTTTTTAATGTATTGTTAAGTCATAATTCAATCATAAAGAGAGATGGGAAAGTTTAAATTTTTATTACATAGAATGGACATTCAAGATGATTAATTATAACTATTTTACTAATAATAGTACAACGACTAACAAACTGTTAGCTTGGTGCAATGGCTAGCCTCAATTCCACTAATCTTGAAGGGCAAGGGATCAAACCCTCTTAGCAACAAATATTTATTTTTGGTGCATGCACATTAATATACTATTCACAAAGTCACACTCCAATTGGACCCAGCCCAAACGGCCCCACGCTGGACTCTAACGTGGGCACGTTAGGCCCACCAGGCCCCTTTCAAAGGGGCCTCCGAAGCGAACATGGGCCTCTTATTTTCTTAAGGGGCCGGCCTGGGCCCGGTTCGCTAACACCCTCCAGCCCAGCGAAGACAGCACAGGGGCTGGCCCGGTTCGACTTTAAGGGGCCGGGGCCGTCCGGCACGGTTCGTTTGACACCCCTATCTACGGCAGACATAACCGAAATTGGTTCTGTTCTAAACGGTTCGGTTCATATCGGTTCTAGGTCGGTTCCTGATCGGTTTCGATTCTGAGCCTCATGTTTTGTACCCAAATTTGAGCTCACTTTCGGCCTTCAAATTTTTGATATGTTCGTTCCTAGCTAATATTATTATTATTTTTAGACTCAAATCTAAATGTGATTAATATTATTATATATTAAATATAACTCATAATTAAGTTATAAAAATATGTCTACTCTACATAAGTTTAACGAGCTTCTTTTAAAAATAATTTCGAAATTCGTATACACATTCGTCATAATGATGAATCCTCTCGCCAATTGTCCTTTATTAAACTTAATTTTTTCTATATAAAATTTGTCATCGGTTCGGTTCGATTTTCATCGGTTCTCCCATAAGCCGAACCGCATCAGTTCAGTTCCCTCAAAGGCTGAACCGAAATTGATTCTGTCTCGATCGGTTTCAAAAAAATCAATTCTTTACGGTTCGGTTCCGGTGCAATTCTCCTCCACGCCCCTAATAATCATGATGTGAAAGCCCCTTTAAATTCTAATCCAGTTTCGGGAAGGACGGGCCCAATATATCTACAGTGAGCCCACCGACTCGTTTGAACGATATAACAAAACGATTATAGGGTTTATCTTCCAAAAAATCAAACCCAGCTTTCATCTTCAAAAAATATAAAAACTCAGCTTTTGAAATTGGACAATCATTTTGGGACAATGAGACCAATATTGATGAAAGGCCATGAAAGGCCTCTCACATATCTCAAGTACAATAGAGATGGAGATCTACTCTTCTCTTGCGCTAAGGATCATACTCCAAACGTTTGGTTTGCTGATAACGGCGAGCGTCTCGGTACCTACCGTGGTCATAACGGCGCCGTTTGGACCTGCGATGTTTCCAGTACGTTATTAGCTCTTCAATTCGTTTTAATTCACTTTTGGTATAATTGATGTTTAAATTACATTTAGATTTAGTTTATATAATTTTAATAGAGTACTACATATAGCATTACCTTAAAGGAGTGTTGACCCTCATTAATGATAAAAACAAAATAGTACCCTGACAAGAGATTATCCAGATTGGAAATTGATGGTTGAGTTTTTAGATTTTAACAATTTGGACTAGTTACATTATATTTTGATTCAAATCTAAGTTATGTGTGCCAATTAATTATGAAGGAGGTAGTAAATTGGTTCCTTTTGTCACTTTTTTCCAATTGTTTCTGACGGTAGTTGGGTAGAATCTGAAATGTGAAATGTTCTCCTGCAGGGGATTCAACTAGGCTCATCACTGGAAGTGCAGATCAGAGTGCAAAGTTATGGGATGTCGAATCCGGAACTCAGTTGTTCTCTTTTAATTTCAAATCACCTGCTAGGGCCGTTGAGTTTTCCGTTGGTGATAAGCTTGCTGTGATAACAACTGACCCCTTCATGGGTGAACCGTCAACCATTCATGTGAAGAGCATTGCTGGAGATCTCAGTGACCGTAAGTGGCTAATGCACCCTATATGGTTTTTATTAAAAAGTAATGAATGCGCACCCTTTTATGATATACTTAATATCTTTGACTCTACAGAGACGAGCGAGTCTGTTATTGTGATTAAGGGCCCGCTGGGTAGAATTACCAGAGCTGTCTGGGGACCTCTTAACAAGACTATTTTAAGTGTCGGTGAAGACGCTACTGTTCGTATTTGGGATACAGAGGTCAGTAGCACTTTGACCTTTTATATATCAGCATCTCATAATTTCATGAGAGTAGTCATAAGTTATACATTTTTGCAGACTGGGAAGCTCCTCAAGGAGTCCGACAAGGAAACAGGACACCAGAAATCAATTACATCACTTTCTAAGTCCATGGATGGCACACATTTTATCACAGGCTCCTTGGATAAATCTGCTAAGGTAAAACCTATAGCATTCGGCTTCTGGTGATCCACACTAGAGTTACAACTTCATATAACATTATTCATGTTTGCTTTGTTTACTCTTTGTCCTTGCCAGCTTTGGGACATCAGAACGTTAACTGTTATCAAGACTTATGTGACTGCTGCGCCTGTCAATGCAGTTGCAATCTCTCCACTGCTCGAGCATGTACGTCTTTTGTCTGTTATAAGCTTCAGATTGTTTTACCTCTTTCTCATCTTTTTGGTGTTGGATGTGTATGATTCTTTGGAGACTACTCTGTGGTGAAGCCTTTGACGCTTTCTTTTCATGAACCCAGGTGGTGCTTGGAGGTGGGCAAGATGCAGTCAATGTTACAATGACTGATCATCGTGCTGGAAAGTTTGAAGCAAAATTCTATGACAAGGTACAAACATCACTATTGATATGTCATGTCAAACTTTGGTGATTTATATACTTAATTGTATCACAGATTCTTAATTTATATACTTAATTGTATCACAGATTCTTGAACAAGAAATAGGTGGAGTGAAGGGACACTTCGGTCCTATTAACGCTTTGGCTTTTAACCCCGATGGGAAGAGGTAAACATCTTTTGACTATGGTACCCATCTGTTCAAATCCCATATGAATATCTGGTACCTTGACATTTAACTATTGGCTTGCATTCTGTATTGATAGTTTTTCAAGTGGAGGGGAAGATGGGTATGTTCGGTTACATCACTTCGATAAAGATTACTTCAACAACAAGTAATGTGAATATTAGGCAGAGGAAGAAATGAAAGCCGCACACAATATACCCCAATCCACGATGATAGTTTAGGCCTGCCTGGTGTGATGTCAATCGTGTAGATGAAACAGCCAACCCCAAACACACAACAATGTTTTCGATTCGACTTTCGTTTTTTGTCGGTTTGAAGCGAATCGAAAACATCCTTAGTTTGTTGAATAGTAATTCCACTATTAGTTGAATTAATGACTTGTTGAAATTGAGTTAGATTAATTGGTGTTGAATTGTTTCAACACGTTGAATCCTGTAAAATGGACCCCGCCGATTGCATCATCCATCACCTGTGTTGAATGGTTTTACGAGGAAGGTGTGAAACGTATGGATATGATCGGTATATGCCGTGGATTGTTATTCGTTGGTGTTTTCTTTTCGATTTTTATGCCATCTTAATTACAGTTTTGAAATTATTTCATTGTAAATTATTGTTTATTATATCTTGTTTTGAAAGCTTAATTGAATCTTCTTCAGTTTATCGACTAATTGTTACGCAACATATATAGTCGAACATGTCAATAACCATGGAAAACTTGAAATTTGCCAATCCTTGCGTGATAAATCGTAAGACACGGAAGTAAATGTAGATGATTCGATTCTCCAAAATGCGAAATCGAATCATGGACTCATGCCGGCTACACCAACAATTTTACTTACAAGGGTTGACATATGATGAGCTTTGTAAACCTCGTACCTCGCCTTGGTCGACCTCGTACCTCGCTTTGGTCGACCTGTTACTTATTTCATCACTTTTATGCTTTAATTGCTAAGCTACAACTACAAAATGGCGCTTTCAACTTCATGGATGCCGTATTTGTTTGATCAAGTCCAAATACTTTATGCCTTCTTTGTTGCTCTCCTTTTGGCTTTCTGTTGGCATTTAACTAGCGAGTCAATTACCAAAATAATCTGTACGAGTTGTATTTTAGTTCTCAATAGTGGCAATATAGCAGTTTGGTCCACTATAGCGACACAATTGTCTCAGTTTGGTCCATAAACTAATGTTTCACCTAACTATTGTTACTAGGAGGGACCAAAGTGCTACCTTGTGTTACTATCGGGACCATGTTAATTTGACACTTAACTCGTTAACTAGGTATAACTAGAGTTTGTCGATATCTCCCATCATTATTGCTTATCTTGAATATGACTGATTCGTACTATATATACTCTATAGTAAGGGCATTGCTCAATTCATTCATAACTACTAGTGGGGGTGTGATAATGGGTCAAGGGAAAATGAAGAAGGCGAAACTGTTCCCCGAAACTGATAGTAAAGATGAGAATGGCAGCAACGAGAAAGCAATTATATCGTCCGCGTATAAAAATGAACCTTCCCTATTGAAGTTTCGAGATGTTTATTCATTAGAGGACACCAAGTTTGGCATTGTTTGTCCATCATATCAATCAAGTGATGAGGAGACGCCCAAGGCATCACGTGTAGCGTGCAAGGATGAAAATCCGCATGCATTCATGTCAGCATCTTTTAAGCTTTTTATGGAGTATGGTAGCAGGCTTAGAAAGATACATGGAAAACCAATCGCGGTGCCAAGATATGTAACTGAATGTTGTAAAAAGGAGGAGCAGAAATTATCAACTAATGCCATCATTCGACTTGCTGGAGAAAGGTTCATCCAGTTTGTGGAAAGTAGTAGTACAGATTTGTTCATGGCGAGCCATCTGATTCTAGAAAGATTTTCAAGCCTCAACCGAGAGGATGCAAGAGACGCGGAGCTTGTCTTTTATCTGTTAGCAGCTGCAGACAAAGTTGGCCAAAAACAGTTTGATCATGCGAGAAAGCTCTTGGGACATTGTGAATTGCTAAGTTCCTGCGTCGGTTACCTGTTCAAAGGTTAGGATTCTATTTTCTTAAAGCACTGAATGGAAGGATTGATCGCGAAAATATGAAGAAAATCCCATCTAATGTGGGAAGGAAGCAACTACTGGAAGTTGAAGAAGAACTTATGAGAGCAAATTCAACATTTCTAGCGTATATTAAAGGTAATCCAACAGGCTTGTTTATACAACTTGCTGGGATTCAAGCCATAGTGGAAAATGTTACTGACGCAAGAAAAGTACATATAATTGATTTCTCAATAAGAGGCGGGCAGCAATATGCGATGTTGATTCAGGCCCTGGCATTGGAAAGGGATTCGCAACTTGAACACCTTAAGATAACCGCTATTGGAACCACTTCGAAGTCAAAAATTGAGGAGACGGGTTACAGCCTGATGAGCTTTGCTGAATCGCTTAGCATACCCTTTACGTTCAATATAGTAATGGTGGATGATATCTTGAATCTCAATGCAGGACTTTTATCTGTTAGTTCTGATGAAACAGTCGTATTCTATTCCGCCTACTTTTTAAGGAGCATGCTTAGTCAGCCCGATCGTCTGGAATCTTTAATGAGAGTGATTAGGATAACTAAACGCTGCCTTATGGTTGTTGCTGAAGTTGAGTCGAATCATAACTCTCCAGTCTTTGTTAATCGCTTCATTGAAGCTTTGTTCTTCTACGGTGCACAATTTGATTGCCTAGAAGACTGTATGAAGAATGATGAGTTGAATAGATCCGTGATGGAGTCATTTTATTTCGGTAAAGGGATACATAACATCATGGCAACAGAAGGGGAGCAGCGAGCATTTCGTGAAGTTAGGATTAAGGTATGGAGATCTTTTTTTCGTCGATTTGGGTTGGTGGAGACACCATTGAGTAAGTCATCCATATCTCAAGCAAAGCTTATGCTCAAGGATTATTCATGTGGCGGTTCGTGCACGCTTGATATGGACGGGGAATGTCTAATTCTCGGGTGGAAAGAAACGCCCCTCTATTCTCTTTCGGCATGGAAGTTTAAGTGAAGTATTGCCACAGAGTGGAAGAGGTTTTCCTAATTTATATGCAGATTGTAGTCAACCATATCAGTCTACTTTCATTCAAGGTTCCACAAAAATACTTATCTGAACATTATCACATTCGTTTCATCATTTTGTTCGCAAGTGTAACAATTATGTCATTATTCGGACATGACTACCACGTTGCCCTTATCGGGAATAAAGTGCAACTCATGCCCATTATCTGAGATTATTTTGACAATAAACTCATTTTCATTGTTTGATATGGTTGAAACAGTCAACAGAGTTGAGTTCCTTCTCTTTGTATATCAGGCAAACTTGACGGAGTGAAAGAGGCAGTGATTCAGCTCCTACTTGGTATTATCATCATCGAATTCGGCTAATCGGCTTTCTTTGTCTTCAACATAGAAATATTTATCAGATTGGGTGAAGCAGATTTCAAAGGCTTTTCCTTCTAAAACAATAAATTCTTCCGCTTTTGTCCTTACCGAATGTATGAAACACATGCCATTAGCGAAAAAACTTCGTTACACTATGCCAAGAAGGCGGCATGTTTTAGCTTATCCTTTCTGTACTTTTCGAACACGATAAATTTACTCATTACAATGTGGATTTCTTTATTTTTTCAAATGTCATATATATATTTTCTCTCCTTTCATCCTCTTCGTGTATTATAATCATTCAGATGAAAACTTGTCTTAACAAAACATGCTTACTTGACTTCGCCTTTTTGCATAAATCTCATCACATATTTTACATTAAATATCAGTAAGTGTATGATTGCCTCACCCCGAGGTTTACCTATTGCACACTTAACGAACTGCGGATTCGTGGAAGTAGTGTGTGAAAATTGCACTCTCTCAACTTGTGGGTAGACATGAATACTAATCAAGTGAGGCCTATAGAGGTACCTAAGGAGCCACCCGAAATCTCTAGTGTTATGGAAGTCCTAAAGATATATTGGGACAAAAAGAAACACAATGGGCAGATGATGAACGAGCAGACCCTTACAAATCACTCGAATGCTTCCAGTCGTCGTGAAGTATCGACTGCATGCATCATGGAGATAGCAAGAGCAAAGTTGCTTCAACGAGCTTCCGTGAACTCTGGCACCTTGTATACCGCGGATAACATTTTCATCGGTTACCCTGGTCTTTCCTCGGAAGATATGGAAGATGTTGACCTTGCATTGTTACTTCAAGCAAGTGCTGAAAAAGTGGCAAATCGAGAGTTCTATCGTGCACATATGTTGCTGAAGATGTGTGACTGTTGTTCTCCTGGAACAGCGAATCCTGTTCGAAGAGTAATCTTCTACTTTGCAGAAGCTCTCAAGAAGAAAATCGATAGGGATATAGGATTACGTTACCACAGACGTGGAAGTGAAAGTCAATTGGATACACAAACGATTCTTCATTCCCACCTAGAGACGTTGATCTCTTTACAAAATGATCTTCCATTTTCCCCGATCACTCGCTTTACTGCAATGCAGTCAATCTTGGATAATGTGGCATCTTCAAAGAAGATTCACCTGATTGATTTGGGCATCCAAAGTGGATGTCATTGGACCATTCTCTTGCAAGCTCTTGCTGAACGGAAAGATTGTGCCGTTGAGCTTCTCAGGATTACTTCTGTAGGCCCTAACAGATCAAGGTTGGAATGGGCAGGTCAGCAATTGTTGTCTTTTGCTAGAGACAAGGTTCCATTTCAGGTTGCATTCAAGGTCATTGAGGCGAAGATAACAGAGCTGAGGGAAGACTTGTTTGAGATGGAAAGCGGAGAAGAGGTTGTCGTCTACTCAAATATGCAATTAGGCTCCTTGTTAGCCTCTCCAAATCATTTAGAAGCCTTTCTCAGCTTCATTAAAATTCTTAATCCTTGTTTGATGGTGATTATCGAACAAGAGGTAAGCACAAGTCATTCAACCTTTTTGGATCGTTTCAATAAGTACCTTCTCCATTGTAGTGCAGTGTTCGATTGCTTCCAGACCTGCGTGGTCGAACAGAATCAGACCAGAGAGATAAGTGAAGGAGTAATCCTGGGAGACATAATAAACAATGTTGTTGCCACAGAGGGAGAACAAAGGCGTTATCACCATGAAACCCTCGACTTTTGGAAAGCTCAATTTGCAAGGTTTGGTCTCGTGGAAGCAGAGTTCAGCTCCTCATCCTTGTATCAAGCAAGCTTGATGCTCAAAAAGTCGACTAACTGGACGCCTTGCACTCTTGAAACAAAAGGGAAATGCCTGACTATAAACTGGAAAGGAGTCCCTGTACAGTCCTTTTCTGTTTGGAAGTTTCAGGATGTGGTAGAGTAATGGGCGAGTTTGATCCATCTCAATAGGAGTCGAGTAGACTAATACGAGACTTACAGGCTTCATACATTGTTTGGTTCTAAATTTTATTCTTTTTTACCATTGAGGTCGATTGATGAGTTGTCTTGTTCGATTTTCGTCTTTCTCAAAGGGGATACTGTTCAAAACTCAATGTCCACTCTTCCAGACTTGAACTTACTTATCAAGTTCCTTGAAAGAAATTATCGATAAGTTTGATAGTGCTCGAAAACTCTTGAATTGTTGTAATGAGCTAAGTTCCAGTGAAGGAGATCCTCTTCAAAGGTTAAAGTTCTATTTTCCTAAAGCACTCAATGTCTACTACTCTTTCCTTCTTCCTAAGAACCATGCTGACAAAGCCAAATCGACTGGACTATTGGCTCACATTGATTAGAAATACAAAACCATGTCTTATGGTTGTTGCTCAAGTTGAGGCGAACCATAACTCTCCAATCTTCTTGACACGTTTCGTTGAAGCACTGTTCTTCTATGGTGCACAATTTGACAACCTTAGGGGACTGTAGAACAATGATAAGTCACGCAAATTCAATCCGGATTCATCTTATTTCAGCAAGGCTATATATAAAATAGTTGCAGCTGAGGCGGAGCTGAGATTTTGTTCAACTTACTCGGCTTTCATCATAAAACCGCCCAAGATTTAACCAAATCAGAGAAGATAAGCCAAACCAAACCAGCACCAGCAGTCCAGCACCCTACCACATTACTGAAGTACAAAACAATGCACTTAATCCTAGACACTACGGCCTACTGAGAAATAATCTGGTATATATAAAATCGAAGACAACGAAATAAAATAACATCTGGAAGATTTCACCAAGTATAACGAAGAAGTTGCATTTCACTGTATCAAACAAGAGTACAAATTTTATCCGAAAACAACTACAAACATTTTACTCTTCAACAGAACCTTCATTTTTGCTGTTGTTGTGCTTCCTTGCATACCTCTGGTTCCTCAAAAACTTGGGATCCATCTAAACAATTTTAACACATAATCTAATACTATCAGCATTTCGACTTTAAATAAAAAAAATACTCAATTTTGACCATAAATTAATCATATGACATACTTAATTATTAAAAAAATTAAAAAATAAATTACCCCTTTGGTGGAGGTGTGGCGATGTCGACGTGGCTTCTTGATTCCGTTCTTATGGGCCTTGTAGGACTGGTTGTGTGCTGTGTGATTCTTCGACTTCGCCATTTCTGCTCTGCAAATTACAATAAAAGGACCATAAAATGGATTAATACACTAGAGGTTAATTTTGATTGGGGAGATGATTGAGAAACAATACCTGGAGAGAGACGACTAGGGTTAAAGAATTGGATACCTAAAGAAGACAAGTATGTTAAATAGGGCAATAATGGAGTCCAGTCCAGCTGGGAAGCTAACACCTAGTGGTGGATACCGGGTGGCAAAAAATCCGACTGGACTCGATAAGATTGGTACCGACTCCTTATAGTTACGAGCTCAAGTTTAGTACCTAGCTCGCTTGATACTGATACTGATACCTAACTCGTTACGATGGCTATTTGGCTGGATTTGTTGATTATCCAAAAACATAAATGAAAAGAAATCTCCTTTTTTATACAAATAGAAAATATGAAGTACATGAATATATTTGGAACATAAATAAATTACGTAAGTCTTGATTATTTGAAATATTAGTAATAGAATTTACAATCATTGATTATTGATAATTATTTTAATACAAAGATAGAATTCATCAACTTACTCAATAATTATTAACAAGCCGAGTAAATATTGAGTAAATCAGGTTTTTCAGATGACCACCACCTTAGTTTTTAAGCTCGTATCAACTCATTAATTATAGAACGGCCTATTGAGTTAAGTGTTCGAGCAAGTAATGAATTATTTGGTTCATGTCAACACAATTCAAATAGAAATAACTCATGACAAACTCATGAATTATAGCTTTTGAAATCTCTTGTTAATTTAATAGGTTTTACCAAATATTTTATTGAACTTCAAAAAGAACATTTGTCACCTTTTTAGTGTATTCACATTATTAAACCGGTTGCCTCCTATATACATAGGGATGTTATCTATTTGCTGCAAATTGATTGAACCGAAATTTGATCGACTTAGTTAGGAAAAAAATCACACCGAACCGAAGCGGTGCGAAAGAATTCAAAACCGACAAAAAATTTTGATTTTCGGTTTAAGTATAAACCGAACCGAACCCTCTATTTATATATATTGTTTAAAATATTTATATTTAGGAATATTTCTTAATATTTGTACTTAATTTTGATTTTTTTAAAAAAATTATTATTTATATAATTTATTGGATTAAACTTTAATGTTGACCAAATGGACCAAGTGTGAAGTGTCAAAGACCCACTTTAAGAATCTACTAGTTATTTATGTACAGTTCAACTTGTATGATTTGTTCTTCTTATAATTCTTTTTTTGTATAATTAATTGGATATTGTCAAAATTATGTAACATATATATGAAAGTAAACAAAAACATGATATACAATTAAAAAATGAATTTGAAGAAATATAAGAACGGAAGTTACAAACATAGAATTATTTAAAAAATTAAATAATGGGAAGTTAAAAATGAAGGGAAGTTATTGTCAATTTAAACAAGTGTCAATTGTTGATTGGTTATTGAAAATCATGGGGCTTCAAAAATAAGTTCTATGTGACCTCTTCCGATATTATGTATCATGTAGATATCCAATATACCCACTTTAAAACCTAATAGTCCAATACTAAAAGAAACTAATAGGCAACATCTTCAATTCAGCTCTGCGTTTCTGCCGTTTCCACGTTGCTGCCTCCATATGAAACAACCTAACAATTAACATCCAAGCTTTCTATTTCTTAATATGTGTTACATTGTCATGAACTATTTCTATTTTGTTTTTGAACTTTCTGTGGACATGTAGACTTTATCTAATTTGAAATCGTGGACTTTTTTTTTTTTTGTCTAAAAACCGAAAAACCTACCGAACCGAACCGATTTTGCCTCAAAACCGACATCAACCGAACTGATTTAAACCGAAAGAATTTTCAACCAACATGGTTTGTGTAGTTAAAAAACCGATAGGATCGGTTTCGCACAAAAAAATTGAAAAAATCGACCGAACCGACCTTAAATATACATACGCTTTTGTTATGACACAATGAATCACTTTATACACCATTCAACATGTTGAATTTCAACATGATTTAATCCATGTGGATTCAACACATTCATTTAACTATCCATCGTATTATTTAACTAGTTGAAAAAAGAATTCAACACCTCCATTGTATATGATCGAAAAAGGTGATTGTGTAATGAGCAAAAACTAATTGTGATGCTGGTTATAATAAACACACAAGTCGCTGATCTATGGCAATTGCGTATCCTGGGGACAAAGGTCCCGAAATCTGCCTCGTCAAAGGGGATCAAGTGCCTTAATAGCGGAAGCATTGGCGGTTCGTGAGAGTGTTAGTTTTGCGCGAGAAATTGAGTGGAGGTGTATGGAGGTTGTTGGAAGGTTTTTTTCTAACCCACCACCGTCCCCTTACAATGAGAACCGAACTCAGGACCTCTAAGTCACTGGAAGACCTCCTAACCACTAGGTCATTCGATGTTTTCGTGGTTGAAAGGTTTTGATACAAGTATTGGGAGGGGAGGTCGGATGTTCTTCATTGTGTATTGGGATTGAGGTATGGAGCGACAAGCAATATGGCTAAATGCACGAACTCGAATACAATTTTCTTATACGAACTATAACCGAATACGAATGAAATGTCTACTAAATACATTTGAAAACTTTCGAATACGTTCATTTTGAATTTGGACCGAATATTCGATTCAAATTCGAACACACACACATATATATTAATTTATATGAAAATATGTATATTCGAATTCAAATACAAAATATGTCGAATATGGAGCCAAACTCAAATACGCTAGGATAGTTTCGAATCGAATTTAAACTCGATTTTAATATATGAGTCGAATACGAATTCGAACAGTACTAATTAGTAAAACTAAAATTATTGGATATTTGAATCGATTCGAATTCGTATACATCCACCAACATAATACCATAACCAATTTTTGGCAACAAAAAATTAGGGTAAGAGTTAATAAACGGAGATGACAATTACTCAAAAAACATATTAAAATATAGGATCTTTCTAAAATGTATCCTAAGACACATGTTAAGTATTTAATATGATAATTATATGTAACATTCATAAGCATATATGGTAGTATTCTTATTTTACTTAAACGCCAGCGAGGATACGAATTTAGCTAAAAAGCCACGTCACCACTCCAATACAAAGGCTTCCATGAATTTACTGCCATCTCTCTCTCCTAATGACGCATACCATCCAATCATTACTTGCCACGACTACATCCCCACTAATTTAACCGGCAATTTCCCGTCCCCTCTTCACTTTCCCACCGGCCCAACCAGTCATCAATCCACTCCATAAATACCTGAATGCATCTATTTTCAATCATCATAAAAAAATTATCTCTCTTCTTCTTTTTGTTTGTCCCAATTACATATTAAAAGAAGAAAATGTTTTTGGTGGACTGGTTTTATGGGATATTAGCTACACTTGGATTGTGGCAAAAAGAAGCAAAGATATTATTCTTGGGGCTTGATAATGCTGGCAAAACCACTTTGCTTCATATGTTGAAAGATGAGGTTATTCTTTACCTTCTAGGCTCTTCTTTTGAGTTTATTAACATGGTAAAAGTAGTAGATAGTATTTGCACTTGACGTTAGTGTCAATTCGAAAACAATTTTCGAAAACAATTTCTTACTATCCCACCCTCCCTTATTCCGCCAAAGTGGTGTAAACCTCTTCGAACGGATGTTGTTTTTTTGCCTTTAGCAATCAAAAGAGGTTAATTGAATTAACTAAATTTAAGAGATCAATTATATTGCTTAAATAGCGCTTATATGTGTGCATTGTAATTTAAATAAATTTATTAAATTTTGTTAGTGGGTGGAGCGTTATCTAAGTACATAACTTGTATAACGTTTTATGAAGCGTTATCTAAGTAAATCAGTAGTATAGTGCTTTTTTGGGAGCTATCTAAATTTTCATAGCGAAAGCTTAAATAGCTCTGAAAAAGCGCTATCAAAGGCAAAAAAGAGCGTTATTTAAGTGCAATTTTGTAGTAGTGAATGGTGCACGACGTCCCACCCTCCTTTATCCCGCTTAAGCGAGGTAAATTAGTTTTGGGGCATTGGAACATCTTGATGTTGATGTTGAATTATTGATATTGAATTATCGATGTTGATCTTTGTTCAAGATGTTGGGTTTTGTTTATTTTGGATGTGAATTAGATGGTGATTAATGTTGTTTGAATGCAGAGGTTGGTACAACATCAACCAACACAGCATCCAACATCAGAGGAATTGAGTATCGGGAAGATTAAGTTCAAGGCATTCGATTTAGGCGGGCATCAGATTGCTCGTAGAGTCTGGAAGGACTACTATGCTAAGGTATATATTCAATTCGATCGTACGAGGAAGATACAGAAACTCAGTTCACTAATTTGTCTGTTTAAGACAATGTGAAGTAGTAGCATTATGTTTTTAGAGTAGCTTTGACGATGATATTTGGTTAGAATTCACGAATTATTAAGTTTTTTGTTAATTAATGGACCATTAATGACAACAACGAATCCTACTTATACCAATTCATAATAATTTCAATGTGGGATGTGTATCTTAACAGCATCACCCCGTTTGAGTCCCTTAAGCTCGTCCCCTTAGGAGTCCTGTTGTTTTACGTTACTCTGATTGTGCTGTTCTAATAGATCACAAACTGTTCTTTTGAGAGTTGAGACTATGGCTTTGATGTTATGATAAATGTTTATTTGGTGATCATATGAGTAGTGGATAAATGTTTCCTGAACGATCCATGGCAGGTCGATGCTGTGGTCTATCTGGTTGACGCGTACGACCAAGAGAGATTTGCGGAATCAAAGAAAGAGCTAGATGCACTCCTCTCGGATGAATCATTGGATAAGGTCCCGTTTCTCATCCTAGGAAACAAAATTGATATACCATACGCGGCATCAGAGGACGAGCTTCGTTACTACCTTGGTCTTACTGGAGTCACTACGGGCAAAGGAAACGTTAACCTCCCCGACGCCGCTCGCCCCATTGAGGTTTTCATGTGCAGCATTGTGCGCAAGATGGGATATGGTGAAGCCTTCAGATGGGTCTCCCAGTACATATGAATGGAAATTTTCCCTTTTTTAATGCGAACATATCAGTATAGCCATATATTTATCGTTTGTTTTAATCACAGATTAGTTTCAGCTATAGTTTCAATATTGTGCATTTTACTTCATTTCAGGGTGTGTTAGTTGTTTTGGGTCTTATTCTTCATTTACTTACAGACATAGTAACTAAGTCATCAGGGCCGATCCTAATATGTCGAGGCCTTGTACGAAATTCTCTAATGAATTGATTTATCATATTTAAATTACACTAATCAATACAGTCCAATTGATTAGGTAATCATAGAATTCTTATTTATGTATCATAAACAAAATAATCAAATTAATAAAAATAAAATACTATATTAAATTTCAATAAAATAAAAACGATAAATCAGTCAATTAATCTATATTGCATATAGTGACTAAGGTCTCAAAAGCTACGTGGCTCTCTCTCCTTTTTTTTAATATATTTATTTATTTATTTTGAGTTTGTAGTTATATTTTTATTTTAACTTATTTTAGTTGGTGATTATTTTTATAAGTTTCGTGATAAAAACATTCTTAATTACATAAGATAAATGGAAAAATTATTCTTATATATTTTATTTTTAATTTTGTTAGAAAATATAAGAGTGAAAACCAAGGTGACAAGTTGGAAGCCAAGACTATTATCGAAAGCAAGTAAAGAGGTGTTTCTTACTTCAATGTTACAGTCCGTCCCCACTTACATAATGCAATGTTTTAGGCTACCAAAAAATACATGTGCGAAAATAAATTCTATTCTAGCTAACTTTTGGTGGGGATCGGACAACAATAAAAGAAAAATACATTGGTCTTCTTGGTCTTCACTCTGTGATCCAAAGGATATGGGTGGTTTGGGTTTCAGAGATGCCGAAGATTTCAACACGGCTTTGTTATGTAAACAAGCCTGGCGACTCATCACGAACCCAGAAAGTCCACTGGCAAAGGTCTACAAGGCTCGATATTTCCCGGCAGGAGACTACTGGTCGGCACAACTTGGTGTTAACCCCAGCTACACCTGGCACAGTATCTTATCTGTAAGGGACACATTAAAACAAGGCATCAGTTGGATAATGGGCAATGGGGAGTCAATTCCTATTTGGGAGCACAGTTGGGTTGTTCAGGGAGATATCAGGAAAATTATCACACCAACAAATCCAGATATGAGTCAGTTAAGAGTCAAAGATCTAATTGACACAGATATGGAGGTATGGAAAGTTTCACTGATTAGAAGCATATTTTATACTGTAGATTCAGAGGCTATACTAGACATGCCAATTCCAGATCTAAGTACTTCGGATGTATCGAAGTGGACACAGAGTAAAGATGGCAAATTCACAGTTAAGGGCGCATACGAGTTCATGCGACATAATCGAAGCAATCAAGCTCAGCATATATCAAGCAATATCCAGAATACAAGCTTCTACAAGAACTTATGGCAACTAAAAATTCCACCGAAAATCAGACATTTTTTACATGGGGCAATCAGAGATAAATTACCAACAACAACAAATCTGGTCAAAAGGAAAATACAGATTTCAGAAATGTGTTGCTTTTGTGATAGTCAAAACGGAGACATACTTCATGTGCTTAATAATTGCATTTTTACAAAGGAAGTGTGTTTTCATTGTTGGAAATTGATGTGTCAATTTCCTCAATTAGTGCCCGTGAACTATATCATCTATATATACGGTTCAACAACCGATAGTTATCTGAACTATCAGTAGTCTCACCCGAGATAATGCCGGGGGTCATCGAATGGCAGACTAGGCTCTCACGATGATCTTCGGGATTCGAGTATACGGTCTTATACGTTGAATCCCGATGCTTTCGTTACTCGGGCTATGAGGTCACACACATAACAATTACCGAAGATACTTTCGAGTAGTGACCCGAAAGTGAATAAGGGATTTGATCCATATTGAGGAATTTCGGTTCGATCGAGATCGTGTCCCGACCGAACCGATGGTGCGCCCGAAATTAGTTCCGGACGCACTATTTAGGGTTTATGTATATATATATATGTGAGATATATATTTATATATTATCATTTATTGAAATGATTTAATTAATTAATGAATTGATTAAACAAGATATGATTTAATTAATTAATTAAGATTAATTAACTAATCTCATCATTATGAGGAGTTGACATCTTGGTGGCTACTTTATGCCTTGGGAAGGCTTTGTATCCCTTGGGAAGAACTCTTGTAAGAGCATCTTCCATGGACCAAGAGGCATTAACCATATGGATGGTTAATGTGTTTGTTTAGTGTGCAATATGTTTCATCATCCATTCTATATCATAAGATGATATTGAATGTGAAGAAATCAATCTAAGTCTTGCATATCTCTTGCTAGAGAACACAAGAACACAAACAAACACACTTCATCTTCAACCTCAACCCTCTAGCAAAACTCTAAGTGTAGAGTGTAGAACTAGTTCTACATTTTTGCTATAGTAGTAAAGACTACATACTCCTCAATAACACACACTAGTCCAAGTGTGTCTTATTGCTATCTAAGGTATTGGTGTGGACTATTTCATAGTAGTTTCATATCACCTTGGTGATAGACATTTCTTCAAGGAGAAAGCAAAGGAGCAAGGTGTGGGGATAAGCGCTTAAAGATTTACAAAGCTTCCGCTCACGCTTCAAAGGTATAACTTTGTAGCACTACTCTTTTATATGTTATTTGTAGCATATTCACACTATCTTTAAACATATACTTCTATGAGCTAGTTCTATTGTGTAAGTTCTAACGATCAACGAATTAGGGTTTTCTAGACATATGAACTATCGTAGTTCATTGTGTCTTGCAACCCCGGGATATTCCAACATGGTATCATGAGCTATATTACACGTTTAACATGTTCTAGAAGTGTTTAAAGTAGTACCATATAGTATATATGTCGATATATGAACCGTAGTCGATTTTCGTATTCGGAAAACCCTCCCCGACAAAACCTAAGTTCCGCGTGAGTCCAGGCAAGCCAAGGACACGGCTCCACTGGAACGCGCACCCTCGGCTTCCCCTGGATACGGAGCGCCTTGGCCCGAAGCCTGGTTCTGCCCCCCTGGACGCGTCCATGCACGTCCAAAGTCATTTGATGATTTCGAAACAAAACAAATCGATGAAGTCCAAAGTCATTTGATGATTATGGACGTTTTCGGTTTGTTATGGGTGATTTAGAGATTGTTTTGGAAATAATCTTATAAGTCCAAAACATTCTTTGAGAAGTTTAAAATAGTTTAAAATTAGCATGTATGTCAAAGTGTTGATTTTATCCTATCGGTACTAATTAAATTGTTTAATTGAGTATCGAAAGGAAGTTTGTGGTTTGAGTTATTATGAATTTCAAACCTTAAACTTATGCTAAGTCTCTTTGAATGTAATTGAGTTATTAGTTCAAAATGTTGAACTTATGGTAAAACTTCCGATAATTGGCTATGTTAGTTGTTGGACAACTAAAGGTTATGATATGCATATATGACTATGATTCACATTATTTGAATGTGAGTATGTGTGTGAGTTGTGTGTTGCTTGTGTGTTTTATTCCATTCCTAGCATGTTTATGTGTTTTATGTATAATGTGTTATACATATATAAACTGTAGTCTGAATGGAATGGGGATTTGATATGGCCTAGTATTTATTCGAAATACAGTCTGCGTACTGTCCTTGATATTGAAATACGACGCATGTGTCGTTTTAAATTATTGTATTGTTATTTCTTTTTCGCGGCGCATGTGCCATTTAATGCGAAAGTTGATTATGTAACAAGACATGAAGAGATGGACTTGGAGCATGGCGATGTCCAAGAAGACGGAGACCAATGACTTAGTTTAGAACTAGTTAGACTAGTTTTATTTAATGTCTTTTAGGCCATATCACGTCCCTTTAAAGTGTTTATTATTCATGTCATGTTTCATGTTTACATATATTTTCTTGACGTATATGTGATATGCATGAAATATGGATTACATGTTTAATCTAAACCCCTCCACGTTATAATTAAGTGTTTGCCAAACCTTAAGTTCAAAGTTGTCAAACTTTCCTACGTTTCGGGTGGATCATCCCTAGATGGGCACTTTGATTCATAGGAATAGGAGGCAATGGGATTACATGCGCTACAGGTTAGCCCATCGAACCGGCAAATGTAATCCATCCCTTTATGGTGAACTAAGGTTACTTAAAACGTGGCTACAGGTTAGCCCATCGAACCGGCCCGTTTGGCAAAGGAGGTCTATAGTGTCATAAAACGACTAATGATAGACGCCAAGAGTCATATATAATCATTGGATGATTAATATATGATAGTCTAGTAGGACTTACCCATGGATTGGACTATGAGGATGATTGCGTGTGCCGCTCATACCCAAGTCCGTGGGGTCTTGGTATACTTGTACACTTCGAGGGGTTGTTGGTACTCGTATTATTATTTCAAGCATGCTTTACTTGTATCGTATGTTTTACATATAAATTAAACTGAATGTCGTTTCATACTCGCATGTTTTTAGATGGCAACTGCTAAGAAATCAACTTCAAATTCACTCCGATCTACACTTGAGAAGTGTAAACTCAATGGCAATAACTTCAACGACTGGTCTCGTAACTTGAGAATCGTTCTCAAGCACGAGAGAGTCGAGTATGTTCTTAAGGAAGAACTTCCTCCACCACCCGGAGATAATGCCGATGAGCTAGAACGTAGTGCATATGATGTACACGTGGATGATGCATTGGATGTCCAATGTCTTATGCTAGCCAACATGGAACCGAATCTTCAGATTCAGTTCGAAAATGTGGCAGCATATGACATGTACAGCAGACTGGAAGAGATGTTCCAGAAGCGGGCAAGAAATGAGCGATACGAAGCTGTTTGTGCCCTCATGGATTGCAAACTATCCAATGGTCAACATGTCAGTCCTCATGTTCTCAAGATGATTGGGATCATCGAGAGACTTGAGTCTTTGGGAACTCAGTTTTCCAAGGATTTGGCCGTTGACATAATCCTCCGTTCCCTTCCTGACAAGTTTGGGAACTTTGTCATGAACTTCAACATGCATGACTTCGATAAATCGTTATCGGAGTTACATAACATGATCAGCACGGCTGATACTGCGTTGAAGTGTGGGAAGAGCTCTACCCCTACTCCCTCTGTTCTGATGATTCAGAACAAGAAGGCCTTTAAGAAAGGCAAGGGGAAATGGAAGGGAAAGGCCAAGACTGGATCTATCAAAACAGTCAAGGCCCAGACTTCCAAAACTCCGGCTAAAGGTCCTAAGGGGACTGACCAGTGTCATTATTGTAATACACCTGGTCACTGGAAGAGGAACTGCAAGAAGTACCTCGAAGACAAGAAGAGTGGGACTCTTCCGGCAGGTATATTCGTTATTGAAGCTTTTATCACCTCTAATAACTCTACTTGGGTACTTGACTCAGGATGTGGTTCTCATATTTGTCGAAATATGCAGGTACTACAGGACAGTAGAGCTCTTCGAAAGGGAGAGGTGGACTTGCGGGTGGGCAATGGAGCAAAGGTTGCTGCAGTTGCCGTGGGCAAGATAGATTTAAAACTACCATCCGGGATGGTCTTAGTTTTAAATAATGTATATTGTATTCCCGCTATTTCTAGAAATATTGTTTCCATATCTGTTTTGAACAATGATGGTTTTACCATCCTTATGGAAAGAAATATGTGTTCTATTAATCGTGATGGTTTACTTTATGCAAAAGCTTCAAACCAAAATGGTCTTTTCATACTAGATGAGGATCATGAGGTATATAACGTAAATATTAAAAGGAACAAGTCTAACGACTTGAATCCTACCTACCTATGGCATTGCAGACTTGGTCATATAAATGAAAATCGCATCAAGAAACTCCACGAAAGTGGAATTATTGAGTCACTTGATTTTGAATCATATGACCAATGCGAATCATGCCTTTTAGGCAAGATGACCAAATCGCCTTTCACTGGAACGAGTGAAAGGGCAAGTGATTTATTGGGGATAATACATACCGACGTATGTGGTCCAATGAACACTCCTGCAAGAGGTGGTTTTCCCTACTTCATTACCTTCACGGATGACCTTAGCCGTTATGGCTATGTCTATCTAATGAAGCGCAAGAGTGAAGCCTTTGAAAAGTTCAAAGAATTCCAAAATGAAGTAGAGAATCAACTCGGCAAGACTATTAAGACTCTTCGATCCGATCGAGGAGGCGAATATATGAGCCACGAGTTTGACGCTCATCTTAGAGATTGTGGAATTGTTTCACAACTCACACCGGCCGGAACACCACAACATAATGGTGTGTCCGAAAGGAGGAATCGCACTCTGTTAGACAGTTTGCGATCCATGATGAGTCGAACCGACCTACATGTCAGCTTCTGGGGTTACGCGTTGCAAACTGCCGCACTTACCTTAAATAATTGTCCAACCAAGTCAGCTGAGAAAGTACCATATGAGATGTGGTTTGGGAAACGTCCCAAGATTAGCTTTCTCAGGGTTTGGGGTTGCTTGGCCTACGTCAAGAAATTGAACGTAGACAAGCTAGGCCCAAAGGCTGACTTGTGCCATTTCATTGGTTATCCAAAGGAAACCAAAGGGTATTATTTCTACCTTAAGCCAGAAAATAAGATTTTCGTGGCTAGGACAGCGCATTTCCTTGAGAAAGAGTTCTTGTCAGGAAATGTTAGAGATACGGTACAACTTGAAGAAGTTCAAGATGATGAGCCAAATGGGTTAATGAACTCATTCGACATGTTTAATGAGCAAGTTGAGTTATCGAACTCAAGAAACTCATTGAATAGGAGAGTTGGGTTATTGAACTCAAGGGTCTCATCAAATGAGCAAGTCGAGTTAACGAACTCGGCAGGCTCACTTCAGGAAGTAGATCCTCCATTCATGGTGGATCCTATCTTGGACCCTAAATCCACGGTAGATGAAACTCCTGAAGAAGTACCGACCCTTAGGAAATCCAATAGGACTCGTCATGTTCCCGATAGATGGTATGGGGAATCCTTCTTGATTGAAAACGACGAGCCTTATACTTATGGAGCCGCAATGAAAGGGCCAGATAGCGAGTCATGGCTTGAAGCCATGAAATCCGAGATAGACTCTATGTACCAGAATGATGTCTGGACATTGGTTCACTTACCTGAAGGTGCTAGACCTATCGAGTGTAAGTGGGTCTTTAAGAAAAAGCTTGATAAAGATGGAAATGTCCATGTTTACAAGGCTAGACTAGTGGCGAAGGGTTTCAAACAAATTCATGGTATTGACTATGATGAAACCTACTCACCGGTAGTCATGTTCAAGTCTATTCGGATCCTCTTAGCCATTGCCGCATATTATGACTATGAGATATGGCAAATGGATGTAAAGACCGCTTTCCTTAATGGAAACCTTGAGGAGGATGTGTACATGACACAACCTCCAGGCTTTACATGTCCAAAAGGACCTGAGAAGGTATGTAAGCTTCAGAGATCCATTTATGGACTCAAGCAAGCTTCTCGCAGTTGGAACCTCCGATTCAATAAAGCAATTAAAGAATTTGGCTTCATTCAGAATGAGGAGGATGCTTGTGTATACAAGAAGGTAAGTGGGAGCCACATTGTATTTATAGTCCTGTATGTAGATGACATACTGATCATTGGAAACAACAAACCACTCCTTGAGTCAGTCAAGAGATGGTTGTGTAAGTGTTTCTCAATGAAGGACTTAGGAGAGGCGCAGTATATCCTTGGAATCAAGATATATCGAGATCGAGCCAATAGGTTGATTGGCCTGAGACAGGACACTTATATTGATAAGGTTCTGAGACGATTCGATATGATCGATTCCAAAAAGGGAATACTGCCTATGACAACTGGCACTATTCTCGGCAAAAGTCAGTGCCCCACCACTGACGTCGAGAAGGAGAACATGAGTAGAGTCCCGTATGCTTCAGCCATAGGATCTATCATGTATGCCATGTTGTGCACTAGACCAGACGTATCGTACGCTCTGAGTCTGACCAGCCGATATCAAGCGAATCCAGGCAACAGCCATTGGACCGCTGTGAAATCTATCCTTAAGTACTTGAGAAGGACTAAGGATATGTTTCTGGTATATGGCGGAGATGAGGAGTTGATTGCAAAAGGTTTCACCGATGCCAGTTTCCAAACCGATCGAGACGATTTTCGTTCTCAGACCGGGTTTGTATTCTGCCTGAACGGTGGAGCCATCTGTTGGAAGAGTTCCAAGCAGGACACAGTTGCAGATTCTACTACGGAGGCCGAGTACATTGCAGCTTCTGAAGCAGCCAAGGAGGCATGTTGGCTTAAGAAGTTTATGACTGAGCTTGGGGTAGTTCCTAGCGCTGATGGTCCAATTGAGTTGTTATGTGATAACACTGGAGCCATAGCACAGGCTAAGGAACCCAGGGCTCATCATAAGTCCAAGCATGTCCTTAGGAAGTATCACCTCGTCCGAGAAATGTTCCAGAGAGGTGACATCAAGGTATCCAAAGTGGATACAGACGACAACGCAGCTGATCCCTTGACTAAACCATTACCTCAGACTAAACATGAGTTCCATACTTCAGCTATTGGACTTAGGCTTAGGTCCGAGTGGTCTTAGTCTTAGTGGGAGCTTTATTTCAGTTTATTTGTTTTGTATGTATGAAGTATACTTTTGTAAAACTCTTATTGTTGAATAAAAGTATTACTTCTTGTTTATTGATTGCCTATTCTTCTATAGCACTTGAATAAACAATTGTGTATTTAATCATAGTTGTATGATAAATATTTTAGTTCCCATGTAATCACGAGTTCTTGAAGAGGAGCCAATAAGTGTATTGGCTAAGGAACCCTTTCTTCAAGACAAGAACTATGGTGATTACATTGTCCCTAGTGGTGTGTCCCGGCGTTTTGGGAACGGACACAACCAAACTAGTGTGTAATGATTCGTTTGACTTTGTTTCTTAAGTCAAAAGGATGGTCCAAATCATTACATGGGTTCATTGTCAAGAGAGTCTTGACATGGTACTGGACAGTGACCGCTGTGAAATTATAGAAGAGATCTTGTGTCCTATGTTTCACACGAGCCATATGATAGAGGTTCTGAGACCTACATGCATATCATTCTCATGCTACGTGAGCATGAGGCTTTGACTACTTCCGGACCCATCCGTTACTGGTGGTAATGGGGTATGTTGGGTCTTATGTAAATGTAGTGGTGAGATGATCGGTGATGCATTGGTAGGAGCTTTGTCCACCCTGGCATACAGGGAAGGTTTTTCCTGGCCACTCGGAGAGTGAGTCTCACTAATGAATTCACCCGTTATGAACGGGAGTGAGACTATCTCGTGTTCCGAGAAATTATGTCATAGGAGTTGGCGACACGCTTTCTTGCTTTAGCCTATGACGAAAACCGAGGACAAAGGGAATCATGTGACAAGGATGTAAATGTACATCCAAGACATTGGTAATAGTCCAAGGGCAAGTGGGAGTGTTGGAAATTGATGTGTCAATTTCCTCAATTAGTGCCCGTGAACTATATCATCTATATATACGGTTCAACAACCGATAGTTATCTGAACTATCAGTAGTCTCACCCGAGATAATGCCGGGGGTCATCGAATGGCAGACTAGGCTCTCACGATGATCTTCGGGATTCGAGTATACGGTCTTATACGTTGAATCCCGATGCTTTCGTTACTCGGGCTATGAGGTCACACACATAACAATTACCGAAGATACTTTCGAGTAGTGACCCGAAAGTGAATAAGGGATTTGATCCATATTGAGGAATTTCGGTTCGATCGAGATCGTGTCCCGACCGAACCGATGGTGCGCCCGAAATTAGTTCCGGACGCACTATTTAGGGTTTATGTATATATATATATGTGAGATATATATTTATATATTATCATTTATTGAAATGATTTAATTAATTAATGAATTGATTAAACAAGATATGATTTAATTAATTAATTAAGATTAATTAACTAATCTCATCATTATGAGGAGTTGACATCTTGGTGGCTACTTTATGCCTTGGGAAGGCTTTGTATCCCTTGGGAAGAACTCTTGTAAGAGCATCTTCCATGGACCAAGAGGCATTAACCATATGGATGGTTAATGTGTTTGTTTAGTGTGCAATATGTTTCATCATCCATTCTATATCATAAGATGATATTGAATGTGAAGAAATCAATCTAAGTCTTGCATATCTCTTGCTAGAGAACACAAGAACACAAACAAACACACTTCATCTTCAACCTCAACCCTCTAGCAAAACTCTAAGTGTAGAGTGTAGAACTAGTTCTACATTTTTGCTATAGTAGTAAAGACTACATACTCCTCAATAACACACACTAGTCCAAGTGTGTCTTATTGCTATCTAAGGTATTGGTGTGGACTATTTCATAGTAGTTTCATATCACCTTGGTGATAGACATTTCTTCAAGGAGAAAGCAAAGGAGCAAGGTGTGGGGATAAGCGCTTAAAGATTTACAAAGCTTCCGCTCACGCTTCAAAGGTATAACTTTGTAGCACTACTCTTTTATATGTTATTTGTAGCATATTCACACTATCTTTAAACATATACTTCTATGAGCTAGTTCTATTGTGTAAGTTCTAACGATCAACGAATTAGGGTTTTCTAGACATATGAACTATCGTAGTTCATTGTGTCTTGCAACCCCGGGATATTCCAACATTCATCTAGGCATTAGCAGAGACACAACAAATTATACCAACTTTCAGGATCTATTTAAAAGGTACAGGAAAAAGCTTCCTCCTGATTTATTTAAGAGATGGATTATATGCTTGTGGGACACATGGCATCAAAGGAATCGAAAGATTCAAGGTGAAAATATAAGAACTCCAAAAGAAATTGTATGTTTTGGAACCTTTTACCTAGAAACCTTCGATTCAGCCCCTAATCTCCTTAAATCCATCCAGCCTCCAAGAATCTGAACAAGCAGCTCGCCATTTTCGACTTTCACGGCTGCTAGAAAGTTTATGCTTAATTGGTAGTGGTGTTAGGTTTAATGAAGTTAAGGTGTAGTAGCTATAGTCCAGGGTTTTCTACCTGAGACTTTAACTGATGATAGGATTGGGCCGAACTCTTAATCCATGTTGGATTTAAGAATTTATTTGAGATTTTGTTGGTTATTTTATCATCAGCTGGACTCTGGTCCATAGTTGTATAGGTTTGTAATTATTATTTTTTTCATTTCTTTAATGAAATTCATCGCTTATTACTAAAAAAAAAAAAAAAAAAGTTCATCTTTTATTAGGATGCTTTGCTAGAACTTGTAATCCAAGACCTCCAATCATGGAGGTTGACTCGATAACCACTAGGTCAAAACCACGGGTAATAAATTCATTTAAATACTTCAAGTTGTTGTTGGTTTAATATAAATAATTAACACGATTTATTGTGTCCACTATTTTTTAAATAAATAAATATTAACCAAATCAAATTTAAAGCGCACAAACATGAACGATACACCGCAACTAGTTAATTAAGTTTCGTTGAATTGTAAACATGCAATTGAATAACTACCAATAAAATTAAATTTGAAATTTATTGTTAAAATATTGTTCTTCGCTCTCCCTATCCAGATAGAGGGGGCTCCAATATATGCACACCCAAAAAGTAAAAAAGGTGTGGAAAATGACTAAATTGCCCCAAACGACCTCCTTAGCCGTTATTAGCCTTAACAACGACCTCGCTAGTCGTTGGTAAGGCAACCAACGGCTCCGGAGGTCGTTGATGGGGAACGACCTAAATAGCCGTTGTTAAGGCAGTGAACGACTTCTGCAGTCGTTAGTAAGGCTAGCAACGACTGCTCTGGTCGTTCGTAGCCTTACCAACGACTTTTTTTTTTTAATGATAAATCTTTATAAAATTTATAATTTATTAAATAACATAAATAAAACAATAACACTATATAATTTGGAGAAATCAAAAATTTAATTTTTTAGATTCGAATGTTCAACGTAAAATTCATAAAGTACAACGTTCAACAAACAAATATAATTTAAATGTTAAAACGTTTAATGCATAAAGATAAACGTTCAACAAACATTTAATATAATTAGAACGTTTAGGTTTGAATATTAAATGTTTGTTAACATTAATTAAATAATAACACTGATAATATTAAGAAAACTATGAAACATAATATAAAGAATTAAAATGAAACGAAAATAGACGAGAATAATTTACATAACATTTATCGTAAGTACATATACCCGAATGAAGGTTCTCGTCATCCTCTGTCCAAACACGATTTAAATATTGTCCATGCCAGTTCGGTGGGACTTCTTCAAAGTTCGGCCTGACGTTCGGTTGACCCCACCACTGGTCCATGTGCGTTTGAGAAACCCCGGGCATGCCTCCAGTTCCTATATAACGACCCAAGTCATCAACCTGCTGCCTGATATATGGATCTCCATGTTGTCCTGACGCGATGTGCTGGGTCAAGTTTCGGATGGTCTGTCGCGCTGGTTGCAACCGCTATTATAAAATGAGGAAAGAAGATGGATTTAAAACATGGTAAAAATCTTATACGTTATTATCATATAAAATTTGAAGTAGTCATACCTGTTGTGATGCGGAGTACATGGTGGTTGTGCTGACACCTACATTTCCCAAGTCGGGGTTATGCACTCTAGGATGGGTCCTCGGCAAATACCAACTCATGTAATCATCAGTTGTTTGCGATGCTACGTACGGGTTGGGACCCAAAGAAACTTGAGGAACATGGTGAAATACCATGTCAACCCAAGCCCAATCAGAATCGGCGTAGACCTTGCAGAACGTCCGGGCGGAATCAGTGAGTGCGGTCCCGTCCAAGAGTGGAATAGGAGGTCTCGGGATCGTCTGTATTCTCCCGAACTGGCGCGCCACTCGGTTAGGCATATACGCCCCATTCACGGTCAAGAAGGATAGACAACCGTGGTAGTATGAGACGGGTGGAATCTGGGACGGAGGCCCGTATGGTGTCCAAATGACCTATTACGATACAATTAAATCAATTCATTCATTTTTAATACAACATTATTGCAAAAGGAATTATCTAAACAAAGTTTTCTTACATCTTCAGCTCTGATATGGTCCAGCTGGTTCCGGCAGGCTAGCAACTGTGCCGGATCAGTGTTACGGGTCTTCAGATCAGACCATCTTTGAGCACGAGGGAGCCCCTCCCGCCAGGTGTGTCCTAGTGTCCGGGCGAACAACGGAAAGTACTCGAAGATCCAAGCCTTTAATTTACATAAACAAAAATGAGTTAATTTTGATAATGTTTACCAATATAATTATGTTGTACTTATTTAAGTTTGGACCTACCTCGAGCAAAGTCAGGCATCCTGTCATTTGCTTCGACTCTCGGCGCGAAGCTTTCCCAAGCTGGTCATAGAGGTACGCAAGTGTCGCCGCACCCCAAGCGAATCCTCCAACACCATTTACGTCCGACAATAAATTGCAGTATTGTAAAGGGACGTGAGTGCCTGACTTATCTGGGAAGAGGGTGGAGCCTAGAAGATGCCATAAGAACCCCCGAGCCACCGATTCGGGGTTTCCAGCTGCATATGTGGAACAAGCACATATAATTAACTAACATTAACATAATAACAAACATAATGTGAATATTAAAGTGTGAAAACTTACTTGGTGTAATTTCGAATTTGTCGTGAGAATCGCCAGAAAAATGTATTTAAGTCGTTTGTTCCAACCGAATTTCAATGTCACAATTTTTTCTCTCTAACAAATAATTTTGCTACGAATTTCTCTCAAATGTTTGGATATTATAATTGATGTACTTAACATTGTCACAGGCTGGGTTTTTATAGGGGGGTGAGGACCGTAGTTAACCTTAACAACGACTGGCGAGGTCGTTGATAAGGCTAACAACGACCGCGTCAGTCGTTCCTGCCCAATTCAGCTTTTGGCAGCTTCCCAGCAGTGGCTGACACGGACAGAGCTCTTTTTGACTACTTTTGGCAGCGAATATTTTATAGGGAGTAGGGATTTTTGTTGTATTGTGTAATAATGTGCTGAGATTTGATATAGTTGTACTAACTTTTGCAAACACGATAGATATAAAGCGAGCTGGATAAAATTATGCTCAATCGTTTATACTTGTTTCAGCTGCTATAAATTGTGCATTCGAGTAGAGAAGAACTGCAAACTACAAATCGTTATAGTTATATAGGCTTTCTACTAATAGTTAAATATATAGGGTTCAATTTTTATTATTTATACTACTTATATTAATATATAAAAATTCAAATGGATAATTACGATTTGATAAACCTCGATCATTACGAGTTTACCTTTGATGATGCAGTAAATTATGAGCCCGAGTTTGCAGCTGTAAATCCAGTAAATTATGATCCAAATGCCCCGGTTCATTATGATGTTGGTGAGGATGAATTTTCAGATGTCACCGACGATTTTTGTAATCCAGATGGCGGGTTTGCGAGTAGAGAAGAACTTGAGGACCATGTGCATGTCGTTGCAGCCCGTAGGACATAACATTGGCAGTGCGAAGTTCCAAACCACGTATGGGAAACAAAGGAGCATCTGTCCTTATCATTTGTAGTCAAGGGTTGGAATATAGAGAGAACAAAAAAACAAATTCGCGGAAGACGTCAACCCAGAGACATATGTGTCCATTTCGCTTAATTGGGAAGGAGTATATTACAGGTGCAACCTTTTAATTAGTTTACTTAGTATATTATAGTTAGTTAATATAATATAGATAACCTTTTAGTTAATTTAATATAGATAACCTTTTAGTTAATATAATATAATATAGTTGACTAATATACTCATACTTAGTATACTTACTATATTAACATAGTAGTTAATTTAATATAATTGACTAATATACTTACTATAATATATATTAACGTAGCTAGTATATATTACTATAATATTAACGTAGTCAGTAGCTATAATATACTTACATCATGCCGTCAGTAGCTAGTATAGAGCAAAGTCAGTAACGACCTTCTTATGGAGACGACAACTGTGGATTTAGGGCGGTTGCACAAGCAATCTACGGGAACTCGGACGAGTGGCTCGCAGTTAGGAACGACCTTCTTATGGAGCTTTCTCAACGTCCCCAACGATACGAACAAATGTTGGGCCCACTATCAACGATTGCTGAATTACATGAAAGGATACATCACCAGTCTGGACCCGCTTCCCAAGAGCACTGGTTTTCTATGCCAGAATGCGGTTTCCTCGTGGCAACAATGTACAACGTGGTATGCATGTCATTTAGCAACGTAGGAGAGATGACTTGCTTACCAGCAATCTGCGATGATAGGGGCCCGCCAACCGAACACTTGGTTTTAGGCCACGTCGATGGAGGAACTCATTTTATACTGGTAACGTCCCAACTTTGTTAAATGATCAATTAATCAGTTCAACTCTTTTACTCTCCTGACAATATTTTTATTGTAGTTGCACATGATCGACACGGAACATCCGGTACCCCCGGTGGCATTGTATTGGATAAAGGCACGACATTCCTCGACTGCAGGAATACTAAATCGGTACACAGCTCGAATAAACTTGTTCAACCAACTATATCAAGCAGATGAACCACGCCGTCGTCGAGGATATCAACAAGCGCGGAAGAGCAACTATTTTTGACCCATTATTGTACAATGGATTACATAGAAAAATTAATTCTTTCGTCAATACATAATTAAAAAATCAAATTACTTTGTTCAACGAAATGTTATTATTTTTTATGTTCTTACTATTAAAAAATTAATCATTAAAAAAAAAAAAAAAAAGGCGTTGGTAAGGCAACAAACGACCACAGAAGTCGTTCATAGCCTTAACAACGACTTCTCTGGTCGTTGTTTACCTTATAAACGACCACCGAAGTCGTTACTCTGCCACGACCTCCGGAGTCGTTGGTTGCCTTAACAACGACTGCTGAGGTCGTTGTTAAGGCAACCAACGACTCCGAAGGTCGTTGGGGGCAATTTGGGTAATTCAAGCACGTATTTTACTGTTTTGGTGTGCGTATAATAGCTCAGACATAGAGGAGACAAATTAATTTGAAATGTATTAGGCTGAGTTGATAGAAAGTGAGTAGGGAAAAGATGTTCGTTGATTTGATTGGAAATTATATGATAAGAGTTCATACACAATTCCTTGATTATTTTTGTCTCTCGAACATAACTCAACTGGTAAAATGTGAAAATACAAAATACTAACAACCTCGTCTATTCATGTAACCGTTGCGATTTTGATTGGAATGACAAATGATTAATTTATCATTTACTATTATTGATACATAGTAAAAACAAGCTTAGTATCAATGCCAAAAAGCTAGGACGATCACTTATGTACGAATTACGTTTTCGATTGATCGCTTATATTTCAAAAAATATTTGTCGATCAATTATGTTTCGAAATATGACTTGGTTGCACTTTTGTACTGTTAATTTTTTCTCTAGAAATTCGAAGTGTAAAATGACTAGAAGTACCCCTTATTGAGTGTCACATGATGTTGACTTAGTTAATGAAAATTCAAAGTGTAAAATGACTAAGATACATTTGAAAACATAAATAATCGATCAAATTCCTTTTAAACTTAAGTAAACGATCAGAGATATAACTCAAATATAAATTGATCATTTTTATCTTATGTCCCGCCTAACTATTTTTTTAACATTATTTCTTCATAATGATCATCATATGTTCAACAAAAGACTACAATCTTCGTATTGCATTAATCAAATTTTCAGCCATTGCAATAATAATGCCATTACATATTACATAGAAATCTTCAAAAACATTCATTTAGGGTAATGTTGATTCTCCATGATGTACACGAATATATCGAGATCTACCACTTTATTTATTTATCACTACCAAATAAATACATAACAATAATTTAATATACATATATATATATATGTGTGTGATCTTCTATAGCCTTCTAAGGTGGAGATGTAAGGCCTGCAAAGATGAACAAAGTATTCGTTAGTCCAAGTAGTTGAGATATTGTAATTTATTAGTCTCTCTATTTTATACAAAAAACAAGTTACAGTAAATTTTTTAGCTAATAGTAGTTCAACTTCACATTTACAAACTCAAATATTTAACTAATAACCGACACTTAAAACGAAAAAGACATATAACTTGAATTGGAAAATATGCAACATTTGTCATTACTAACACTTGCTTCACTCGAGAACTAATCTACGACAATGTAACAATCGAAAAAGGAATACACTTACTGCCACATTTGAAGTTGCGTGGAATAGTTCTTCCACAACCTTGAGCAACCTTGATAGCACGTTGAACGTCAATAAGGACAGCCAGCTTAGGAGTGATATAGGGACATATACATTCAAAATGAGTTGCCCTAATCTTTGCACAACAATCACCCGATGCTCGTTGCCCATAAACAACATCGGCACATGATTTTATGAAGTTTGTCCTCTCTGTTTTGCATTGGTCTGCACTTGGGGCACCATTTGTTGATGAACTTAGCCAACAACATATGCTAATTACCAACACTAAGGTTACTTTCAATCCTCTCACCATTATCAAATACTAAAGCTTTATTAAGAGTTCTTGATTTTTTCTCAAATTTGACTGGACACTTTTATAGTTGTCTTTGGTTTTGGGAGATGGGTTGGGGATTAAGAGTTTGCATGATGGGGCCTAGTTGAATTGGTCTAGATTCGTTTCGTATTCTTTGGTCTAACAATATATCATAGGCCCTACAAACGTTACTATCATGGTTCACAAAATCTTGACCTCCATTTCTTTTCATGTGTTCACACACATAACACGGTCACTTATCGTTAATGGGATGTTCCGGTTATAGCTTAATTGATAAATAACTAGAGTGTAAAGTATCAGTAGTCTCGTCTGCTCACGCTATCTGGGTTTGACGCTCATAAGGAGCAAAGGTTTGTGTTGATGAAGTGGTTAACAAGCAAGCTTTACTGATGATCAGGTGAGGCGCATCTCGCGATTTAGCTCCTCCATCCTCCGTGTATTTCAGGACAGGGTACGAACATAGGGGCCGTTAGTGTGAGGGTTTCACGCTTTTAATACTACCTCCAGTCCAAAAAGAATGTCTTTATTGACATTTCAACAATATCCAAAAAGAGTGTCTTCTTACATAAATCAATGCACAATATACCACTTTTTTCCTTAATATCTCTATTTGCATAGACTAACTCAAAAAGATAATGATTGCATCATATAGTTAAGTGATAAGTGGATTATTAATGATTGCTTTATAGGGGTATTATATGGAAATTGTAAATGTAATAATTGTTTCTTAGTTTGTGTGAAGTGTCTAGAAATACACTCTTTATGGATTGGTGATAGTAATAGTTAATGGAACAAAAAGTCACTAACACTTGCTAATTTTTCACTTCGATCACTCTATTTCAAATGAGCATATTGCCGAAATAGTGGTCCTAGAAAATGGGTCGCGATTGTCATTTGGTGCTCGAAAGTTCAAATATTGTAAATTATTACTTCGAGTTAATCGAATAGCCTAGTAAAAACGGCTCTTGCTAGTGACCAAAAGGTCCTCGATTCGAAACTCACCTCATCGCTAATTTACAAAAAAAATTGTAAATTATCCTTAAAATTAGACAAAAACTAACGAAACTGGCGGAACTCCTCAACTTTCATCTCGAGATTAGCCCAAAATTGACAAAAATATTAAATTTAACAGCAATTATGTATATGGCTTTCATTTACGGGTATAAAATTTTAATTGACTAGACTATAGAGTATTTCTTAGAAACTTGTAATCACCCTAAAAAAGCAATATATATGCTATCATCTAGAAGGTGTGCTTATTATCTTTGTAAATCAATATCTTTCTTACATCATGGTGGTATCATAATATTAAAGAAACAGTCACTCATGTATATGTCAATGATGGGTATATATAATTCCAAGGCCCTACTTTCCAAGACCCCAAATTTTTCCACAAAAATCCTTACCGAACCAGTGAATTCAAGGTTGGAATGAATATCCAACCTTAGATTCACTGGTTCGGCTAAAAATTGAATTGTTATTTAGAACCGAACCAATGAATCTGAGGTTGAGTATTCCTTCCAACATTGAATTCACTGGTTCGGTAAGGGTATTTTCGAAAAAAATTCAGGCCTTGGAAAGTAGGGACTTGGATTAGTTTTTACCGTCAATGACCTTATCTTGGGTCGAACAAATTTCATACCAGAATTATTGATTTTGCATCATGGTATGTCAACTAAACTTAGAAAATTAATCTTTGTTGACGAAATGGTAAGTATTGAAATTTACAAATTTGAAATGGTTATTCTAAAATTATAATTTAAACAAAATAATTACATGTCCAATATCATGCTAGGAAACACGAGTCTTTGAATTATATTTGGAGACTCGATCCAGTCATTCGATGGGATATTTTCGTTGAATAAGACATATCTCATTTCCAATGGAGTGCAAATGCAATTTCCAAAGCTTATGATAATATTGATCCCGAAATTTTAAAAAATTTTAATTTTAACGAGTCTTTGTATTTTCGTTTAAACAAATCTCAATTTCGGGATGAATACTATCAGAAGTTTTGCAAATTGTATTTGCTCTCGTATTAAAAATGAGATATGTCTTATTCAACGAGAATATCCCATCGAATGCCTGGATTGAGTCTCCAAATATAATTTCAAATACTCGTGTTCCCTGATGTGATATTAGTTGGCGTTTAATTATTTTGTCTGAATTCTAATTTTAGAATAACTATTTTAAATGTATAAATTTCAATACTTATCATTTCGTTAACAAAGATTAATTTTCTAACTTTAATAGTTGACATACCAAGACGCAAAATCAATAGCTTGAGTGTGCAACTCATTCGACCCAGGATGAGATCACTGACATATGGATGAGCGACTGTTTCTTTAATCAATATCTTCTTATTTAAAAAATTTAACTGGAGAGAATCATTAGATTGTGCTTCTTGTAAACTCTAAAAAGAGTAAGCAACATCCATTTAATATTTAGGATCTTAAAGAAGTTGATTGAAAATAGATGAAACCCAAAGGTACTCGTGAATTATCATTAGTTTATTAGTTTATGTAAGAATAATGCTGAAAAGTACAATAATATAAATTAGTGAATACAGAAATTATAAATGAAATATAATTATAATAAACTTATTGGTTAAAGCTGTGTCGTGGTACAAAAGTCACTGCCTTGAAAGGTTTTTCGACACGATCTCGGTGCGAATCGCAAGCGTCGGAAGCTCCCCAAGATTAACACAGCAGCTGCGAGACACTTCCACTCGTGTCTCGCAACTTTGGAACTCGCAATAATACTTCACACATGAATATAATTAAATAGACAAAGAAGGCTCGATTGTTTCTAGTTTTTCTGGTGTGAAAAATGTGTGGCCATGATTTTTATTTATAGAAAATTGACGTGCATGTAATGGAGCAATAAATTAAAAGTTATGGTTGCATTTCACTAAAGTCAACGTAACCATTGTTTGCTAAATAACATAATTAAGAGGAACGTTACTAAAGATTAGGAGAATAGATTGGTTTAAATGGGTTTGACTAACCTTCATTTGACTTTGGTCAAAGGATTGTTAGTCTATGTTAATAACAAATGATTGGCTTTATCAGCCTTTATTCTAACAATCCCCCACAAAAGGCGAAGAAAGACAAACGAAGAAAATCGTGGATAAATGAAAGTTTGCATACTTATGTGTCAATATCTTTCGATTTGAATTGACACATAGTGAAGTGAGACATCAACTTTCTTTCAATAAGTGAATTACTCTTGAACTTGTTGAAATTCAGTTCAGACCCCCACAACACATATCATACCTTCACAATCATGCAACTTCCACGCTACAAAACAAACGCATATAAAAGCCATGCATATACCTCGGGTCTGATTAGCGCTCTAGGAAGACTTGCCCAAGTCTTTCATAGATGACGACTTGACCATCACACTCACACAGGTAACTCATATAATTCGTCTCAATAGCACTATCTCCTACTTATTAAGGATATATAGTCCACCCCGTTATCGAGATCAATATCCATCAAGTGTGTCACCACCAAATAGCTAGCTATGGAATGTCGTAGACAGCGTCCATTAAGTGCACCACATCACCAAATAACTGGCTATGAATATCACGATCAACATCCATCAAGTGCGTCTCAAAGCACCACCAAATAATTGAGTATGGATAACAAAATCGACATCCATCAAGTGCGTCTCAAAGCACCACCAAATAACTGGCTATGGATATGATAAAGCACTACAACACACCATAAGAATGAGAAGGTAGTGCATCAAGAATCATATGGCTTAGTTTGACCACTAAGGGGTATCCACCACACTATCCTACCTCAAGGGCTTTAGTCACATCCCCTCGACGTATCAACGACCATCTTCCTTGGCAACCCTTTAGTAAAAGGGTCTACAAGATTTTTCTCAGACTTCACATAGTCCAGAGAAATTACTACATTTTTTCAGGAGTTGTCTAACAACACTATGTCTGATCCGTGTATGTCGTTTCTTCCCGTTGTAAACATTGTTCTTAACAACTCCAATAGCTGCCTAAGAATCACAATGAAGATAAACCGGTGTTTATTGTTTCCCCTACAATGACACATCTACCAATAGGTTTCTTAACGAATGCCTCTTGTCCAGCTAACTCAAGAGCAATAAATTCATATCCATGGTGGAGCGCCCTATGCAAGTTTGTTTAGTAGATTTCCACGAAATAGCGCCACCACCCAATGTAAACACAAACCCGCTAGTCGAACTGATTTCATCATTACCTGAAACCCAGTTTGCATCACAATATCCTTCTAGGACAACAGGAAATTTACCGTAGTGCAAACTCACATTAATAATTCCTTTCAAGTACTTTAATAAACGATGAAGGGCATCCCAATGACTGCCGCTAGGATTATGAGCATATCGACTCAGTCTACTGACTGCATAAGCAATATCAAGTCGAGTACAATTCATAAGGAACATCACACTATCAACAATTTTGGGATATTCAACTTGAGAAGCACTTTCACTCAAATTCTTGGTCAAGTGTACACTGAGATCATATGGAGTTCTAACATGAACAACATCAAATGAATTGAATTTCTTTTACACTTTCTCAACATAATGAGACTGACTTAAGGAGATACCTTTGGAGGTTCTCATTACTTTAACCCCTAGGATTACATCAGCTTCTCCTAAGTCTTTCATTTCAAACTTTGATGGTAAAAACTCTTTTGTCTGGTTCACAACATCAAGAGTATTTCCAAGAATTAACATGCCATCAGCATATAGGCCAATAATAACACAATCTGATCCCAACACCTTAGAATACACACATGAATCCGAGTTGTTGACAATATAACCATTACTCACTAAGGTGTTATTGAATTTCTCATACCATTGTTTAGATGCTTATTTCAAACCATATAGAGACTTCTTCAATTTACAGACCTTGTTCTCTTGTCCCTGAACTACAAAGTCCTCAGATTGAGACATGTAGATTTTTGTCCTCCAAGTCACCATTTAGAAATATAGTCTTAATATCCATTTGGTGTACCACTAGATCATGAATAGCGGCTAATGTAATTAAAGCCCTAATAGTGGCGATCTTAGGACTGGAGAATAAGTCTCAAAGTAATTAATATCTTTCTTTTGTGTAAAACCTCTGATCGCAAGTCTCGCCTTCTTTCAATTGTACCATCAGGTCTCATCTTCTTCTTAAAGATGCATTTACTAAGGATGGATTTACAACCTTTTAGTAAATCAACTAATTTCCAAAGTTAGATTCAATATAACCGAGTCTAGTTCACTCTTAATTGCTTCCATCCAAAAACTAACATCAACCGATTTCATTGCTTCATTATAAGTTTTTGGATCCTTTGTCTTTCAGAGTTCAACGGTTTCATTTGTAGAAGTAGAGCAAAGATCAAGTCGATGCATGTCCACTGGTTCAACAGGTATATTAGGTGCAATCTTATTCATGGGAAAAATATGCTAAAAAAATTCGGCGTCTCTGGCCTCAGATATCGATCGATCAGATAGAGACATAAGTCTATATGCTGCACTACTCTTGGTCCCAAGCTTTCCCCTGTACACTAGATTTCCTAAGATTTCGTTATATAAAGCTCCATTATTATTTTTTATGTATGCATGTATCTACTTTATTGCGATGACATTCGCAAGACTCTATATTATTTTTCTTAATTTACACGTAAACCCCTCGTTGGGCTTGACTTAAAAAAAAGTCTATATGCTGCACTATTTTGAGCATAACCAATAAAGACACAATCACACGTCTTAGGTCCAATGTTTGTCCTTTTAGGATCAAGTAAGCCTACTTTAGCCAAACACCCCCACACTCTTAGAAAACTCAGGTTAGGAGGATAACCCTTCCACATCTCATAGAGAGTCTTGTCTAATTTCTTGCGAGGTATTGAGTCTCATATATCTCTTTGACAATTTGACATACCAAACTAACAACGTTACAATTTGTTTTTCTTTTTCCAGTCCATTACTATCCATGAACTCCCACATTTCTACTTGTCTTTTAAAATAATTGTCGGACCAGTTGAAAAACATCGTATATGTTACTTAACATGTACATAAAGAACCTCCATATATATGTATATATATTTATATATTTAAAAGAGCATAAATAATTTCAATGCGTTCTCTCTTATGATTATTTTCATCTAAAGGCTCTAACTTAGATAAGTCGGGTCTAGAACCATTAGTATCACAAGTAGACATTGTTATACTTCTATATAAAGCTTTCAAATTGTAAGAATAATGATTGAAAGTACATAATGTAAATTAGTGAATACAAAAATTGTAAACGAAATAAAACTAGAATAAACTTATTAGTTTAAGCTGCGCCATGGTACAGAAGCCACTGCCTTGAAAGCTTTATCGACACGACCTCGGTGGGAATCGCAAGCGTCGGAAGCTCCCCAAGGTTAACACAGCAGTTGCGAGACACGTCTACTCGTGGCTCGCAACTTTAGAACTCGCAATAATACTTCACACAAGAATATAATTAAATAGACGAAGAAGGCTTGATTGTTTCTAGTTTTGCTGGTGTGAAAAATGTGTGGTCATGTGTTTTTATTTATAGTTGAACACAGTAACTAAGATAGTTATTGTAGCTAGAAAAAACCGACGCGCATGTAATGGAGGAATAAATCAAAAGTTATGGTTGCATTTGACTAAGTCAAAGTGACCCCGTTGTTTGCTGAATAACAGAATTAAGAGGAGGAACGTTACTAAAGATTAGAAGAATAAATTGGTTTAAATAGGTTTGACTAACCTTCATTTGACTTGATCAAAAAATCGTTAATCTAAATTAACAACAAATGATTGACTTTATCAACCTTTATTTTAACTTAGGACATATATTATATTTGTAATGGTTTATTGAAGTTAAATGACTCGTGTCCTATTCTATTGACTATTGGATACGTAGCACAATGACATATATAATGATTCTCAATAGTTAATTTTTCTTACAAGTGTATGCAAACATACACGATTCCATCGCTATATATAAAGATTTGTATCTAGCCATTTAAACTTCTCCCATTTTACTAAATTATAGCGCTTTTTAGCAAATATACTTGTAATTGAGAATTGCAAAAAAAGTCGAAAATATATTTTTATGTGCCATTTTTTGCAATTCAGGTGCTTATTTATCAAAAAAATACTAAAGATATTAATTTGACGAGATAGGAGAAGTTCAAATGGCTGAATGTAAGGAATTTACCTCACTATATAAAAGATGCATAACTTTTCTTCACAAATTTTTGGTATGTCACCCAACGTGAGACTATCTATTAACGTGGGATCAACTATTAAATGACTTGGGCTCCATTTCATAAATGTTTCTGCTTCACTGTATAATTGATCATCGCATTTGAGTAATTGGAATAATTTGGTCAATCTTGGTCATGATCATTTGTCTTAATTAACACGTGAGACCAATTATTAAATGACTTATGCCCACATCATAATTGATTTATGTTCCACTTCATGATTGATCATTATTGGATTAGTTAGCCCAATATGGTTATTGATCATTTGACTTCACCATCATTTTTTTTTTCTTTTTGTAAATTAGCGATGAGGTGAGTATCGAATCCAGGACCTTCTGGTCACTGTAAGAGCCTTTTCCACTAGGCTATTCGATTAACTCACTTCACCATCATGTTTTGAGTCATTGAATTAGTTGAGCCACTTTTAGCCATTGATCATTTGATTACTTATGCCCCATTTCATAATTGACCTATGCCCCACTTCATTATTAACTATTTCTTTTTGAGTCATTAGATTAGTTAGGTCAATCGTAATCATTGATCATTTGACTTCACTAACATATTTTCAACCATTGAATAGTTTAACTAATTTTGGCCATTGATCTATCATTTGACTTCACATGTCTTCACCACCATGTCTTACCTATGTTTGCCTACATATTAAGTTCTCACAATTAATGATGTCGAAGTATTAATGGTGAATTGTACAATCCCCTAAGTTGTGGATTTTACTCTACTCTCTCTCTACCATTTATACATAATCCATTTGAGTTTATTCATTCACTCACTCACTGTTATTTATATGGATGGTTCTATTTACGTCACAATAGGTTTTTTCATTTACATTCTTATTTATATCTTGTTGTTTTACTATCTTCTTAATTCTTTTTTAATTGCTCATTTATTCGTACACATGTCCATGAAATGTTTTTATGTGCTTTTGTGCTCTAAGTTTTAGTTGTTTGCTAGCTTCTAATGTTTCTTGTTTCTCATCAATTTATTACAAATTAATTTTAGTTATGAAAGACTAAATTTGACTTTGGTGTATAGGTTGCTTGTCGATTATTTACTTATCTTTTTTATTAAATAGAATTTTTTTCTTTATGCATTATTTATGTGTTTGGTTTTGTTTTAATTCGTTATTGTTGCAGAATTTAGTGATCAAGGATGACTAAAAGCTCATTTGAGCTCGAGCACCCTCTTAATATATTTACTTTGTTATAAATCCTTGATATGTTTTTGCGTATTTATTATCCGATCTTTGATATATTTTTTCGTGTTTATTCTAGTTTTGACAATATTTCTTATTGCCTTTTTTAGTCGGGCAAATGGCTGCATCAATCCTCTATTTATACAAAATGTATTTAGTCCATCACATATGTTTCAAAACATCCTTGTCAATCACCTATATTTCGAAATATATCATATTTGATCTCGTGGGTTACATTTTTTGTTAAGTGCGTATTCAATGTGGGTTATTTCATAGTTTTCTTTTAATTTTTTATTCCAAAATATATTAAACGAAATTACCAAAATAACCTTTTTGATTAGTCACACGCCCCTCACATGATATTATTAACGACGAATTAACATAATAGGTAATGAACTGTAAGTGAGACTCGGGCAAAAAAGTTGGAATGATAACTTATGTTAGGATTATATGTTCGTGAAAAGATTTGGTGCATCAATAATTCGGTGCATCAGGTGCATCAGGTACCCATTTAGAGGTTTCAAGTGGGTACCGTACCCACTTGAAACTTCATCATTGGTACTTGTACCCAAATTGTACTATAACAATGGTACAATACCACGTATTTATCAATCCAAAATAAATATGTGGTATTGTACCATTGTTATAGTACAATTTGGGTACAAGTACCAATGATGAAGTTTCAAGTGGATACACTACCCACGTAAAACCTTTAAATGGGTACCTGATGCACCGGATGCACCGAATTATTGATGCACCGAAACTGGACTCTATATGTTCTGTCGATAAATGGGTACTGATCAATCAATTGTAATCCAAAATATATATGTCTCCGTTGATACTTTTGTCCTATTAATTTTTTTCTCACAAATTTGAAATGTAAAATGACTAAAAGTACTCCTCAATCCTCATTAAGTGTCACATGATATTGACCCAATTAGTGGAAACTAACTAAAATTAGATGAAAAATACTAAGTGAGATATACTTGAAAACATAAGTAATCGATCAAACCTTTTTTTAAATTTAAATATGCGAATAAAGACATAATTCAAACATAAATAATCATTCATATCTTTTGCCCTTACTATTACATTAACATTGTTTCTTTATAATCATCATATGCTCACCAAAAGACTAAAATCTTAAGTGTTGCATTAATCAAATTTTCAGCCATTGCAGAATGCCTTTATTATTACATAGAAATCTTCAAGAACATTCATCTAGGGTAATATTGATTCTCCAAGATGTACATGAATATATCGAGATCTACCACATTATTTATTTATTTATCACTACCAAATACGTAGCAATATATAATTTATATATGATCTTTGATCTATAGCCTTCTGGGTGGAGATCTAAGGCCTGCAAAGATGAACAAAGAATTCGTTAGTTCAAGTAGTTTAGATATTGTAATTTATTAGTCTCTATTTTATAATTTGTTGCAGTATTGTTTCCAGAAAATAGGATCAAATTTGAAACATTTGTCATCACTAACACTTGTGTCACTCGAGAACTAATCTATGACGACAACGTAACAATTGAGAATTTAAGTATAACTGCGTCCTGACCTTATTAAATCGTCAATTACCTCCAACTTTTATCAAAGAAAAATGAATACAAAGAATCTTTTCATGATATTGAGCAAGTAAAGCGAATTGCTAAAATAGTCACAGATAGTGACAACGGTGCTGTCTAGTCTCCGCGGATGCCGGATAGTGGCAAACAAGTTGTGTATTGGTCCCTAACTTAACCAATCTGTTAATTTTTAACACCAACAGAGATTATTGTTTAAAGTTGGGGCAAAAAAGAATTTTAAAACTTAAACTTATTTTTACTGGCTAATAAACTTGTTATAAATTAATATGAGTATTGGTTTATCTATCCCAATTTGAAAGTTTCATTAGGCATCAAAACTAAATTTAAGTCTTAAGAGTTCTTTTTTGTCCCAACTTTAACCTTTAATCGCATGTTGATATTAAAAATTAACGAAAAATTTAAGTTGGGACAAGTTCACAACTTTCTTGCTACTATCAAAAACTAAACTACAACGATATTATTATTAAGACTAAAATGTAACTTAATAACATTATTGGACTGTTTCAACAATTCAGTGTTCATTCTATGATATATAGTTGAGAAAAAGGAATATTCTTAACAATCGAGAACTAATCTATGACAATGTAACAATCGAAAACGGAATATACTTACTGCCACATTTGAAGTTGCGTGGCATACGTCTTCCACAACCTTGACCAATCTTGATTGCACGTTGAACCCCTATCCATGCAGCCACCTTAGGAGTGACATAGGGACATATACACTCAAAATGAGTTGCCCTAATCTTTGCACAACAATCACCCGATGCTGGTTGCCCATAAATAACATCGGCACATGAATTTATGAAGTTTTTCATCTCTATTTTGCATTGGTTTGCACTTGGGGCACCATTTGTTGATGAACTTAGCCAACAACATATAGTAATCACCAACACTAAGGTTACTTTCAATCCTCTCACCATTATCAAATACTAAAGCTTTATTAAGTGTTCTTGATTTTTCTCAAATTTGATTAAGTAGGTGATATGGTTTAGGTAAATGGACATTTATATAATTGTCTTTTGTTTTGGGAGATGGGTAGGGGATAAAGAATTTGCATGATGGCCTAGTTGAGGTGGTCTAGATTCGTTTCATACTCTTTAGTCTCACAGTTCATCATAGGCTCTACAAGCATTACTAGGATGGTGCAAACTTTTGACCTCCATTTCTTTTCATGTGTTCAGACACATAAGACAGTCAACAACCGTTAATGGGATGCCTCGATGATAGCTCAACTATTAAAGAGTTAGAGTATAAAATTTCAGCAGTCTCGCCTATTCACATAAGGACTAAAATTTTGTGTTGATGAAGTGATTAACAAGCAAGTTCAAGTCAATAATAATCAGATGAAACATATCCAACGATATACTTTATTATTTCAGGGCAATGGTGCGTACGTAGAATCGGTAAGGATTCCATGTTTTTAATAATGGTTAATGGAACCAAAGATAACTAACATTTTCTAATTTTCTTCATTTCAATCATTCTATTTGCAAAGGAGCTTCTTGCCATATACTTTAAATTTTTTATATGAAGTTTTAGACTTTTGGTTTTTTTATATCGTTTTACAATTTTAATGTATTTTTTATTTACTTTTTTTCATTAAAATTATCAACTAATCAATCGTATATTAACAATCATTTGATATTTTATATTTGTGACTATATTTAATTTTTATTAATCTATGTCAAAATATCTCAAAGATCATATAAAAAAATGAAGGAAATACCAAACGTTTCCTTATCGCATAAAAGAGTTATATAATGTGCCACTATTTATGGACTCAATACTTTATTTCGTTTTGAATGAGAAAAAAGTATATGGACTCAATACCAAACGTTACACTGGAAACTAATTGACTAGACTATATAGAGTATTTCTTAGAAACTTGTGATCACTTAAAGATCAATATATACTCCATATGCTATCATCTAGAAGATGTGCTTATTATTATCTTTATAGACCAATTTCTTTCTTGCATCATGGTGCAGTATGTAAACACTTTTTACACAAAAGATTAAGCAACATCCATTTAATATCCTTAGGATCTTAAAGAAATTGCTTGGAAATAGATGAAACCGAAAGGTATTCATGACTTTCAAAAGCCATCGCACTTGCTTTTGGTTTAGTCAATAGAAATTTGGTGTTGTCTTGATTGGCTGCTGGAAGATTGAATTATCATTAGTTTATGACTTTATGATTAGGTAATTGTTTATTGAAGTTAAATGACTCATGTCCTTTTCTATTGACTATTGCATGAGTAGCACAATGACATATATGATTATATTCTTTCTAACCAAATTCTTTTCAAGTGTGTAAGGGATATTTTTTTTTGTTCACTTCAAACCGACAAAATTGATCGAACCGAATCGAAATTTTATCAATTTTGGTTGAGAAAAAATGGGACATAATCGGAATGGTGCCAAAAAATCCAAAACCGACAAAAACGTGTCGATTTTCGATTTTAGCACAAGTTTAAGTATTTATATTTGTGATTTCTTAAAAAAATGTACTTAATTCTGATTTTGTTTTTCAAATATTATTACATTATTTAAATAATTTATTAGTTTATAAAGTAGTGATAAGATTATCATGCTAATATCTGTTCTGGTGCAGTATGGATCAGTGTGTGGGATGCATTGTGTGTGTTTGGGGTGCATTATGTCTGTTCATCAAGTTATCCAGCATAGGTGCTAAGCTTGCTGGAATCTGGGAGTATTATATAGATGTTTGATCAAATGTACAATCACTGATGCATAGGGTACAACTTCCGGATTTCAGTTATTTTCCGGAAGTTAGTTAGAAACTAGCCGTTAGGCTTTATTCTTCTTTGTTTTATCTTCTTTAGGATTGTTTAGCATATACATAGTTGTTTTTTAGTTAGTTTTCATTCATTCAATAATCTTTGTATCCATTAAACATTCATATCAATACATTCACTTTTTTTAGTCGATTAAATACAGTTTGTTCTCTCAGGCCTTTTATCGAGCATCTTGTTAGCATACTGTGTTTCTTGTTCTTTTCTTCAATTCTTTCCCAATGTTCGACCTATCTGAAAGATTCATTCAGTAATCTTCACATGCTATCAGAGCTATGGTGAGTGGGGACGAAAAAGAAGGAAGCAGGGATTCATCAAGCACTCAAGATAATGGTCATGTGTATAGTTCAAACAATCCTCTCTTTTTACATAATTCTGATCACTCTAGTTCGGTTCTCGTGTCAAATCTGCTGACTGAGAAGAATTACACTTCGTGGGCAAGATGTATGAAGGTGGCACTTGAAGCAAGATATAAGTGGGTATTCTTGATAGGAGACTACCCAGAACCTGATGAAACTGATTCCAGTTATAAGCAATGGAGGAAGGTAAACTCCACCTTGATTTCTTGGATTCTGAATTCTTCCACACCTAGTGTTGGGATAGTTTTCTTTTCATAGATAATGCCAAGATTCTTTGGAATGAAATAAGTTAGGGATTTGGTGGAAGTAATGGTCCAAGAATCTATGAGATAAGAAGGGAGATATACATAATTAAGCAAGGATCATATTCAATATCAATGTACTACAATAAATTCGGAAGAATGTGGGATGAGCTAAAGGTTATTGATCTGAAAGCTACCAGCAAAAGTGATAATGAGAAAGTCATGCATTTCCTAGTGGGTCTAAATGACTGTTTTGATCAAATAAGGCATAACATTTTTATACTGGATCAATTGTCAAAGCTTCCTGAAGTCTATGGATTGATAAATTATCAAGAAAAGCACAGATGTGTTAAAGAAGGGAGTTGCCTAGCTGGTCGTGCTAATATGAGCATGAATGTGAGAGTTCTAGTGGAACATAGGAATCAAGGCCTTACCTACAGGATGGATCCAAGAAAACTTGGAAACAATAACATCATATTGAATAAAGCAAATCTCAAATGTGATCATTGTGGTAAAAGGGGACATCAAAAGTCTGACTGTTTTTAAATTAATGAATATCCTGATTGGTGGGACACCAAAGACAGCAACCAGGTTCAATAGGAAAAATCATGCCAAAATTTCAGGCAAATGTTATAAAATCAGATCCATCAATGAAAACACCACTGGAAGTCAGAAATGATAAAAATGACATAAATGCAATGCAAGTTATGATGACAAACATTATCCAATTGGAGGTAGGAAGGATGATGCTTGATAAAGGGAAGGGAATTGATCCCAGCACATCAAACACCAATCATTCTTGCTTCTCAGACTTTGTAGATAACATTATATGTCAAAATTCTAATTCCAAGATTCTTGGAACAAATGTTTGGGTTGTTGATAATGATGCCTCTACACTTATATGTAGAGATGCACAACCCTATCATTACTCACATCCTCCCCTGATGTTAACATCAGTGCATCTACCTAATAACTTCACCAAGTATGTGGAGCTCATAGGGGAGGTCAGATTGCATCAAAATTTCGTCCTTAAAGAGTGCCTATATGTTTCCTCTTTTAAGCATAATTTGCTATCTGTGAATAAGATCGATATGCAAAGATGTTGGAGTGAAAGTTAAATTCTACCCCTCTTGTTGTATTTTTCAGAACCTAGAATGTGATAAAATAGTTTGCATAGCAAAAGAGGAAAAGGGATTATATCTATTGAATAGAACCTCCTTTGACACTAGTAATTTTTCATAATTCATTAGTCTAAGCAACAACAAAATTGTGCCTAAACATGTTGCCAATAAAGTAGAATGCACAAATATGTTTTTATGGCACCTTAGACTAGGACATATCTCAAGAGTTGTGATCAAGCACTGCATCCATGATATTGATGGTAAAATTCTACTGCCAAGCTGTGTATGATCTGCCCTTTATCTAAACGGCAGGCTGTCTTTTGATCTTAGTAATTTTATAAGAAATAACTTTTTTGAGTTAGTTCATATAGATTTGTGGGGGCCATATAAGATTGTATCCAGAACTGACAGTAGGTATTTCATGACCATAGTTGAGGACAAGTCAAGAACTACCTGGATTTTTATGATGAATTCTAAGGATAAGGTTTATGATCTTATGATACATTACATTGTTATGGTTAAGACTCAGTTTGATGTTTTTATAAAGTGTATTAGAACTGACAATGGCTCTGAGTTCTTTAGTTATAACTTTCAGACAATTTTGTTATCTTGCATCAGAAATCTTGCATTTATACACCACATCAAAATGGTGTTGTTGAAAGAAAACATCAACACATTCTGCAAGTGGCTAGATCTTTAATATTTCAATCAGGTTTGCCCTTAACTTTCTGGTCATATGTTGTTTTAATTGTTGTGTTCTTAACAAATAGAGTTCCTAGCCCTGTCTTGGAATGGAAGTCACCTTTTGAAGTTCTATATTAAAGCACCTTCATATACTGACTTTAGAGTTTTTGGATGTCGTTGTTTTGCATCCAATGTTGTTCCTTATAAGGATAAATTTGATCTTAGAGCCAAACTAGCTGTTTGTTAAAATTATGAGGTGTTTGACACGTCATAGTAAGTGTCCGTTGAACAATTTGATTGTTCGTAGTGATTACTTATTTAAAGTCAAGTTCATACGTATATTATGTTTGACAATAATATACTTGCTGGGAATGAATTCAAAATGCATTAGGGATCATGATGGTTTTATTAGGGCCCGCTCATGATTTATATGTTAGTTAAATACTTGTCGATATTTTATTAACATATGGCTAATGTTATTTCGAACCTAGAAGGTCACACACATACAATGCGTTTGATTTTCAATACGATTGGAATTTTCACCCCCATAGTCGACCAAAATGAATGAGAAAAGTCATTTTGACTTGTGAATATAAACACACTTATTATTGTAATAAGTGTGGTTTAATAGGTGGGGATGTTATACTTTGTTTTAATGTGATTAAACACAAAGGATGATAACATCTTTTTCTATTCAACATTCTATTCAACATAGTATTAAGTGGTGAATAAATTGAGAGGGAGGCTATGTTTTGTGTTAATGCTATATAAACACCATTTGGTGACAAAACATAACAACAATCTTCTCATTATCATCTTTTCACTTGTAAGACAATTGAAAAGAAAATACTCTCTTCTCCTACCTCACTTGGCCGATAACACCAAGAGAAAAAGTTCTCTTGGTTCATTCTTTGTGAAAACACTCTCACGCTCTAGTTGCTTCGAAGGAAGGAATCAACATTGCATTGGTGTGGACTAACTAGAGAGGGGAACGATTGTTGCTCTTCCGCTGCACGCTCAAACACGATTCAAAGGTATACACACCAACTCATAGTTAAATGTTACTACAGATTCAAGGCAAGTCTGCAAACTTGTGAGATCTTATATGGCCTGAAACAGGCATCAAGGCAATGGAATCAAGAGCTTACAGAACACCTGTTGCACTTTGGATTTTACCAGTCATCATTTGATCACTGTTTGTTTACAATGATAATTAATAGTGTGTTTCTGGCATCGATTGTCTATGTTGATGACATCTAGTTTTAGCCAATTCTGAACCAAGGATAACACAGATCAAACAGTTCTTACATTCTCATTTCACCATTAAGGATTTAGGCCAAGCTAGATATTTTTTTGACATTGAGATTTCTAGGTCTACTGATGGTTTGTTTGTTACACATAGGAAGTACATTTCAGACTTGATCAAGGATACGAATTTAGAACAAGCAAAATCAGTTAGCACTCCTTTGATCATTGACTGGCAGGCACATGATGATTCTCCTCTTATGAGTGATCCTTATGTATTTAGGAGATTGGTAGAGAGATTGTTTTATTTGAATTTCGCCAAGCTTGATCTGACATATGCAATTCAGACATTTAGCCAGTTTCTACAACAGCCTACCGATTCACATTTTCATGTAGGACTTCATATAGTTAAGTATCTCATAGGCACATCTACACATGGGTTGTATTATGGTTCAAATGTTGACCTTGAATTGGAAGCATATTGTGATTCAAACTGGGCTACGTTCCCTTTGACTAGAAAGTTTGTCATTAGTTATTATGTCTTCTTGGGAGGCTCTTTGATCAGTTGAAAATCAAAGAAACAAGGTACTATCTCCAGATCTTCTGTAGAAGTAGAATACAGAAGTGTTGCATCTACTTTTAGTGAACTCAAGTGGATAAGTTGCATCTTGGAAGATTTGTATAATGCTTATTCTACACCTATCCTTTGCACTGTGAAACAGGTCAGCTCTACACATTATTCAGAACCCTGTCTTCCATGGGAGGACTAAGCATGTAGAAGTTGATTGTCATGTAGTTAGAGAGCTACATAAAAAGGGTTTCTTAAATCGTCTAGGGGTACGATTGGACCGGTTTTTGCCCCAAAAAAATCCGATCCGATTTTTCGGTTTTTTTAAAAACCGAAAACCGAAAAAACAGAGTTCGGTTAAAACCGCCGGTTTCGGACCGGTTCGGTTTTTTGGCCGGTTATGGGCTTCAAATACTGGGCCGCTTCTGGATCAAGTTTAGGCACTTTTTGGGCCAATTTTTTTACAGATTGATAGGCTTTTTAACTACAAATTCATATTTAGATTCATATTTTGTGGTTTCTACTTGGATTTTTTGGGTCTAAATCTACCATCAACACAAAAAACAATACTCACAAGTCACAACCTCAATATAAATTAATAACAATATCATTCAAATGTTTGAAATATAAAAAATAAAAATATTGTTCAAAGTCCAAATACATAATAACAATATCAATCGGATCGGTTTTTATCCGCCGGTTATTTTTTGTAAGACCGATCCGATCCGATCCGATCGGTTTTTTAATCCAAATAACCGAAACCGATCCGATCGGTTATAAAACCGAAAAAAACCGCCGGTCTTGGATCGGTTCGGTCCCGATTCGGTTTAAGTCCATATCCAATCGTACCTCTAAAATCCTCTATATGTTCCCACTAAAAGGCAACTTGCAGATGTTCTTTCAAAGATTTTGCCAGACCCTATATTGAATACTCTATTGTCTAAGATGAACTTTCAAGCAACTAGTTCATCTTGAGGAGGGAATAATAAGATTATCGTGCTAATATCTGTTTTGGTGCAGTATGGATCAATGTGTGCGATGCATTGTGTGTGTTTGGGATGCATTATGTATGTTCATCAAGTTATTCAGCATAGGTGATAAGCTTGCTGGAATCTGAGAGCATTATATAGTTGTTTGATCAAATGTACAATTACTAATGCATAGGGTACAACTTCCGAATTTATGTTATTTTCCGGAAGTTAGTTAGAAACTAGTCGTTAGGCTTTATTCTTCTTTGTTCTATCTTCTTTAGGATTGTTTAGCTTATATATAGTTGTTTTCTAGTTAGTTTCCATTCATTCAATAATCTTTGTATCCATTAAACATTCATATCAATACATTTAATTTTTTTAGTCGATTAAATATAGTTTGTTCTCTCAGGCCTTTTATCGAGCATCTTGTTATCATTAGTGTTTCTTGTTCTTTTCTTCGATTCTTTCCCACTGTTCGATCTATCTTAAAGATTCATTCAATAATCTTCACAAGTTGCCTGGATGTCGAGATAATTTAACCAAGAGACATGTGTGCACAAAATGCTTATTATGTAAAGTTTATGATGGAAATGCTTTACATCTATTTTATACATGCATTTCTCGTTGAAAATCAGAGCTTTTATCAAAATGTCACAGATTTACACCATTTCATGATTTCAGAGATATGTTTGAAAATGTGTTAAGAATTAGTATCTCCCGATAAATTTAAGCTTTAGATCATCTATAAGGAACAAATTATTTTATCGTTGTATTAAATAAGACGAGTTAGAAGCTCGAAAACCTCACTCCTCCATGACAAGGAATATCATCTCCTCAGATCTCCTTGGATAATAAGGGTTCTCCGTCTTCAAAGTATGTGGGGTAAAATTTTCAGATTTCATGTTTCTTTTTCACTTGAAAAACGGAAACTTGGAGAAAATGAAAGGTGACAATTAGGTTTTTAGTATGTTTAGTGATGTGTTGAGTTGCTTGTATTTGCTCATGTTTGGTTTGATTGATCATAAACAGATCGAACCTAACCACACCTCTTTGTCCAGATTGACTTTCAGCTTTGCGCTCTTACAAGTCGTGGAATGTAATGGTCCACAATGAGAGCAACTAGAGAGTGCCCTCTTGCAATTGATATTGAATTCTCCTAGAGCTCTCTTTGAGACTATGTGTACTTTGTTAATATATTGCTCATTTACACACAAAAAATACTTTAGTGTATAATAGTGGGAGAACACAATGTTTAATGCAATTATCCACACTGTTTACGTCCGATAGAAGTACTGAACATATTCGATAGTTTTGCACTAAAAAGGTTGAGTTGTTATACACACCACACTACCGAAATACTCCCTTCGTTCTTTTTATTTGTCTTTGTAGTCTTAATTTTTTGTTTTTAAATATTTGCCTTTCTAGCTTAATTAATTGTAAATTTAGATTCTCGGTGTACTTTTTGATTACTTTTTCTCATGAAGTTATCAACCAAGCAATTAGATAGTGACCATTGATTGTCATTTTACATTTTCAATGTAGTTTTTCACTATTCTTTAATTTCCTTAATATAAAAAAACGGAAGCAGTATTTCTTGAGAAGTGAAATGGCTATTTTGCCCCTATTTGTTAATGGAGTGATCATATTTGATAGTTTAACCGACGGTTTGTTGTCAGACACTCTATCGAGTAACTTATTGGATAATGATTAATTTGTTTCACCAGTTTCCAAACCGTTATTTTATTAGATGGGTAAACGGACTGAAAAATTTTGAGACGGATATTGGGTGAATCTCCATTAACCCGGTCTAGTAACATCCCTAGATTTTTGGGTGAATGACATTGAGGTCCCCTAGTTTTTACTTAAATGTCAGGTAGGTCCCCGAGTTTTTGGAATTGCCATTTTAGGTCCTTAAGTTTAAATTTAATTGTCAAACAGGTCCATTAAGATAAATTTAATATCTTATTGACTATAATGCCCTTAAATTATTTTCTCATTAAATAATTTACTTTCTTTTTAAAAAATATTTAAATCAATAAATGATATAAAATTTATAAAACAAATAATTTTAATTTGGAAAAATATTTGAAAACATTATTATGGTTATTTTTAATATAAATTCAGGGTTTTAGCTGTCATTGTAACGATGCGCACGTCGATTAAGAATGAATAATATTTTACATTTATATATTTAATCAGTGTATAAAACAACAATCTAGTGAATGTATTGATATTAGAAACTCTTATGATATATTTCCCATCAAATAGGGCATAAAAAAAAATTCAATCCAACGTTATATTGAAATCCTAAAATGACAACTAAGTTAGAACAAATTACTTTTTGTAGGATGACAACTGAAAATTATAGAAGCAATACTTGACTATATTTTATATTAGAGTTGGGTTTGTATAATGTCAACAAATTTGATAGATCACTATTTTCATAAATATATAGTATAATGTAAAGCTATTAAATTATTGAAAATAAATTTACTAACCTATGAAGCTTTTTTAAATCATTTAGTAAATATTAAATTAACTTAAAAAATGTTGTTTCATTTTTTTAAGAAAGATATTTTATTTTATTGATTTTGTATTGTTTACAAATTTTAATATTTTTTCAGATAAAAGCCAATAATTTTTTCTGATCTAAAAATAAATTAAAATATTGAGGTATAAATATAAGGGCATTATAGCCAATATGATATTTGATTATATGTTATAGGACCTATTTAACAATTAAGTTAAAACTCAGGGACCTAAAATGGTAATTCGAAAAACTAAGGAACCTATCTGATATTTAAGTAAAAACTGAGGGACCTCAATGTCATTCACCCCTAGATTTTTTGGGTGAAAATAATTACAATGAAAATGTGTGTCATCATACAAAAGTAGGGCTGAAAATCAAGCCCTTTTCACCCCCGAAATTCCTAAAACCCTCCCTCTCCGAAATGGACATAAACGAAGACATCCAGAGAATCCTCTTCTCGGAAGAAGAAATAGCCTCAAGAGTAGCTGAACTTGGCGACGAAATCAAGAACGACTTTCTCCTTAAACCCTCCGCACTTCCAGTCTTCGTCGGCGTCGCCACCGGCGCCTTCCTCTTCCTCGCCGACCTCGTCCGCAAAGTCCAACTCCCCGTCACCGTTGATTTCGTACGCGTCCAATCTTACGGCTCCGGAACCGTCTCCAATGGTCGCCCCATCATTTCTTCCGACTTGAAAAGCGACGTTCAAGGGAAGCATGTTATTGTGGTCAGTACAGTTTATTTGATATTAGGGTGACTGAGCTATGACCATAAATTGCTTTTGTTTAAAGATTTTATTACTCCCCATATTTTTAGTTGTCATCTCAACTATTTTCACCTCTTCGGATGACCAAGTGGTTAGGTGGTATTCCAGTGACTTAGGGGTCGTGGTTTGATTCTCACTCGGGCGGTGGCCGGTGGGTGGGTTTATTAAGAAAAAAAAACTATTTTTACCTCAAATTGGTTTAATTAAGAATGAATAAGATTTTACACTTATATTGTTAGTCAATGAATGTATTGGTTTAGAACCTTTGAATACAATTGAAGAGGAGCTTAAAAGAAAAAATTGATCAAATATTGCATTGTAATTTCAAAGTGATAAACATTTTAAAATAGTATGTTTCCTATGACGACAAAAGAAAAAACTCAAGAAGGAATATTTATCAAGTCGAAAAGTATATTGGAAATGTAGAATTATAGTTTTCTAATTAAAAAGATTCATCTTTTAAGCAAGAATGAATTTTAGTTTTAGCAATAGGTTGACATTTTGTTGACGACAACCCTCCCATGCCAAATTGAAATGGAGGGAAAACCCACATTTAAATAACAATGAATTAAGTTCAAAAGTTCTAGTATTAAAATTCACATTAAGTTTGCCCTGTATATGGATAAATCATAATAATGGTGGAGATCAGTGATTAACCTCGAGTTAATAATCCAACCTTGGTCAATATCGCTGAGTCTTCCCGAACAGGGTGAACCGAGGGATAAGGGATTGACCCTGATTCACCTTACTGACCTTAGTTACTTTCGTATTTGAAAAAAGCATATCTAAAACTTAAACGAAAATTTAATCCAGAGGTTATGTGCATCAAAACCTATCACACGTGCTATTAACATGCTATACCGTCATTGAAGTTTAAGCCGATGATATCCTAGTATCAATGTTCAATTTTGAAATTTGATGTATGTTTCTTTATTGATTATTTATGAAGTGACTGCTATCCCAGAATAGTTGTCTTTATATTTGTAACATGTTATACCGTCATTGAAGTTTGTTTCAAATGTAGCATGCATTTGGATGAATGTTTGAATACCATAAGCTGTTTAGTGGAATAATATATCTGTTTTTTCTTATGCTTCTGGAAATTTATTTCACGGTACTTCCTTTACGCAGGTGGAGGACATTGTTGATACCGGAAATACTCTATCCTGTCTCATAGCTCACTTAAAAACTAAAGGAGCATCGTCTGTGTCTGTATGTACTTTTCTTGACAAACCTTCAAGGAGGAAGGTTGACTTTGAACTTGTTGGTAAAGGGAAATACTATTGCGGCTTTGAGGTGATTTCTCTCGTTCTATTACATGGCTGATGATGTGGGTATTTGTGATTCTAAGTTGTGTTCAGTTTATAAACTGTTCAAATTTTACCACTCCTTGCTTTCACAATATGAAGTAGGGCACACTAAAGTAACCCAACCATCAAGAAATAACATGATTTGTGTTTGGGTTGGGGTTAAGCGAAGTAAAACCTGAACAGATTGGGGTTGATTCAATATTGCACATTTTCTTGCATTGTTACTTGTCTATCTATCTTCCTTTTTCATTTTTAAGTTTGTATCATTTTTTCTTTTTGTGGATGTCAACTGATCTTACTTATATAACTTTTGCATATGGTGTGATAGATCATTCGTGATTCTTTGGATGCTAAGTAATGATAATTCAGTGTGCGTTAAATACCCGATGTATGAAATAGTTCATATTTAAAACTTTTAAATAGTATGTTGTAAGTTAACATAATATTTTCAGAATTTGCCAAAAACAACACAAAAGAGAAAGTAATGCTGAACCAGATCTTCCCAATTCGTTAACTTGCTAGTATAGATTTGTTGGACTTTGTGTTAGGTATCTCTTACAATATGCTACTTGTGATTTCTTAGGTTGTATTTGGGTTCTTAAAAATCCTACCAATAGTTGTGAGTTGTTCGTCTTCTTTTTTGCTGATATAAAATTCGTTGGTTGCCTTCGTTAAAATTCATTGCCAGTCTAAGTTGTCTATATGTTGTTGTTGATAACTGTTGGCATTTCATAAACATAGAATTTCACTTTGCTTTTTATCTTATGACAGTGTCCGGATGATTTTGTTGTTGGTTATGGACTGGACTATGCTGAGATGTACAGGAATTTGCCTTATGTGGGAGTGTTGAAGCCACATATTTACAAGTGATTCCTTTATGCCAATTTGATGCCCTACTTTATTTTAGGATATGATTAGTAGATTACCATCAGTCAATAATACAGTAGATTGAAAATACAAGTCGAACTATAAATTATCCGGAAGTTTATGCGTCATAAATCATGTTGAGGAGAGGTTCAATACATTCCTTTCCGTTGAAGCGCGAGCCGACGTCATTTCTTGCAATGTCATAATTTATGATACTAGAGAAATATGGGAGCTCACCGTGTCAAAACTCGAAAGTGTGATCTTGTTACGAGTGTTTTGGCCACTATTAGACGCCTTTAACAGATCAGATCTTTGATTGTTTGCCCCGTTCCACTAGGCCAATTCATGGCTCCGTTCCACTAGGCTGATTCTGATCTACATGGTAGACCGTATGAAATACACAGGCTGGGACGGGCATTCATGGGCTTTGGAGGGGCTGGACCCCGGGCCGCGGCTGGGGCCTAAACCTATTCCCCCATTCGGCATCCTAATAAAGGAGCTGGGGCCGGGCCGAGCCATTAGACACGTCTGCTTCTGAGCTATTAGGTCGCACGCACGGGCTTGGTCGGGGTGTGTTTCGGGATTGGTGGGGGCTGCTCGAGTTTGGTTCGTGACCCCTCAGACCCCTTAACACATGGGTAACGGTTTAATAGTAAGCGGGTACACGATCATTAACCATACGGCTTGTAGAGAAGTGGCCGGTTTAAGACGAGTTTAGACAATTTTGGGTAGTTTGGATACAAGTATACAACGAGAAGACTCGACACGAATACAAGCGACATTATTTAAATATTGTGAACTAAAAACGACAATATTAAATTGTTCAAATAAAATAGGAATATGTGCAAATACATAAACACTCGAGAACGAAGTCTCATTTTGGCGTGGTCAAATGCTTTGATCATGTTAACTTCATCAGTCTCGAGGTTGGTTCTATTGCATTTTGAGTTTTTGGTTGTTGGGTAGAGTTGTACGAAAAATAATTCTCGACTCTCACTCAACAATAATGAAATAGTTTTCTAAAAAGTAAAGAGAAGTGTGTTTAGATAAGGTTGGATTCACCGATACTCAATAGTCTCGTAGTATCTGATTCGAGCTTCAATTATGAAGTATTCGGTGTAATTTTTACTGAAAGTATATTATTTCATACAATCTTTGTAGTAAACTAATAGTATGTATTCCTATTGCTCTAGCTGATCATTTTTGTATTCGTATTTGTAATATTGTCTATATGATTTGAATCGAGGAAATAGAGAATATTAGTCATTACATAATATCCTATTAGAAAGAATTCAATCGGGGGATGAATAGATCGCGATCATGAGACGTGTTAATGTATTCAAAGAAGAGATTACTTAGTTAATATCTCTTGTTAAGACTTTGAACCCTCTAGCTAGCTCCCTCAAATATATAAATATTCTTATATACTACTATATGATATAACTTTTATTTTAATAATAAAAATAATAGTGTTCTCGGACTATAGCCATTTGATTTGATAATGACAAAAGATGGGAAACAAAAAGAGCCACTCAATCGATTGAATGATATCATATACTAGTATATTACTCGTTTCCACTTGCCACACCTCTAAGGAATAATATATACTAGTACTCCACTACATTTAATATTCAATATACTCTTTCTTTTTATTTCAGTTATTGTTCGAGTTATTTGTACATATAATATATATTTAAAAAATTAAAAAGTATATCAAAAATATAATAATATAATTATTGATTGATTGATAATTTCATGAGAAAAATTAGCAGAAATATTTATCGAAATTGAAAGTAGTAATATTCTTTGATGATCTTTACATACACTGGAAGGTCCTATTTATACATAATAAGGATGCTAGTCCTAATAACATAAGGACTCTAGTACTCTAATAATATAGGACTCTAGTACTCTAACAAGATAGGACTCTAATAATATAGTATATGCTAATACACCCCCGCAGTCGAAGCGGGAGGAGGACGGACGCTAAGACTGTCCCGAAAATCAGTAAATAAGATGAGTGGAAGACCCTTGGTGAAGATGTCTGCGGTTTGATAACGAGAGGGAACATGGATAACTCGGACTTCAACCCGGCTCACTGCTCTCGAACAAATAGAATATCTGCAATAATTAAAAAAACATCGACGGAAATACATCTTCGGAACACTAATAAGTTGGACGTACATCGGCGGACATGTAAACATCGGTGGAAGAGCATCACCGGAAAAACACTAGAAAAGATAGGCGAACATGACATCGCCATAGAAATATTAAGAAAAAGAAAGTAGACCATCGATAGATGTGATCTGAAAAAAAACAAAACTCTGCATTGGAGCAGAGTAAAAGAAGGAAAAGAAAATATGAAGAGTAAAAGAGAACAGATTAAGAAAAAGCGTTATAACGAGAAAGAAAAAAAAAAGAGTCTCAATCATAGAGAAAGGAAATCATAAGAGCCTCGTTTGAGAGGAAGACTTAAAATTTGCGCGAAATAAACTGAGCAATAGTTCTCAGACGAGAACTATGATTTTTTTGTTTTTTTGTTTAGATTTATCGAAGAAGAAAATAAGTTATTGGAGGAGGAATAAATCGAAGACTTCTACTATAAGACATTGATTTTTTTTAGGAGAAAATAAAAGCAAGAAAAAAAAAAGTAATATTGAAAAGAAAACATAGATTAAAAATACGAATGTCCGGCGGATGGTTTTGAAGCGGTGAACCACCCGCCGGCGCAGCGGAAAGAACCAAGATCTTAACAGTGGAAGAGAAAAAATAGGTTTAGGAACTTTCAGGCTCTAATACCATGAAAGTGGTAATATTCTTTGATGATCTTTACATACACTGGAAGGTCCTATTTATACATAATAAGGATGCTAGTCCTAATAACATAAGGACTCTAGTACTCTAATAATATAGGACTCTAGTACTCTAACAAGATAGGACTCTAATAATATAGTATATGCTAATAGAAATATAAAAATACAATTTTTAATTGTGCAATGACATATCTTTTAATGATAATTGAGCTAAAATACAAATAAAAATGAACGGAGGGATATTATTTAATAATCATATGTTAGTATATCTAGGTGGTGGAACTAGGGTGGTAATTAAAGAGGTAGTATTATTATAATTTTATAAGACAAAATGATTGTCACTACCCATCTAACTTGTTTGACAGCCATGTAGGCAACTTGCATGCATTTTATTTAGAGCACTTTTTATAATATATATTGATTCTTTCAATACTCGGTATTATATAAAATTGATGTGTTCATATATTAGTACTTTTTTAATTCATTTTTTATTTAGTAAAGCCTTAGATAAGCAAAGAACTTGGTGCATTAATTTAATATCCCCAGATGGCATATTCGACCTTGCTCAACATAAAATAGTATTTTCATTAAAGAAGGTATAAAATATGATAATGAATCCATGAAAACTGCTTTCGTTTGTACCTAATTTAATTGAAATTATTGAAGTGATATATCGTGAGCTTGACTATTTTTTTAAGGAAATTGAACCTAGTCCCATCTGTTGTTAGAGGTTTCTTATCAAGTATTATGTAAATTATAAATCGAGAGATGTGCTTAATAATAAAGGATCTGTTATGGTTCATTAAGATTTTTATGAACGCATAAATACACAACTAATCTTTATATTAGTGTATAAATGTTTATCATGATAGTCATTTAGACAAAAATTTAATAAATACATAATTTTTATTTTAATAATAGCAGTCTGGAAAAGATTAATGGGGCGTAAAACTGAAAACAACCCTTAAATAATAATACAAGAAAATATTACTTCTATACGAACTTAAACCCCGATATTTCTTCACTACAATGTCACTTGGTATTTGGAGTTTGACTATAATATCTATTAATTAGACAATAATGTTGTTATTAAATGTTATACATACCAACCACCCAACAATTCTATATCTAAACGTTATTATATGTTGAGTATTAAATAAGGATACTAATTTAATAAATTTATATTCTACCAAAATTAATTGTTTTGAAGTGATTAGTGAAACAAATCAATCCAGATAAAAATAAGTTGAAGTGTAAAAGGTATCGGCATATTAGATGGCATATAATACCAACATATACTCCGTATATAATACAAATGCATAAGTTATATTAAGACAAAATACGGAGTAGTTAGAGAAAAGGAATTTATCATGTTAAGTATTTTTCAATTCTTTTTCGTATTTCTTTTTAACTCAAATCTTATCTAGACTCATATGACTACATTTGATCCTCTTTTGTTAATTACTTTAATTATTACGTACGAAGTATAATAAACAAAATTTGAAATAGTCGTATAAGAATTAAAAAGCATACCCTTCATCCCCAAATGTAAAGGATATTGTTTTCAACATAGAAACCCCACTACCAAATAAAAAGTGGAGGAAAGATTATGTTTACGCCACGAGTCCAAATAATTTTAAAATTTTGTGCAAAGATTAATTGATCCTTAGATAAAAGGACGGAATGAGTAACTTAGGCTACGTGTTTAGAAAAGTAAGAAAAATGACTTTAGAATAAATTAATATAGAAAACAAGATTAAAATTTACATAATTTTTCATATTTTCAATATATGGCTTTTTTTATTAAGTTGGGTATTAATTGATGAATGAAATGTTGAATATGGTGACTTGATACATGATAGGCGGATTTGTAAAGAAATAATTGTAGAATAAGAAAAGGAAGAAAATGAATTAATGGACGAACGATTTATTTCCTATTATAATTTTTTCGTGGGAACAAACAATTACAATTAGGTGTGTCATTAATGAAACCGTTTTTTCGAAGAAGAAGCAATTTCCTTTTACGTCCTTTAGGTAGTCATAATACACTGTAAGGCAAAAATCATGTAAATTTTGGTATTCATTATTTACTGCACTTTACATAATTTATTATCTAAAATTCGCATAAGATATTTAATTAATTCGCTTCTCTTATAACTAAAATATAATATGAATAGTAAATTTAGATTTTCAATTATTACAACAATCATAGTAGATTGAGGTAAAATTTGGTGCTTACATGCCTTGGAAGGTCTGTACATAAGCATAAGATCACCCAAATATAGTAGGGTGTTTGAAATTTTTCATTCAACTACTACACAAAATTAATACCAATAGATATCAAATTTACGATGCAATAAAAACATTCAAACATTTTTAAAAAATAACAATTGGAAGAAAACCGACTCATGTGGGGTAAGAGTGGGTAAAAGTTTAAATCATACGAATATCAATTATTATTTTAATTGTTATCCAATCTTAATTATTACTCGTATAATTTTTTTAATCATTTCTATAACTAATTTAGAATGATAGACGTGGCATAGTGTAGTGTCACTTCCTATTATCCGAATTTAATGCCTCACGGGAACAAGGTCAACCTTTAGGAGGAAAAAGGTTCAATTCAACTATTAGAATTTCAATATCATCATCGTCAATCAACTAGCTTGACCTACTGAGTATCGACCCATGCCTTTTCAATGAAGGTCATGAATTCGACACTTAGCACGAATGTCTAAATATTTACGGATATCTATGTCCTGTTATTAGCGTAGATTTACCTTCCCGATAATATATAACCTTTTTACTTGTATGATATCGATTGGATACAAAAAATATATCATGATCATCAAATTTTAGTTATTTATAATATATATAAGTCCGAAATAATTAAGGTTTTTATTAAGAACTTTTTATTAAGATTTTTTTAATATTTAAACTACTTTTATACGAATGTATATATTATTATGACAGTTTTTGAGAGAAATTTTAATAGAAGAAATTTTTTAATAAAAAACCTAATGATAATTACATGTTATTTGTATTTTTGATTGATCATTAAATTATTGAGATTAGTAAAACGAGTTAACATTGCTTATTGACTAAGGGTTGTTTACTAAAGAAATTAAAATAATTTGATAAGCAATTTGATCGTAACTCTATACTATCTACTCCGTATGACATTTATAATCTAAATGTATATTTATGATTTGATTAGTAAAATTAATTGTTTATTTACTTATTATTAAATTATTTATTTAAACTAAAAAGACAAAGTTGTCTAATGGACCCTACCAATTCTGGAAAGCTCCCAAAACCTACCATATGGACCCGCCAATTCTGGAACCTTTTGTGGTTGTGCTGTGATTTTATTACCCAAATGCAGACTCCAGAATTCATCCTCACCGTTGATCATACTCATTCTCACGGTCAATAATAGGCCACCATGTCCCTTTTTTGTGCTATGTTGGATCTCGTTTACTTCTTGATTTACTCTCTTTCCTTGTCATCTAGAATCCATATAATTTTAAATTGAATATTTTTATTCGTGACCACCTACTATCCCCACATTTTAAATTGATTTGGCTTAATTATTTCTTGTTGAGTGGGAAGACGGATTTGAGCAGATGATCGGTACTTGGGTCGGACTTGCTAAGTCTCGATTCCAACACTCGAAATATGTATAGACTGATAATAGGGATATATTTGGTATTTGATCAAGTATCGAAATCTGTTACGAGACATTTCCGGACTTCTTCGAAACTTGGTCAGTACTTGCCAAGTTCCGATCGGGGTGATTTGGGCTGGCATAATTTGAGCTGTTTTGAGCTTCCGAAGGACATTAGGTATATTTTGTCTTTTATTATAAATATGAGACATTAGAGTAGGGTTTGATAATCACAAAATACTAGAGAGAAATATATATGACACCGGACATCATGTTTCATTTATGTATCATATCATTTACTTATTAGTTCACTTTCGACCAAAATACATCACTCCAGTTCAGAAATAATATACAGAAAGGAAATTAAACTGCAATAGTGCAACTTATTAGTGACACACTGATACTATTAAAGATTATTTGTGCAATTCACTTACAAGTACTACATTTGTCTGTTTCCAAGGTAGAGGAGTTGCGAAATGAAAGCATTATGATTCAAGACATGCCTAGTTTCCAGTATTGCTTTTCTTAGGAGTAATAGCACGTCTTGCATTTATCTCCTTATGACTCTCTACGACAAAGGATGACGAGATCGTTAAGATTGTGGTTCTAAATATTTTCTATTTTTTTCTTCTTATGAGTAACATGGTTAATTTTTTTTCTCACAGATGAGTCATTTTTATAAACAATCGACATATTATAAGGAAAAGCTTTTTAGATTATTGAGAAAAGAAATCTATACGATAATGGGGAAGAGACATTTGTAGATATTTGAATACCATAACTTCTAGTATTAAAGAAATATGGATCAATAATATCTATTGATAATTTATTCAAGTACGAACTTATGAACACTAACAGGAATCAATTAAAATCAAGAAACATGCATGATTGAAAGCTACTTAAATCCTAATAATGAGTAAACTTGATATCATTAATTATACTTCTATTAGAATTCTTTGATAATCGAAACAGTTTTTGAACATAATGAAAATTTAGTCTGAATTTGACCGTCTTGAGACATTATATTATGCGGTGAGCTAGGTGTGATGAAATTACCGAAAAGTCCTCGGGAAGTTGCTATAGCCTATACCTGGATGACTAATTATTCAAATGGGTACCCCACAAAATTAAAGAAACCAAATGGGATTTGTCTGCTTGGCTGTTCACCATTGAAAAGGGTGCCCACCTCAACTTTAACCTCTGCTATACTTAACATTTGTTGCCAGTTACAAACATTTTGACTTCTTGCCAGATCATCTCATGGCACTTCTCATTTAGTCATCTTTTGCGTCTCACCTTTATGTTTTTATACTCTCTTATTGTGCAAAATCAGACCAATAATTATCCATCACTTAATTGGTATGAATCATTGTCGAAAGCTCAATAGTCTAGTGATACTAATATAGTACGTAAAAGATAAGATGTCCTTGCCTCCCATTTCGCGCTTCTGGGTTGGATTCTCTACCCCTTCATGTCTAACGATATTAATAGAGTACGTAAAAGATGAGACACCCTTGCCTCCCACTTCGCTCTTCGAGGTTGGATGCCCTACCCCTTCATTCGAGCAATAAGTGGTCGGTCATCCGTTATCTCATCATTCATGTTTTTGACTTAAGTTTCATATAAAAAGTCTTGGATTCAAATTTTATTGGAAATAATTTATGTCATATTCTACTCTAACTGTCTGTTAAAACAAAATTTATGTATTTATTATTTGTAATAATATTATATTTATATTGGATCATATCTCTGGTTTGGAAACATATTATTTGATACTTATATTTTAATTGTTCTTTTAATAAAAAAAATTCTATATTTGTTATTTGTAATACTATTTAATTTTACTATTCCTTAATTTAAGGCTAATTTACATAAAAAATTAGAATAATAATTACATGTACCTTTTCATTTTCTACCTTTTCATTTTGCACATTTGTAAGCAATAAAAATATTACTAGCCTTTATTGATAATTTATTACAAGTTTACTTTTGAGTTATTTACTATAGAAATATGTATATAATTATATGGGCAAAGTTGAATGAAATTAGGTGAAAATTATTTTATAAGTGTAAAATAACAACTAAATATATATATATATATATATATGTTTAGCTAGAATAACTAATAAAATGAATAGGGAGAGTATTAAAAAAATCATAGTTACTAAAATTTTCCTGAGTATTTTTAATATCAAGAGACCTAAGTGGTTTTTTGAGATTTTTATTAATGGGACCTGAACAATTTTTGAAGGATCTTGCTGATAATGGAAACTCTCATGATATGGATACTCTTTTTTTTTTAAAAAAGGGGGTTACCCTTTGATTTTATTAATACGAATAATCCATTACAATCACCAAACATCAGTACAATTCGTAAACTCGTAAATTCAAGGAAAGAGGCGACTAGCATCAAACTAGTGAGAGAAATTCTTCTCTCTGACCACTTCCTTGCTAGCAAGAGGGCTCGAACCCGAGACCTCCGCTAAAGGTGTCAGCATGCTTGCCACTAGAGCAAGATGTCTTGACATGATATGGATACTCTAACTTCATTTTCTCTGGTTTCAGTAGGCAAAGCTATTTTCACCTTTATTCTCCTCGCCAAAAATCTTAATTTTCATTTGGTTTACATTATTACTCATGATTTATTTTTACAAATTGGGTATATGAACTATCACAAGCTCAAGAGCAATGAAGAATAGAATGTCACATTTCATGAAGAATACATGCATGAAGAATTGTGAGATCTTTTGGTTGTCAACTAGTGTTGTTGTTTCTTAAATTTGAAAGACATTGTTATTAGTACTTTTAATTATATATCATGTAATTCGACTTTATGTAATCGTTGCAATGGTAAGTGTTAAGAGTCTATGTGGTTCCACTCTAAAACTAATTGGCTATAGAGGGAGTAACCCAGAATCTTATATATTGACCCACGAGGAAACAAGTTTACTTTGCTTAATATAATGAATTATCTATAAAAATAAATATAAGTATTAAGAACAACAAACAAAAAAAATAAACAAGATGAAAATATCTTTATTGTTTTCAAATTTGTAGAATACAATTGAATATTTGCCTATTTATAAGCTTCCAATACATCACACATTCTATAGTTAATAGACATAATAATTTCATAATTAATGTATTTATTTATCGCTAAACTTGGTGCCCAAGACATCAATTATTTCTATAACCATCCACCTTTTCTTTTTGTTTAATCTAAATTTCATACAAAATCGAAATATGATCAAGAAGCTACCCAAAATACTTTTTGGAAATGGTTTTAGAATTTAAAAAATAGAGCATTAAATGAGCGAATTTTCAATATCATTGCGTTGATTAATGATTAAGAGGACATAGCAAACTTATGACATGTTTGTTAAATTCATTAAACACTTAAACTTAATGAATTCAACACTTATTTTATTAAGTCTGTTTGTTAATCAATTATATTAAGTGCTGAATAAATGAAGATCTTATCAGAATCCTTAATAAAATATAAAGTCAAAATTCTTGACTTAATCTTTTCCTCTTACCAAATCAAAAGTAATAAATTTTAGTTTTACAGATTTCTCATTCCATGATTTTCTCCACATCTCACATATTCTTCCAAATTTATATATTATTATTTGAATCCAGTTAAAGTAATAATAATAATAATAATAATAATAATAATAATAATAATAATAATAATAATAAAGATCATAATAATAATAATAATAATAATTGTTATTATTATTATTATTGTTATTATTATTATCAACAATAATTTTCTCATTATTATTTATTATTATTCTTATTATTATTTCTATTCATACTCCTTTCATTATTATTATTATTATTGTTTATTATTATTATTATTATTATTATTATTATTAATAATAATAATATCCTCATATTATATATTGTTATTATTCTTACTTATTATATTCATATTATTATTATTCTTATAATTATGGAGTAATACTAATATTATCATTACTATCCTTATTACTATTTACATTATTGTTATTATTGTCGTTATTATTCTTATTATTTATTATTGTTATTATTATACTTAGTTGACATTATTATTCTTATTATTTAATATTGTTATCATTATCATTATTATTATTATTGTTATCATTATTTTTTTTGTATAGTTTTCATTCTTATTTTTATTAATTTAATATTTTTTCATTATTAATATCATTATTATTATTATTATTATTATCATTAATATTATGATGATTATTATTATTACTATTACTTATTAACATTTTTATTCTTATTAATGTTACTATTGTTATTAATATCATTATTATCTATTACTATATATTATTATTGTTATTAAAATTTATAATTTAGTTATCTACTATAATATTATTTGTTATATATATATTTCTTATGTATAAATGAACTAAAGTGGATTGTTTGAATTCAGTTTTAGATTTTCAGTGTTCAGTCACTTATAGTGAGACTTCAAATTTCAGTTTTGAGATTTAACAAATAGGGTCTTATTTTACAATCAACCTTGTATTTTTCAATTTCAAAAAAAGATATCCATTTTTATGCTCTAATTGAAATCTGAGTAGGTGAACCGATTGAGGTAGGTGAAACGATTATGCAAAAATCCTGAAAACCAAACTCGTATTTATGATAACATTCAATGTCGCTTATCCTTTACACGCTCCACATCTTCGATAATATCTAAAAGATCTAATTTTTTTTTCCGTTAAATTCCATACTTAGCATTGTGTCAAATAGAACTATGCCTATATTTTTTCCTTGTAAATTAGCGAAATAAGTATGATTACGATAATGTTACATAGACTCTTACATGAAAGTTAGGTCAGATATCACTTTGCTATTGAGTCATCGGTTGAACTATACCTATTTTAACATCAAAATCCAATGATATCGAACAATTCCAAAATTATTTCAATAAAAAAAAATAAAAAAATTATGTGTACAAAAGGGCATAACCTATCCAACAAAAACAATTAAGCCCAAAACAAGGAAGTGATGAATAAGCAACATAAATAAAAGATTCTAAAGTACTTTGCATAAATGTCAAAATAAATCGATAGATGAGGTACAAATATTATATTATAGTAAGAAAATATTAAAAAAACAATCAAATTCAATGGATGTGGTACATAAGACACAAACACACATTAAAAAAAGCACCAAATCGTAAAAAAAATTCCACTTCTATCGGTGGGAACACATCAACGGCTAAAACACACGCCACGCTGGCACTAGTAGTGATCTGAGCCGTTAAATCCCATTCCAATCTCAACGGTCCAGATGAATCAATGCGTCAAAAGCGATGGATCTGAGCCTTCCACGAGGGGTTGAAAGGGTGAGTGTGTGGAAAACAACATATATAGATGGAGGGGAGAGGATAGAAAGCGAATATTATTATATAGATAGATAATAGAGAGCAAAAATCTCTAAAATACCTCTTAATTTGTGGGATATCTTGAAAATTTCTTTAATTCTCTATTTTCTTACTCTCTAATTTGGGTGATTTAATTGGGGTTTTTTATTTGGGTGGTTTAATTTTGATTTTGATTTTGGTTAAATTATGGTGGTGATGAGATTGGTATGGGTGTAATAATATTGAGAAGAAGAAGATCAAGAAGATATGGATAGGAATAGGGAAGCTAGAAGAGGTGGGATGGTTACGACAACATCAAATGGTGGAGCTTTGTCTAGGAGGAGACACAGAAGTAGTACCACTATAAGAGATTCAACAGGTTGTTGTTTAATTTCTATTCAAAACCCTCAGATCTGTCACTATTTTGCTTAAAGATTGGGTTTTTTTATTCGGGTTTCGATGCGATTTTGTGCTAGTTCAACCAATCGATGTTTTTCGTGATTGGGGGTTTAAAAGATGGACTAATTGATGTTTAATGTGTGTTTTGGTTGGTTTTGTGTGCAGATGAAGATGGAGGAGTGGAGCTTCAAGAATCGATCAGGTTAAGGGAGAGAGTGAAGAAGGAGAGAGATTTGAGGGAGAGAGATCGAGATCGGGAGAGAGATAGGGAGAGAGAAAGGGAGAGAGAGAGAGCTACTAGAAATAGTAGCAAGAGAAGAAGAGCTGAGAGGCTTTTGATTCACAATAATCAAAATAATAACAATAATAATAATACTCAGTTTAATAATAATCATAGAAGTTTAGATGCTGGTTTAGTTGATGATAGCTCTGAAGAAAGTGTAAATGATGATGAAGATGAAGAATATGAAGATACTCATCACCACACCAATAGTTTACACCACAGTAATAGTGGTGTTGGAGGAGTTAGGTCATCGCCTCCCGCCGGGGTGGCGGCCGGGGGAGTTTCTAATCAGCCACCACCGCTTCAACACCGGAAAAGCTTCCCTCCCAGTGGTAGTAATACTGCTAATGTCAAAAGCTTTCGGACTGCGCCGGTATGGAAATCTGGGGATGAGATGATTGGTGTTTCTGTGCCCAGAAAAGCTCGGTCAGGTATGTTCGAAGGTTGACACGAAAAAATGAAAAGTTTCAATCTAAATGGATTGGAATGATTGTATGAATCTCAACAAGATTGATTTTTTAACAACTTTTTTGGGTTGGTTTTGCAGCAGCTACAAAGAGAGGGCATGATTGGATGACATGTTATAGCGGCGGCGGAGGAGGGGGTGGAGAACAACCAAGTCATCAGCCAGTTTCGACGTCTCCGGCAAGGCAGAGTGTAGTTACTGCTTCATCGCTTTCTCCGGCGGCTCCAGTCTCCCCTTCTTCATCTAATGCTTCAACAAGAAAAAAGATTGTTAGTTCACTAAAAATCTCCATTTTGGTTGGTTGATTATGTTTTGTTTTGTTGTTGACCCTGATTTGTGTTTGTGCAGAAGCCTAGTAATGGGAATAAGCAAAGGCCTCCAAAGAGTTCGTCTGTGGCAAAATCGAGTTCTTCGAATCCTGAAGAACTTGAGATTGAGATTGCTGAAGTGTTGTATGGTCTGATGAATCATACACAAGGGCCATCATCAAGAAAAGAAATCTCATCAACTGATTCAAAGGAAGCCAATAATAGATCTAACAATGACTCCAAATCAAGGATTTCTTCTCCCATCACTGGCTCCAGTACTGGGCCACCGTTGTCGATTTTGCCTCAGAATTCAACTTCCGTAGCTACCCCCTTTTCAGCTGTTGGTGAGCTCAACTTTATTGTTTTATTAGACCTTTTATACGGATATCAATTTGTAATGTGATATTTGTCCAGTTTTTGTTTTAAAGATTGGATTTTTATGTTGTTTCTTGTTGTGCAGCACCTAAGAGGAAGCGACCAAGGCAAGTGCCGGATAATTTGGCGACTCCTAGTGGCCTGAGCAGTCCCTTTATAGGCTCAAAGGCAGAGATGAGTCAGGCCTCAAAAACTGAGGTTTCAAATTCGAATTCTTCTCCTAGTTTGACCCCAGGATCTGCTGCTGATTTGGCTAGTTTGGCACCAGAGCTGGTGAATATGGATTCGGAGAGGAAACCTTTGGCAGATGAAGTTGTAGATACAAAAGAAATTTTGGCAGAAAAGGAAGAGGTAGGCTGTTCTATGAAGAGAGAATCTCCTAATGTGAGACCAGATGAGAGCATCTGCGAGGATGCTTTTGCGTCGTCCTCAGCTGTGGCTGGTGGGGTGGAGACGTGTGTTGATTCAGTTCGCAAAGCGTGAGCATCCCCGATTTTCAACCTTTTTATTGATTTATGGATTTTTTAAAAAATCTTGGCTGGATTTTTACAGTTTTTGTTTTTGTGAAAATTTCAGCAGTGTAAATGTGGTGGAGGTGGAGAGATACAGGGAAGACAAGTTCAAGATAGATCTGATGGTAAATTTATGATCAGTTATTTAATTTTAATTTTTTTTAAAGTTTATTCAATTAGTTGATGGTGACTAATTATTTTGTTCTGTCACTTTTGTTTAGGCTCCACCACCACATTCAAGAATGTCACCAGAGAGGGAAGGGGATGTCCATTTGGAAGTAGAGGATCAGAAGCCAAATCTATTGAATGCCGACGTTTGTTTCTCCTCCTGTTCAAATAATGCTTACTATCTTTTTCGTGTTTTGATAGAATATTAAGATTGATGAATTTCAAACATAATGTGGTTGCAGGTGAAAGATACAGTTGCTATAATTAATGAGGTTGCAGATAAAACGGAGAGAAGTGGGAAAGGCGAAATGCTGAATATTGGAGCGGAGAGTAAAATTTCCAGAACTGATGCGGAACTTTTTGAAGGGAAAAATGCGGTCGAGGATAAGAGCCCAAATATTAGTCTTCAGCTTGATCTTGAAAGACCTGGTGAAGTTTGTGTTGCAGGTAGCCAAAAGCAGCAACAAGAAACTGTAACAAAGGCTATCCCCAAGGTCGAATCTAATGATGAAAAACCTGGTAAGTTGTGTTTGGTTCTTTTATTTATTCTTTCGAAAAATCAGTTTTAGTTTGTTGCTGAATTTATTTTGACATTATGATGTCTTTTTTTTAGGTGTATCAAGTTCATTATCAATTCCTATGTCCATGCCTAGCTGGCCTGGTGGCCTTCCTCCGATGGGGTACGTACGCAAGGACATACCTTACAGCCTTGTATATTTTGCTTTTATCTTTTTCCTTTGGGGGAATAACTTAGCTTTCCATCTGCAGATACATGGCCCCTTTACAAGGAGTCGTGTCCGTGGACGGAGCTGCAGTTCCTCCTGTACCAATCCAAATGGTATTTTTCACTTTATTCTTTTAGTTTATTTAATGTGCTTGAAATACATTATCTAAGTGTACTGTATTTATCTGGTCTAGCCAATGTTTTCACAACCGCGGCCAAAAAGATGTGAAACCCATTGCTACATTGCACGGAATATACACTATATGCAACAGTTCATGAAGATGAACCCATTCTGGTCTGCAGCAGCAGCAGCTAGTTCGGCATCGTTGTTCGGATCTAAAGCTGCGAGTCTTAGTGTTATGCCTTCTGCAGATCTGCACGGGAATATGCCTGCTCGGGTTGTAAATCATGGCCAGGATAATAAGGGGCAAGGACTTGCAGTCCCACCCGGACATGGTGGGAAAGACAAAGGCTCTACACATCTTAATTCATCAGATTCTGCTCAAAGAAATCAACCAATTTTGCTGCAGCAAGCTATGCCCCCTGGAACGCCTAATAATATGATGGTACACTGTTCTTTCTCTCAAACTCTGTGCTACAATTAGGGTAGGAACCGTCCACCCCTTTCATAAAGCTGGATAGTTTTAGTTACAAAATCATAGAGATGTTCTTTTATGGTTGATAGCAAATTAAGAACTTTCTTTTTCCTCCCCTGTAGGGTCCCACATTCATTTTTCCTTTGAACCAGCAACAAGCAGCAGTGGCTGCCGCTGCTGCTGCAGTTCGCCCTGGTTCTGCAAAGTCTCCTGCCATCACACCTGGTGCTTCATCTAATTCAGCCAATACTTCTGCTGTCAGTAGCTTAGCAACAGGAGCTGTTCCAGCGATGAGTTATAATTATCCCAATATGGCAGGCAATGAAACACAGTATTTAGCGATCTTGCAGAACAATGGTTATCCTTTCCCGATTCCAACCGTAGGGGCAAACCCAAATTACAGGGGGCCACATCCACAACCAATGCCTTTATTCAATGGATTTTCTTATTCTTCTCAGATGATCCATCCATCACAGCTTCAGCAGCAAGCTCTACCCTCTTCTCCATCGCAGCAGGTACTACAAAGTCATCCAAGTGCACTGTGGACTAGTTCTTCGTCTACACTTAAGCATATGCAAAGTCAGCAGATTGCTCAAAGCAATGCTTTTAATGGTGCAAGTGGAAATGGGAATTCACAACAGGCGGCTGCAAAAAACCTGCCACCTCAACAAAGTCAATCATCAACAAACCAGCATCCTCAGGTATCACAAATGCGTCAGCTTGACAGTCAGATGGGTGAGGGAGAAGGTCCTGATATGGCTGATACTCGAGGAACTCGTGCTGCAATTAATATGTATGGTCAGAACTTTGCAATGCCAATGCACATACCAAATTTTGCGTTGATTCCACCTCCAGCTACGATGGGTGGTGCCTCTAGTGCTTCAAGCAATCAAGGTGACAGGAAGCATCAGCATCAGTCCCAACAACCAGGAACGAAGACAGGAATCGAACCAGTGCCTGTTCAAACATTTGCCATGTCATTTGGTCCCCTAAATGGAGCGACCAATCCTGGTTTTGACCTATCATCAATGGCTCAAAATCATGCTATTTTTCAGAATTTTACAGAGGCATCCAGGCATAACTTTAAAATGATGGCAGCAGCAAATGCTGGAGGAGCTGCTCACCATAAAAAGGAAGGAAGAGCTTCTGAGGATAGTAAAACTGGAGGTAGTGACCCCTCTGACTGTGCTGATGATGAACGGAAGGGTTTGGCTAGTAAGCTTCAGACAACATCAGGCCAGTCTATTGCTTTCTCGAGAACAGAGTTACTGGATGGGAACCATGTGGTTGAGAGCTCTGCTCGAGGTGTAAACCAGGCCTCAGCTTCTGCTCGGAGTTCTCATTCTTCAATGCCCAATCCTATGGTATCTTCTGGGGTTCAAAATGCTCAGTTGCAAGCTCAATTACAACATCAGCAGCAACATTTAATTCAACTTCACAAGCAGCAGCAGCAGCAGCAACAACAGCAACAGCAACAGCAACAGCAACAACAACAGCAGTTGACAGGTCGGAGTAAGACACCAGTCACAAGTAATGGGAATTCGTATCGTGATCACTTAGCGGCATCTACTTCCATAGCAGCAGCTAAGTTTCCAAATGTTGTTCCATTTCCCCAAAACCTTGTACAAAATAGCAATAGTAATGGTCCATCACAATCACCTCAATGGAAAAATCCTCCCAGAACATCTACTTCTCAGAATCCATCATCATATTCTTCATCAACCCCTGCAACTCCAAAAAATTTGCCGCAGCAGCCTGCTAGAGCTGTACAGAATCTGACCCAAATTTCTTTTGGGTCTAATCAGAAATCATCTGCAAGTTCTCACAGGAAACCTCCTTCAAGTAATCAGGCTTCTTCTCCTCCAATGGTTGTTAATTCGCCTACCACCTCTTCAATTTCAAAAGGTGCTAGTGGGAGCCCAAGAATCACTAATACGACTGCTACGAGCAACAAGACGAGTACAGCACCTTCAATGCCAACACAGCAAAGCAAAAGCTCGCCGTCGGGTCCTAATCAAAAGTCTTCTCCATCAACAGCCAGTGGGAAAAATATGTCATCAAATCTTGGGAACCCTCAAGGTGCTTCCACTACTGCAAGTGGGACCAAGTCTCAGATGCAGCTGCATGCCCAGCAACAGCAGCAGCAGCAGCAGTTGGCAAAGAATATGCAGCAGCAACAACTGTTCTTCACAAGTCCTTACATGCAAAACCAATCACTCCATGCCCCAAATACGAATGCTCCTGGGAATACTGGTTACTACCTACAGAAAAGGCGGCTGGACCAACAGCATTCACCACAGCAACCTCCAGGATCTTATGTGCCGTCTTCGACTGGAATTCTCTCACTTAGCAGTGTTGGTACCATGGATCCTGCCAAAGCAATTGCAGCAGCAGCAGCTGCAACTGCTGCAAGTAACATGAAAGGTGGTGGGTTGCAGCCGCATAGCATTCCCAATGCTTCCCAGCTTACAGAACAGTCACCAGGGAACCACCACCATCTTATGTCTGGTGGATTCTCATACGCTGTCCCTGCCTCAGTTCAGATGAAACCAGCAGAGCAGAAACAACCGGCTGGTACGTAGCTTTTGCTTTAACGTAAATTACTGTGGTAACTTTCAGTACCCCTGGATAGTTAAAAATACTTCAAGATTGTTTAATGAAATTTTAAAAAAATTGACTGTAAATTTAAAATGAATCCTTATTTCTTGACCAGGAAGTGACAATTTACATGAGTCCTGGCAGCCTGAAAAGAAATGAGAGGATTGTAACATGAGGATTGTGACGAGTTTATCCTGCTACGGGAAGCTAAGGATTGGAAACTGCAGTTTTGAGAACAAGGGTTGTGTCAGTTTCCAGCAATGAGACTGCTTTTTGTTCATGAAGCATCCCGAACGATTGCAATCGAGGACTTCGGAAAGCTTGCCATAGATGACAAAAATCGAGAAAGTGATGATGCTTGCGTGCGTGCGGAGTATTAGCGCTAATGGTATGGGTTGAAAAATACTCTGTTAGGTTGTTCTTTTAGCAGTAAGAGCAAGAAAATTGGAAAGGTTGATGCAAATATAGATAATCTCCTTGTGTTTTTGGGTAGGTAGTGGAGATCTTTTTTTCTTCTTTTCATGTCATCAATCTACATATTCGGATGTTGCCAGTTAACTTTATAGAACAGTTTGAAGCAGTGGTTAACTTTTCTAGATGAAAAAAAAAGATGTTGTGAAGGGTGTATTATGTACATGTATGTGCACATTCAAGAAACAACCCTCCTATTCTTCCTTCAATTTTTGGCCCTTTAGTTATTTGTTCTAGTTTCAATACAAGATTTTTTCGCTTAAACATCTAGGGGTTGCTAGGAGTTTTTGTAATTATGTTAGCATGAAGTATAGAGTTTGTTCTTCAGTAACTTTGTTTTGTTGTTGCATGAGATTCGAACCCTCGACTTGATGGCTTAAGGGATTCTAGCATAACTGCTATCCCATTCAATTATTTTTACTGTGCGAGTTAAGGTGTGACTGGTGTTGACTGTTTTGAGGCAAAATAATTTCAAATTCATTTAATATAACAAATCATTGTTCTAAATATTGAGGTTGAAATATCAAATTTTAGTGAGACTAATTAGTACTCCCTTCGCTCTTAAAAGATTGATATATTTTGATTTTAGTGGTCAACAAAATACAATTTAAAACATAAATATCTCTTATTCTACATTCGAAAAAATTATAAAAAGTTGATATTATATTGAGATGAATCTAACATGACAAAAATCTTGATCAATTTTTTTAAAATTTAACCACCAAAAATCAAAATGTAAGAACCTTTTAGGGACGGAGGAAGTAAACTAGTTAGCCTTACTTTTTATTCTAATCCATCCATCAATCGATCCGTACATATAAGCTAACAATAGGGAGATTAACTAAGAAGGACAAACGTCTATAACAATCGCCTAATCCATTCATCCATTCATTATCTAAGTTTCAAAACGTCTTTGTCAATCATACATTTCAAAATGTTTTAGTCTATCACCTATTTTGTCAATCTATCGTCAATAATATCATGTGAGGAGTACCTGACTTCTCCTTAAAATTATTTTGGTCATTTCATTTAATAAATGTTGCAGTGAATAATCAAAAGAAAAATATAGAATTAGCCACCCTCAATTTCGAATCTCAAAAACTTGCCGTCAACATTGCACTTCACAAAAAATTTCATGTGCGAGACCAAGTAGGATATATTTTGAAACATAGGTTATTGACAAAGACATTTTGAGAAATGGATTAGAAACATTTTGTAAACATTGATAATGGCTGCGGCATTTGCCCTTAACTAAAACACTTTACAAACAAACATCAACATTTTTTCTAGGCTTAAATTCATCCTGCCCCTGAACTTTGATGATCTGGTCAGTTTACTATGAAGTTTTAAGATGTGTCTACTTGCCCCCGAACTAGCTGAACTGATCATTTTGAGGATTTTTACCTTAAAATTGACCGATGTTAAGTTTTAATAAAGGTTAAAATAAGAGTTCAACATATTATAAACTTTTGGAATCAATTTTGATAAACAAAATATATTGAGGAGCAAAATTATTTAAAAAATCCCCCACAGTCCATCGTCTGCGGCAACCCACCCCACCTTCTGCCTCCATCATCTCCGACAATGACCTCCCCGACCCCCCTGCTCCAAAATGACCTATTCATATAATTCATAGGATAAATAAATCGATTTTAAAACTTAAACAAACGACTATATTGTCGAAGTTCTATGGGCAAGAAGATTTTAAGCATTTTCTACTTATATAGAAACTATACTTCTTTGTGCTTTGTACTAATTTTAATATATTAACCCAATTTTTATATCAAACCAATGGTTGTTGGGTTGAACTTTGTAATATCAATTTAATGCAAAGATAAATCATGACAAATTTAAGTTAGTTGTGAATTTAAAGCAATTACAACGTAATATAATGGATTATAATAGATTATAATAGTCATTTGAACCCAAAAAACTTAGTTTAAAAAAATTTTAGTTTAATGCTATCAATTTTCATCAAGGGTAAAATAGTCATTTCGCATAAAAAAGTGGTATTTTCCATAATAAAAAAAACCATGATAGATATTTTATTTCTCCCTCAAACAGTGGTATTCTTCAAAATTTCTCGAAACTATACTAAATAGTCTCCCATGAGTCCCATATGGCCATACGTTTAACATGTGTATAGTAATAGATTTACACGTAGTGACTAGTGCGGCATCTTTGAAGTCAATTTTTAAAAGATTTACAATAGAAAAATGAGAAGTGGTACAGAAGAGAACTAAGCTGCGTACTAAAATAATAAGGCCGCCCCAAGTGTCTGCCATTTCATATACCAACTTCTATGTAGCTTTCGGAACGTGGTTACACACTTACACCTTCGAATGAAATCACTCAAAGTAGTAGTGCGTACTCTAAAGTTTGACAAATGTTGGCAGCCCTACAAGATCGAATATCTGGTATCGTATCATTTTTTGATTTGACATGTTTTATTTTATCCCATTTGACCGGTTACCAGATTCCAAAAGTAGACAAGTAAACCGATTACAACAACACAACAAAGTGCTATACTGAAGTATAACAAATTATACTTAACATACTATCTCAAGATTCGAACTTTTATTATAAAACAACATCAAATTTCTAAATTGCGTATATGCAACTCATAAAACATAAATTCATAATCTAAACATATAAATTTTTGTTCAAAAAAATTGAAGGGAAAATGATACCGGATAACACTAACTTTTCATTTATTACCAGATCAATCAATCATATTCACTTTCGATCTAAATACATCACTAAAGTGTATAATCGTCTTACTTGTTCTTTGATTATTTTTCGCCTTTAAAATATAAAATATACCAAATTTCTCCAAAACTAGCGAGAGTAATTTAGTCCTCAAACGTCTCTAGTTGGTTTGTTTTCTTAAAGTATATAACTTTTGGTCGGAAAGTTCATCTCCCTAAGTTATCTACTTTTTTTTTTTTGATAGATAGAATAAAACAATTATAGTGGGAGAATGAGATCTACTTCACTATATCTATGACAAAAACTATAAGTGTTCGGATCTAAAACATATAAGTTTGAGGCTCTATTACAAAAGTCAAAGAAATGAAAACTATCCGAAGGAAATGCTGATAAAATTGTTCTCCAAAAGAGGGGAGTTTTGTCGATCCTGAGTTCCTTCACAAAAGTTTTTCATGCATCCTTTCAGGTAATACTTGGACAACATCTAGCTAGTACCTGTGTGAAAAGAAGATCAGTGAACAAATGAATAAAGTTTTCCTTCACAAAAGTTATCTACTTTATGCATATTGATGTGGTAAATAAATAGTGTGATCGTTTTGGCGGATTTTAAATACTACCTCCGTCCCTAAAAGATTGTCATATTTTGACTTTTGATGATCAACAAAATACGATTTAAAATATAAATATCTATTATTCTACATGCAAAAAAATTATAAAAAATTAATATTTCAAAAATATATTTATCAAGACAAATCTAACAAGGTCCCACAAGACTATATTATTTCTTATCGTTTAATGAGAATTCATGATCAAATTTTGTAATGTTTGACTAACAAAAGTCAAAATGTGACAATCTTTTAGGGACGGAGGGAACAATTTATAAAGTGTATTATTAGGCCGCACATATTGCTAGTTGGCTCATTTGCTTAAACTAGCCAAGTGTTAAGCTATTTTTATTTAGTTTTAAATTCGGACGCCTTGCGAAACATTAATGATCATATGTGATCAGTGTCAAAGACTCAGAGGTGAGCGATTTAATTGATTGATACTGAAGCTTTGATAATGTTCTCAACCATTAAACATAATTTTATAATGGAGTAAAATACAAGGTGATTTATTATGATGATCCTAAAGTACTATTACAATGTTAGTTAATTCAAAGTTGCATTTTGTATGGAGGAATGAATGTAGAGATAATGGAAGGAAGCTCGTAAAGTAATACACATCGGGAACAAAATGTTTTCGAGCAACCCATTAGTTTGTTCCGTATGCTATATGAATTAAACAATTTATCTCAATACTTCTTCCATTTTACTTTAGTTGTGTTAACGCGTTTCGAAGCACAACTTTAATCATCAACTACTTAATATATACATTATAAAAAATTATAAAAATATAATAGTATGAAAATATTATGAAAAATGAATTCAATGGTATCAATTTTATATTTTTTTGATCGAATGAATAAAAAACAATTTACGATCAAAGTGTGACAGAGACTCAATTAAACTGAAGTGGAAGGAGCATCATAATAAAACCAAATTAATATAAGTAAATATTTAAACATATTAAAAATTCATATTATAAAATAATCATATAATATAATATTAATATTTTTCAGTTATATATTTTAAAAGAATTATTTCTAATTTCAAAATCATATTGTAACATTATATAAAATTCAAAGTAATAATATACTTAATTTTATAATAATATTATTAATTTTAAAAGACATTCTTCAATATATGTCAATGCAATTAATATTAAAACATTCATTGAAACTAGCCGTTGGTGCACAGTCCAGCCTGTGCGAACTCGTTCTCCTTATACAGTTAACTTTTTTGTATAATTAATTTGATATTGTTGAATTTATGTAACATGTACATAAGAAAGTAAAAAAGAGATTATATACAATTGAAAGGTTAATTTGAAAAGACATATGTGCACGGCTATTATATACAAAAAATACACGATTATGTTTAACAATATGGCCACATATAAATCTACACTAAATATGAAATCATGTACTATTAGTCAAAGACATTTTTGCATTGAACGTCTGAAATACATCTTGTGATAGCTCTACATTCATCTCTATATTTGAGTACTTCATTTTTCGTTGACTGCCAATGCATCTTGAAAAACTGCATTATTTTATAGAAGATACATAGATCAGTCTCTAAAACTTATTGTATAATAATTCCAACATTTAACAAAACTTAAAAATAAATCTCGTACCGTGCTTAATTCATTACCGTGTTTTATCCCCAAGCAACGTCTGTTCCTTTGCTGAATTCGGGATGGTGTTCCCTCCTAGTTGAGTAAATTGTAGTGAGTAAGAGAAATATCTTGTTACATAAATGACATCGAAAAATAATTGACTTATTAGTAATAAGATCATGTTTTGTACCTCAATTAGATCCCATCCTTCAAGTAATGCGGCTCTCTTCTCACTGAGTTTCATATACAAAATCGGAGTTAAAATGATTTTAATTAATGTGTTTATGTTTTTTTAGGAAAATGACGAATGATTACCTCTCATCTTTTTGTTCCTTCAAAATACGTGAAATCACTTTTCCGAAATCTCCACTCTTGATGGTTAGACGACACTTCCATCCTGGACTAATGACTTCCAATTTATTGTCCTATAAAAAATAATATAGTACTTCAGCCAGTCAATGATTTTACAAAAGAATAATTATGAAGGAAATGTCAAAGTAATTTATTTTTTCAAGAATCGGCATTACCATTCTCTTCGACTTTGTTGATATGTTATCTTTCCAATTCTTCCATTTTTCTGTTGTATCTCTCATCTCCAATTCATACTCACCGGGCGCAGGAATAAATAGTCGACCTGCACATATTAAAGATGTTATGAAGTTTTGATAGTTATTATAATATTGAAAAAAACGACTCATATGTTGACATTCAGTTGAAATTGATTATGAAGATTTAGAATGCTTAATTAATCATATTGTGGAAAATGTAAATATATTATTTTACTGTATATACCTCATGTTTATGTGGAGGTTGAAGGTAACAAAACCTCTTTATAGACGATATTCTTAGTATATACTCCTCTTCGTCTTTCTAATTTTCCGGGTTTGACCAATATCTTGGTCGTATGCTCCGACACCCCTCTTGATAATGCCACATAGAATTGCCCATGGCCAAATACATGATTCCTTAAGAATATCCCCACATTTGGGATTGTCTGCCCTTGTGCTTTATTAATGGTCAAAGCAAAACTCACTCTTACAGGAAATTGTACTCTTTTCAGTACAAAAGGAAGACCACTGTCATCTTCACTATTCAAGGGCATTCGGTGTAAAAACACTCTTGTTCCAGCCGAATGGCCTGTGATGATTTCTGCATCAATGAAACTTGTGCTTAGATTTCGACATAATAATCGAGTACCATTGCATAATCCCATTTGTGGATCAAGGTTACGTAATAACATTATGGGACATCCCTTTTTCAAGGCAAGTTTATGAGGTGGAAGTCCGCTGGGGCATAAAGAATTTAAGAACTCTGGTTGGTATAAGTTGTGAATGTCGTCCTCCACTGAATCCCAAGAAGTGTAATCCCAAGCCTCACCAGGGAATTTGTCAATGATCTTAGAATTCAATTTGTCAACATCAGCATTCTTTGGTGTTATTATAGCCCTAGTGACCATATAACTGGAGTTGTACAAGTGCTCTTCCATATTCGGAAATATTGTATCTATGAGGGTATTGATTGAATCTTCATTCTCCCATGGTACGACCATGGCTGAAGGCAACTTCACATATTCAGATTGTACTGTTGGCTCAAGTCCATCACCGACTCTTAACAAAAATTCAGAGAAAGAGTTGTCATGTAATAACCTCATATTATGCTTCAACCTTAGAATTTCAACAATACTCCAAAAGGTCGACTTTGTGATGCTAGCATTAACTTGTTGACATCTATTACCCTTTTTCACGACTGGAAGAACTTGCCTGAAATCTCCACCTAAGATAATTATTTTACCACCAAAAGGTTGTGTGCTTTTTGTGATGTCCTTTAATGTCTTATCAACTGCTTCAAATGCAAATTTGTTGGTCATTGGTGCTTCATCCCACACAATAACTTTCACCCGTCGCATCAATTCTGCTTCATCACTTTCTAATGGTATATTACAAAAACTTTCGCCGGTTGCCCTAAGTGGAATCTTAAGCCTTGAATGTGCTGTTCTTCCGCCAGGCAACCCTATTGCAGCTATTCCAGATGATGCCACAGCAATAGCAATATCTCCCCCACTTCTTACATTGGCTAATATCGCTTTGTAAAGGAAGGTTTTTCCAGTTCCACCAGGTCCATCAATGAAAAACACCTTACTTTCATTCTTCGCAACCGCTTCCATTATTCTCTTATAGGCACTGAGTTGACATATATTCAACTTTTCAACAGAATGCACATCTTCATCTGCAATAGGAATCGATGGCTCATCTAAAATAATATTGGGGATGTTGTCAATATTTTCAAACCCTTCAGAAATAGGTTGCAAGCCAAAGTAAGAGAGATCAAATCCACGTTTCTTTAGCAATATATTGATGTCTCTTAACAACATGTTAATTGCAACAAAATTTGATACGTGGCACCTCGAAGTGTAATCCTCAATCATAAAATGGTGAAACTCTTCCCATAATGTGGTTACCCTTGTTGGTTGGCAACATACTAATAGCGATACAAAAAGTTTGCGAAGTGCTACTGGCATTTTGACCCGAGATGCCTCATCCAAAGTTTGTCGGATGTAATCATCACATTGCAATATCCCGCGCCTTTCAGCAGCTTCTTTGAAGGTAGCACAAATGACTCCATTGACCGTACGTATCTCTTCAAATGACCGAGGACCCCTGACATGGTACAACATGATTCGTAAATAGAATTGTTCGCCTTGGTACGGTGAAACTGTGTATATCCTTCCAATAACTTTATTATTCCTAACCCGTTCAGTCCATGTCTTTTGTTGAGCATTCCACACGAAGTGCTCCGGAAATTCATGATATAAATAACGTCCAGTAAAACGTGCGTCGTTATTTTTCACAAAAAATTCTGTGAGCATCGTTCTCGAATTTCTTTCATTAGCCAAAATGTCACTCACTCTGTCATCTGGTCTAAAATTAACAGAATGCATATTAGGTAGATGAATTTGCAACCTGTAAACTGAAGGATACATCTTACTCATCTCAAAACCGAATATATGCCACATAGCTTCAGGAGCAGAAATCCATCTCCCATCAATAAATTGTTGGATCTCATCATTATTTTCAACTGAACGAACCTCCATCATTACTCTATCCGGACCCTTGTATACATATTTATATAAATATTTCACGCATGTAATCTTGCTCGTCACTTCAACATTTATATGACAATCATACTTTAAAAGTAACCAAGGATTGTACGGAACGACCCATCCATTATCAACAAATTTCGTATGCGTACTATCAAGAGGAATAGGGGGACCTGGCCTCCTTCGATAAATAGGATATGAATCGTTTCCCCTTCTTGTTTGTGAACAAAATTCCTTTGGATACCTCTTTTTGCATGATCCATCTTTCATACACGGAAAACGTCTATCATTTTCCCCATGTGGTCCATGTATCATATGCTTTGTAACTGCTGCATAAAGTAATGGTTCTTCATCTTTGGATGGAATTTCAGCCCTTACAACTCCATCAAAGTCAGTGGGGTTCCGTAACTTGTCACCTTCAGCTAGTATCACAAGTAAATGGACATGAGGAAGTCCCCTTTTTTGATATTCCACTACATATGTATGTGACACTACATTACCCAACACACCCCTGTGGATTATATCTGTTTTGAATTCCTCCAATTTTGCCTTAAATACACGTGCTAATAAATCTGGTCGATCTTGAGCCGACTGACCTGGTAGCAACTCATTTTTAATTTCTGGCCAATTTTGATTACATGTCATTGTTATCATCAGGTCTGGCATTCCAAAATGATGAACCAAAGCCATAGAATCTTGATATCTTTGAAGTTGGTCACGTTTGCTTCCAGGAAATGTAGATGGCAACACAGAAGATTTTTTACCAACATTCCCTTCAACGAAGAATACATCAACATTAAATGATTGAAATCATCATTGCACTATTTTATTTAATAAAATAGAAGTTATGATACCTGCATCATTTTCTCCAGTACTAAAGTAATCTTGTAGACCTTTGTATAGGTCAGCACGTATGACATCCTGGTGATTGCTAATCCATCTTAGTTTGTGACCCTCTATCTTAACATAGTTATCAACAGCATATCGTTGAAGAAGACGTCCACCGCGTAAAAGAAGAGACTTGTCATTTGGACGAATCTACAGTTTTTTATTTATTTTGAACGTTATATTTCAAAGTTATTGTTACAAAATAATAATATGTATACATCGTAACATGGGTGTAGATATACCTGGAGCATGTAAGAATAAAAAGCACGGCATGTTACAACACCACCACTATTCCCATGGGTACTAACATCCCATCCGTATGAACCATATGGTAGAAGTAAGACATATTGCAAGGGGTCATAATATCCAGCTGTATCCGGAACATTCTTGAGAGTACCCCCAACAGTTTGGATAATGATGTCTCTAGGATACATATCCACCACATCATCTCCATCAACAATGACTGCCGCAACTTGATTTATTGTGGGAAGGCTGTACTGGTGTTTATTTGGTGCTTGTTGTTTAATGATCAACCTACATGTTGGTAAGTCATCACGTTGCCCTATTTGTCGTAACACTTGAACAAAAGGGTTGTGCATTTGAAGTATATCTTTTATCTTTTCAACTAAAGTCTTATGGAGGATATCACTTTCTTTGAGTTTGTTCTCCACCTCTAAATCAGGATCTAAAATGTAAGATTGTGCATATCTTGATCTTTGATCTGGAGTTGGAAGTAAACTTCCTATCCTATGATATATTGCTCCTTGAGCTCTAAATGTATATACTCCTTCACCGCCACCAGCTAACTTTTCATCATAATGTACACCCATAGAAGTAAATGCAAAAGCATTATTATATAATCGGATGTATTGCCTGAAATGTCTTCCCTCTGTTGTTTGTGAAGCATATAAATGTAGTAGCTCAGGTGGACTTGTATATCTTGGTAATACAACTTTTCCACCGAGACAACAAATTTGCAAAGTTTCCCGATGAAACAACTTTGCTTCACAGTGGGGGCATGTCCTATGAGAAGGTAATTTGTAATATACATTCCCCATCCTCTCACGATAGTTTCGGGCAATATTATGATATCCTCTAGGTCCGGACCTTTGCCTGACTTGTTCACCATCTTCAAGTATATTGAATAAAGCTTAGCTATATACACATGATAATTATTTTTCACTTTTTCTTTTAATTATACAAAAAGATAAACGTTAAAAATTTAATACATTTCACCATATATAAATATCAATTAAAAATATTTCACTCAATATATTGATTACCACAACAATAAATGTAAAATAATTAATTATTAATCTCATTAAATCTAACCTGTATTTGCATTATTACAAGATTGTTCTCCAGTTATTGTATCATCCATTCTTCTACTTGTGCTTCCATATTCGAAATCCATTCTTAAAGGAGCCATTTCTTCAATTCTCAAAGGACTAACTCTTGAATTTCCATGCCAACCTCGACTATTCGCACCTATTTCATAAAAAAAAGTTAGAAAATAATAATTATTGATGATTTAGATCTTGTAAGAGTATGCTAATTACCATCATTGGTTGGTTGTCGCCTTTGTCTACTATTAAAGGTATGTTGTGGAATTTGTGTGCGAGATCTTTGAAGTTGCTCTAATCTCCTTGTTGATTGGGTTTCGAGAGCATGTTCACGCCTAGTTTCGACTTGTTGACTTGTTTCACCTGGATGGTTATTTTTGTTCCTAAGTCTTCTTACTTGTTGTGCAATTCGACGTCGGTCTCGTCTTCTTTGTTCTACAAAAAAGTTAAAACTCGGTTAAACAATATTTTCAACAAAGTCTAAAATCATACGATGGGCCTAAATAAAAAGTATTATTACCTGCTGTTGTTGCTGGAAGGTTGGTAATATCTTGGAGAATAATCTCATTGCGTTCTCTCATCTTGTCTCGAACGACTATATTTCTCTGAGCCTGAAAAGTATATACCATCATCATTCCTTATTTATTGCTGGTTCATATAGTACATGAATAATTGAATACCGAAACAAAAGGCGTTCACTGATACCCTTCAAATTTTGAATTGATTAGGTAAAATTGGCAAAGAAAGAACACTGTGAATATAACCAACTATGTTCAAGAATAATAAATATTCCATGTACAAAAAGAACATGTGTAATTCTTGGTTCACCATTCTGTGAGTTCTGCTTGATAAACTTTAAAGTTATGGCTAAAGTGTGAAATCAGGAGTTCCAATGTCGTTGTTCATTGTGTTTACAGAAACGATCCTACTGATGTACTATGATCAGTGGGTACAACTTAATAAATAAAAAAGGGCAAAAATATACATGTCATAAATCTATCTCCCTAATCGGTGATCATTTGATGCTTAGAAGAAATAATGAAATCTAGCTTCTTGATGAAAGGATAAGATAGAAAGAGAAGATCAAATAAATGTAGACAAAAACATGAGAAGCAAGATGCTTATAGTACTTCTCAACCTCTACTTATTATTCTGTATATTTAATCCTTTTGAAATGAACAGCAGCGACTTCAACACACTCTAATATCCAATTAACACACAAAATTCACAACATAAAAATCATTAGAAAAATCAAGAATTTGGAAGACAAAGGCCACGAAACATTTAAATCAGGCAATAAATTCAACTAAGACAAAAAACCAATGAACATCATATAAAAATTGACACTTGAACAATAAGTTCAACCAAAGAACATGTAAAAATTTCAAATTCACTAATAAGCATGCAAGACTATTTCAACCAAAGAACAACATATAAAAATCCAATCTTCAACAGGAAGTTCAATGAGTACACGATTTCAACCAAAGGCAACTTAGGAAACAAACCTCTATAAAAAACGAAAAATCAAACCATGAACAATAAGTTCACCCAATGACGACGCAAAAAGATCGAAACTTTAACAATTACCAAACCCAAGCCGAATTCAATGTAAATCAATAGTGCAAAAATTATCAATGGTCCATTACTCAAACACTCTATCAAGCATTTTATCAAACAGGTTACAAACAAATGTAATTGAACTCACCAATTATAGCTCACAATTTCGGACGACGACGATGACGATGATGATAATCTGACACTTTATTATATGGTGATTATGAAAGCACGTATGTAGATTATTGATTTGAGAAAATTAGAGTAGTTTTCAAGCATTTCAAACTAAAGAGTGTGATATATTCCAATCATAGACGTAGGAGGTTAAAGAGTTTTGGAAGAATATGTGCATGTGAAGTATATTTTGCATATATAAATTTTGTGGGAGGTGGTAGTTACATTGTTTTGGACGTGGGGCTTCAAGCAACAGACGTGGGGCTTCATTTTAGTCTAAAAATAACTGGCAATAGGATGCTTGGTGTTTTATATATGGTAAGATGATTTTTTAAGGTAATTAATATAATATCATTTTGAACTATTTCAATTTATTAAATTTAAGTCATGTCGATTTATTTCATTATAAATTTATAAATTTTCTATGATATTTATTACAATAAATATGTCTATCATATATCTTGGTTTAAAAAATTTTAAAAACATATTTAAGATTCGTATATTTAATATAAAATATCTAAATATAAATAATATATAAAATAATGTAATAGTTTATCTATTGTACTTATAATGCTAATAAAATATTTTAATTTTATTTCTTTGTACAAGGTAATGAGATATTACCACGAGATTGAGGATAATGACTTAAGATCTCATATGAAATAATTGAATTAATATGAGAACGCAATGGAAATGTATTACTCCATATTAACTACCAAATTAAGGAATTCAATCAATTGAATTTCATTCCAATCTATTCAGTTCCATCTCTCTATACCAAACGCAACATAAGATTAACTCCAAGCTCCTCTCGTATATTTCGGGGGCCTTGTGTGTAAACATAAAATGAAGCCTCCTTTTACATGACAATAAATATAAACTAACCATGTATATAAAAAAATTGAAATAATTTCAGAGGTTTTCCCTAACTTTGTCCGTGTCAACAAATATTTCGAATCGATTTTATAGATTATTCCGACATTTGTAGAAAATAATGTTGCAAAGAATATAAAAAAATCATTTGAAAATTGAAACTCTCCTAACGTTTGTTGAAGCAAATTCACCAATAATCTCTTTGTATTTACTTTTTTTCAAAACATTGTTCTTGATTATTAGTAGAGCCAACATATTAAGTATTTCCAAAGACATTACTTGATTAACAATACACACGAAATAGTTAATCCTGAATAATATGTCAGCTGATAATGATGATGTATCATTAGCAATTTCACCAAAATATTCCTTTCTACAAATTTCTCGTCTCTAAAAAACTAGGTCGGTATACATTCCACATCAATCTCGCTCTTTAGCTTTTGCAAAAGCATCCGATAAACTAATTTCTTTATATCTTGCAAAATAAGAAATGAACCCTTTTACTTATATAATTGCAATGTTAATGATCATATCCTTTGATTACAATTGTTTGTTAACCATATTGATAACACTAAAAATTTCATACCAGATGACTATTGACATCAATAACTCAAAGTCCCTAAACTCATTAATGTTTTCCTTTCATGTTTGATTTGTTATCACAACTTGACCTCTTACGTTGTCTAAGTCGGGACCTAACAAAAACTATCAACTAGTATTAGTTTTATAGATTGAATATGAATTGATGAGTAGGTTATTATATAATATTTATGACAAGTTTTTAGAAAATTAGGTGCCCTTTAAAATTGGGGGTCCTGTGCGAAAGACATGCGAACACTACCCAGAAGACCCCCCGATTAAATCCATCAATTTTTAATAATTGGTCCATCAATAATCCATCAATCCGAAACCTGTTAATAGAAGCTTCGTTCAAAAATCAATTAGACAATCCGTATCATCAATCAATTTTATTGACATAAGATCATATTCATTCCACAATAACTTACACAAAACCTCAAGATCAAGAGAATATAATGACCCTCAACATACATCATACATTATTGATATAGACATACAAAGTAGTAGTTTAACTATACATCTTCTTAAAGAGACTATAATGCCCCTCAACATACATTATTTATATACACATACAAAGTAGTAGTTTAACTATACATCTATTGCCTACATCATTTTGATGGCAACATACATTTCATATTCCAATATTAATACATTCCCTTATTGGATACATACAACATTATTATACATCATGTTAGTTGAGGGAATTAAGTGGAATATGATAATTGATTATGCAACAATAGTAGTGCTTGTAAGGATGGAATCTAATTCCATTTCATTTTTAATGCACAAACTCCTACTTGGATCATTCTCTTCATTATACCATATTTCAGGAATTATTTGCATTAGATTTGACACCTCTTCAATTGCATAGTCAGCTTCTTGTGTTTTCATAGCTCTCCCAACCTGTTATTTAATGACAGATCATTAATCGACGTTTCTAATACATTCGCTCAGGAACACATATTAAAAAGTAAATTCCGAAATAACATAGAACTCCTGAAATCACATAAGAAAACATATTTAAAGAAATATTTCCTTTCTAATGCAAAAGTTTTGTCAACTTTTTTTATTGACATTTTAACTTATGTCTTTGTATGCGTTCTAGAAAAATCGATAATTAATATAGATGATAATGACAAGAAATCATTAAGAATAAAATTATGCAAGAAGCTTTCATTGTCGCTTTAATTGACAACGAATTAAACATGTTCTTGAGCATTAAGTCTATTCAGCAATCACAATTATTGATTTGTCTTTCATGATGACGTCAACCTCAATCATACTAGTTCTTGTCGCTTGCTTACATTAAAATCTCATAATTTTAGCTCAATAATTTAATCTTTATTTTGATGACATCAACCTCAATTATTCTATGTGTTTCTATAATACTTTAATCACATTTTAACATAAATCTATCTTAAGGCTCAATCTTGGATGAGTCATGAGTATGACTATGCATTTTTTGAGTGATAGCATCAATCACATTCATTAATAATTTGAACCATTTTTCAATGATTATAGAGTTAATCGAATAGTATAATGGATATGACTTTGCTAGTGATCAAACTATTCTGGATTCGAAACTCACCTCATCGCAACTTTACAAAAAAAAATTCCTAGGATTATATATAAGAGCAAACGTGTTTTAGCTATATGTCTCTCTCAAGTCGGGTACTATTAACAATGACATTTCTTTATTTAATATATAATTATTATGCTTGTTGAGTTAGACAACAAAATTGATTAAATTTAACACTTTAAAAAACACATCACACAATTTTTTTTTAGTGGAGTATCAAATTGAAGTTCTTTTATTTGATTAATTTATCAAAAATTCATTATCTCAAACGAATCTAGACATAATCTTATCTGAATACACCTGATATAATAAATTACTTTGACAAATAAGCTAAAACAAAATTTAGCCTCAAAGGTTTAAATTTAGTTACTATCAATGCAAGTAAGGTACTGTGAATTCTAAAGCAAGTCCCTAATATAATAACAAAATAGAATATTACCCCTCAGTTTTTTTAGGTTGTCATTTTAGACTTTGATACAACAATATTATAATATGAAAACTGAATCAAAAGATGTCTTGAAAATGTAAAATAACAAGTAAATGAAAAATAAGAAAATGTTGTTAAAACGACAAATAAAAAGAAACTAAGAGAGTATTGTTCAGAATAAGAAGTGATGAGCAAAATCGAAACTACTATACACAGAACATTATTTTTTGGAATAAAATTACTATTTTGTCCCAAATTAAAACTTCTTCAACTATAACATTTTGAAATATTGAGGACAAAATAGTACTTTCACTTCTAAAAAACGATGTATTAACATAACTCAGCAAAAGAGCCATCTCATGTACTCATTTGAACTTACCAAAACAGTTCGAAGACCCACGGCTTTGCCAGCAGCGACATTTCTAGCATTATCATCAAAAAACAACTGCATACAAAAAGACAATTTACTCCCTATTATTTTTTTAATAATTATACTTTGTGTCCATAATCAACACCGACCAGTTGATTAATTCAGTCCTCTAGAAGGAAAATATGCATTACTAAAAAATTGAATTTAGCCGACGCCTCATTAGCAAGGTAGCATGACATATGATCCCAACATTTTTTATATTCACTATTCAAAATATTCGAAATATTATTGTATTCATATTTTTATCGCTTTAACAAAAACACGAGCATACCGTGCGGCGAGGATCAACATCTGCAGTCTCAATAGCGATCTTCATGGCTTCTAATGAAGGTTTCAACACCACTGGGAATTCTTCGGGCCGAGTCGATTTCTCCAGATTCGGGTTCATCGTCTCAAAACAAATGATTTGTTCGAAACAATCTGCTAATCCAAGTCGATTCAACACCTTCTTCGCGTGAACTTCGTCCGAATTGGTAAAAATCTGTCATACCATCATATGTTACATAACTTAATATGACGTAACAATCTACAAACCACGACAACCATGTAAATTATATCGAACAAGACCAAAAAGATCGTACAATTTTTCTTTGTTTGATGCTCTGCAAAAGCTTCCGAAGCTGAGGGTCCGGTTTGATCAAGTGGTACGGTAGCTTTCCGTGGACGAAACTATTGAAAATGATCGAAAAGGAAAAATGTCAAATTACGATTTTAACAAACTGGAAAAGAGGAGTTAGTCGAATAGCCTAATGAGACTCTCGCTAATAATCAGAAGGTCCTCATCGCTAATTTACACAAAAAGAAAAAACTGGAAAAGAAATCGAAATTACATAATACTTACCCATGATACTCATTTGAGCTAATATCATAGCCAAGTGCCTGCAATAAATCATCATCGAAAAATAATTAGGATTAGTTTAGTGGTAATCGGATATTACTCTGATCGAACCCTTCTGATGATAAAGATAATTATTTTGAAAAAGGGATATATATTCCTCATAATTCTTATAAAAATCTCATTAACAATCAAATCTAAAATAAAAAGGTCTAAAAGACATGAAAGAGAGAGTTAATCGAATAACTTAGTGCCTGGTGGAATAGACTCTTGGTAGTGTCTAAAGGTTCGAATTTCACCTGATCGCTAATTTATAAAAAAATAAAAAAAAGAATATGAAAGAGAAAAGGTCAACTTACTCGTAGACCGGCCAAGGTGCTCCCGTAGGTCTTGAAGAGCTCAATTCGAAGAGCCGAAGCTTTCGATTCTGGAAATCCACATTTCTCCACCAGAAACTCTGTATTTTTTAAATCGAAAATTAAATTAAATAATTAAATATGATCATATCACGTCTTCATATATACAGTATGATCGAACGTGCTATTAACTCGTTTAATCATTTATAATGCATTGAGCGGTTACATCATAATTACGCACGATCTCAGTAACATACCGTCAATGTTCCGTTTAGTAGCTTGGCCAAATCCAAGTTCTCCAGAGTACAAGGTGTCATCTAAATCTGTCCCGAAAAGAATGATCAGTTTGGGGTAATTAAGTTATTTCAGACAACTTCTTTTAAACGACTTCCTAAGTTATATATATAGAAAATGAATCGATCATCCTAACTGTCTCCACGCACCCCTGACAACTTCCGAGGTTGTATTTATATAGATATTTATTAAGAACGTACCGAAAATGATAGAGTCATAGGGAGATGAAGAGTCACCAAACGAGTTAATGCAAGAATCCATAGGACAGAATTGAGAATTATGAGATGTAAAGATGTAAGGAAAGAAAGTAGAAAATAGATGAGGATGAAAAAAAGAGGAGGATTATGAGGTGTTTGTTAGGTGAAGACTAAAAAAGCAGAGCAACGAGGCTCAAAGGAGTTGGAGACGTAAGGATTTTATAGGGAGGATTTGGGGTAGGGGTAGGGGTAGGGGTAGGGGTAGGGTAGGTAGGGGGGTGGGGGGGGGGGGGGTTGTGACTTGTGAGTTGTGATAAAAAGGGGGTGATAAGGTCAGATTGGTATAAAATGTGGTGCTGAGTAGGATGTGAACATAAACGAGTTGTGATGAGAGAATAAAAAAAAGATTGAATCTAAATTACGGGGTGTATGTAAGATGGTTAGAGAATATGAGTGTGTCATTAATCATTTTCATATCAAATTTTATTTTATAGGAGACTCGAATTCACGAAAAATATAAGAGACAAGATTTAATGGTATTTATCCAAATTATTTATCACTTGACCGGTGTTCAGAGACATTGTGACGAGAGAATGTGTATATTAATAGGACACATGAGTGGGACCCATGGTGTTCTTAACAATATCCTCCTATAGAATAGGACACGTTGCTAACAAGTGTATGGTTTCTGCTTTCATTTCAGGTTGGAGTTCAGCTTTGGAAAAAAATCTAAATTAGTTTAGATGGATAGGAGAATTTGGTGATGGATGATTTCTCAAAGGATTAAGGTTTGAGGAAACTTGGCACTTTTTCTTAAACCCAACTACTTAATAGTTTTTATTTCTCTTTTATTTCTTTTTTTCTTTCCTCTATTTCTTCTTCTTCTTCATATTATTACTATCGCCACCGTCATCATGATTTCATCATAAACACCACCATCACCATCATCATCATCATTATAACCACCATTGGTCGTTTAACGATAGTGGACCAAGCTCATCGACTAGGAAAACGCTCTTGGAGACGAGCCCATAACTTGTTTAGGCCCAACCCTTGAAGGATCCGATATGACGTAAAATATTGAAAATCATTATTAACCACCGCTGTTAGCACCTAATAAAATAAAAATAGTTGTTTAACCGTTAGCTGGAAAAGAATATAAAAGATAATTCTTCAGGCTATACAAATAATTCTACGATCTTGCATCATCATTATTGGAGGCCCCGTTGTTCATGAACCAACCTAGCTAGTAGGCTTCATAGGTGCGTGGAGTCTTGTATTCGAGTTCGGCCAATAAGTTCGGCATGCCGAACTACTAGCCGTATTTGGGTAAATTTTTTCCAGGTACCAAATATGAGTTCAATATTTTAAAATTTATTTTTTTTGAACCCAAATTAATCTCTAATCACCTGTAACTGTTAAAGTTTAACCTAGAAGTAGTTAATTTGGGGACATTATAACTTTTTTCTTCTATAAAAAACTGGACTTCTACAATATGTGTATGGTAGATCAAAGTACCACTTAACAGAGAATTTGGGTTAAATAGCACCCATCAAGGTTGCAAATTAACTTAATAACATTTAGAATTTTTAGCAGAATAGCACAAAAAGGTTGCGAAATGACTAATTTGCCCCTCCCTTTTAAATATATAGATTTTTTGATAGATTTTTTTAATTTTTTTTTTCGATTTCTTGTCAATTCTTTTACAGATTTTTTTTTCCAATTTTTTAATTTTTTTTTTCGATTGCGTTTTTTTAATATCTTTTCGATTTCTTATCGATTTCTTCGTAGTAAAAATGGTTCGATCGTCATACTTGGTTTGGCTAAGGGTTTCGATTTTGACAAAAAATTCGATCTTGATAGGAAAAAGGTTTGATTTTGCCAAACCTTTTAGTAAAAAACCGAAACTTTTAGCTAAAAAACTACTATGATTGAACCTTTTTTACTACGAAAAGAAATCGAAAAATTATTTTTTAAAAAAAATCGAAAAAAACAAAAAAATAACAAAAAGAAATCGAAAAAAATTGAAAAAAAATCTATAAGAAAATCGAATTTAAAAAAAAAAATCACTAAAAAAATCTCTATGTTTAAAAGGGAGGTAAATTAGTAATTTCGTCCCTCTTTTGTGCTATTCTGCTAAAAATTCTAAATGTATGCTCTAAATTAATTTACAAATCTGATGGGTGCTATTTAACCCAATTCTCCCACTTAACACCACTATTGACGACCATGTCAACAATTTTTTCTATTATATTTAAGAATATGATCCAAACTTTTGTTGGGGTTTTCACGCAGTAAGAGAGGTTGGTCATCGGTGTTATCCACTTCCGGGTTGCTCATCTCGTGAAAGTAGTGATTAAACAAATGGGAACAATTATGGCTACTTTGCATTATTGAAGAATAGGTGGAGGCAATATCAGCCTTCCTTGTAATGCAAATGCACTTGTCCCTTTCTTTATTTCTAAACTTTGTCACATTACCACATATATATCATCGGTCTTTTCCTCGTTTTTAATAACAGTGTCACTTTTTATTTATACACAAACATGTATAATTGCACACTGTTAAGATGAACACCCACATAGGAAGTCGATGTTCTCCCGAGTCGATATATAAGATTTTGGGCTACTCCCTCTATTGTCAATTGGTTGTTATATATTAACCCGGGAGGATGCCGATATTGGATGTGGGTGTGCACCTTAACACTCCCCCTCATGTGTAACTCAATCATCGGCGGAATTTTCCTCGCCGGTATTAATTGCCGGAACAACATCGGCGGGGTTACACAGGGAGTAGCCCAAGATCTTATATATCGACTCAGGAGGACATCGACTTTCGATGTGGGTGTGCATTTTAACACACACCTCTTCATCAAAGTTTAAAGCTAACCGAATATTTCCTAGATTCACCTACATTAACCTTAAAAATTTGAGGGTGAATGAGTATAAATATGTTAACCTAGATTCACCTACATTAACCTTAAAAATTTATTATACTCCCCCTCACGTGTAACCCAATCATCGGCGAAATATTCTATACCGGTATTATTTGCCGGAACAACATCCGCGGGTCACAAGTACTTCAATAACTCAGGTTTGACTCTGATACCATGTTAAAATTCTATGAGATTTCATTCTAAAATCAATTGACGATAGAAATTAATCCGGGAGTACATCAACTTTCGATGTGACATGTACACATTAATAGTATGCAATATTGAGAAGGATATTTTTACTTTTGTAGGAATATTCTTAAAAGGGGGCCAAGTAGTAATAATGTATGAATGATAATTGTACGAGCATAGATGTGAAAAATCGAATACTCGTTCATTAATGGAATATGCTACTCCATACTATAATTTCATAATTTCACTAATAAAACAAGAAAAAGAAAACACTATTAGACAAATTTGTAATAATTGAAGCACAATAGTCCAAGCTCCCTGCCGATGGCTCAATAGCCTAGTGGCATCCGGCCCAACCTTTCATGTAAGAGGTCATGGGTTCGAACCTTGTTGGAGACATATTTGTCTCATATTATACTCTAACTTTCTATTAGTTAGCAATTTCTGTATTCATGTTTGTAATATCATTGTAATCACAATTCATCGCTAATTATCAAAAAAAAAAATAGTCCAAGCTCCCTAAGTATTCTATTTCATCCATATGCATTTAAACGATGTATCTAGACATTTTATGCACCTGCTAACATTTTACGTGCACTATTACCAACCACAACTGTCCTGAGTTCGAAATTTATTTCTTCATAAAAAATGTAATTTCATATTCATTTAAAAAAAGATAAGATTTATATGCTCCTAAAGTTTTTTTTTTTTTGGTGGGGGGGGGGGGAAGGGGGGCTTAAAACTTACAAAACCCAACATATATATTATTAACGTAAATAACTGTCACGCACAAGCACGTATCAAATTACTAGTACAAATTAAATCGAGCACAATCGTTAAAATAAGAACCAACAAGCAAATCAAGAGATGTAAGTTATCAAGACCAACCAATTCCACCAATTTACAACATATATTTACCCCTACTTAGTGGAGAAGACTTCAACCCTGTACAAAATAATACACTACGAGTATATACAAAAAGTTCCAGATTTTGGTGCCAAGGTTCCATAGAATACTACTCTTTGTTGCTTGAATTGCGGTCCTTCTTCGGCCCGCCAAGAATACGCGATATCTGCAGACCTCGACTGAAGGCTTGGTTGAACAACATTCGAGTTTGGAATTCCGAGACAAATGGGAACCAAGCGAGGAAGGCGACGGGGGTGAACAATAGCAAGCCCATTACTATCTCATAGCCTCGAGCGAGCGTCCTAACTGAACTCCACACTCCAGCATGTTTGATCCATGGCTTCAGTGCTTGAGCAATCTTCCATATTTCCCAAAAAAAATGATTATTAGATACATATATCTCAGAGTTGTCTACTACTTCCTCCATCCCTAAAAACACTTAGTACTTAGGATGGTTAACTAAATCATTTAGGGACGGAGGGAGTATAAATTACATGTAAAAATGGTTAACTAAAGACACTTATTACTTACCAAAAGTAAACCCCATCCAGTAGGCATGAAAGCAAGAATGCAGTCTATGATGTCGCGAAACGACATGTGTAGAAAAACTATCAGACAAATTAAGGTAGTCACGAAAGTAATAAATATGCCACCCTTGAGCATACGAAAGAGAAGTTGAAACTTCGCGCTTAATCTCCTCCTTCCTATAGATACAACCTGCATAGATCAACGTTCGTTCCTTTGTTTAGTTCACGCAAATGGACTCGATCATGAATGCATATTTCTACATCGTCAATCAACTTCAAACTAATTCAGATTAGCTAGTTTCGGGAAGATAGCTAATACCCGAAACAATGAAGAACTAAAACTGATTAACGACGAGAATCCAATCGAACTCACCTTCATCACCAGGAGTATGAAAAATATAACCAGCCATGATAGACCATAAACCTGTAACAAAATGAATGAAGATGAGTTTGGGTCTTTCGCACACTGTCTTAGGATAACATAAATCTTGAAGTAATTTAACTGGAAACAGTGATATACCAGAATATTTTTGCTTTTAGTAATGGTCAAATGATATATAAGCCCATACTGATATATGAAAAAGCGAAGAGCCAACAATATTTCGAGAATGATTCCACGAGTCCCTGAATTCCGAAGGTGCCCCTGCTCCGTCTCCCACCACGATTCCCAACTCTTTTCTGGTGCCACACCGATTCCTCCATGATTATTTATCCACTTATTCCAATCATTCCAGTCATCGACGATCTTTTGCCACTCGAAACCCGATGGATTGAAGACAAAAGGAGCATAGAGCCATGTAACAACTAGGAACCATATTGATACAGTAATGAGTACATACGCAACTACTCCTCTATACGCTTTACCAAATATATGGTAGACGAGAAGTAGAATCATCAGTTCAATACCCTTCACAAAATGGCTTCGCGAGTACATCCTATAGTTGACAGCAAACTTGGCATGAAATACAACAAATCCACGACCCGTGGCTCGGTAGTGAGCGCCACCATGAAGCAACGTTCTCCCGAAGTAATGGGTTCTTGTTCCAAGTGAAAACGTAAAAAATACAGATGCAAGCTGCAGTTGCATCATCACAAAGTCTGTTAACGCTTTGCGGAAACCACTTTCAAGGCCAATTTCCATCATCATTGGTAGAGCCATCAGAAGTCCAATTTGGACAAGAGACTGAGAAGCAAGAGCTACTTGAAGAGGCTTGTTGTCATGGATTGCTGGATGATTACTCAGTCCTTCCTCGAGGCCACTAAGAACCAAATAGAGCCGCCCGTAAAGGAATACATACACTATTAGAACAGTAATCTGCAAATTTAAAGGAATAATATCGTGAAAAACAATATACGTTAAATCAACACATTGAATTTTTAGCGCAGAGAGTAATGCTTGCTGTTATACCAAAGTACTGAAGTAGAATCCGACAGTGGTGAAATAACACGACAACATCCTGAAGAAGTCAAATCTATGGCCAAGCCTGTAGATATCACGGCTCATTGTCTGCTCGCCATTTCCGTTAGCTATTTTTGCTTCAAAGAGTGAAATCTGATTGAGACCCACATCTCTTCCTTTTCCGACTTGTATATACTCATGATGAGTTACAGTTCCACCCCGCAGTGTTGAATTAAAACCTGAAAAGAGTTAAAAATATATGCAGATCACGGATGACACTGACGTTTGAGATGATACAAGATGCTTTAAGGAAATATGAGAATACCTGCAAATATGTCCTCGCTTAAGTTGATAACTTTTGATGATTTGCTGACGCCGCCTCTGGTCAGATGAAACAACCTATCGAACACATCTGGATGACCATAATGAAAACGGACCCTGTAATGCAGATAAATAAAAGTAGAGTCAAAGTATTAGACTTCAATTAAAGAGAAATTCACTGGGACCGAAAGGGAAGTAAAACGAGATCAATGACAGCAATGTTACTTTTAAGTATCACATGTAGACATTACATATCTATGAAACATGCATCAGCATCACGAAGAAGTGTGAAACAACTTCAAAACGGGAAAACAACTTGAGAAATCTTAGAGGGAGCCAAGATTATGGTTAGAGTTGTCAATTCCAACGGGAAAAGTTGTAATCATTGAGACCTACCAGTTTGTATAAAACCACAGAGCAAAAAGTAAAAAATTAAATTAAGGAGATAGGCGTTCTCCTAGTTTAAACGTTGTGAATATATTCTAGATGTCTTTGCAGATAAAAATGTTCGATATATTGCGAATAAGAGAAGTACGGAAAGGGAAGACTTTACTAAAATATGTTCCAGTAATAATAATTTTATGATAACTTACTTTAGAGGATCGGCCAAAAGTCTCTGCCCAATGGTAACAAAACTGGTCTCTTGGTTGGACATGAACCAAGCTAAAGATGAAACACTGCATAAATCATTTTAACGAAAATAGTGAAGCTCAGATGAAACTGAAGATTTAGATTCGAATAAGGATTAATAATTACACCTATTATTTTCAAGTTATATAATCTGCATATACCTGCCAGTAAAAATGTGCTCTCTGAGCCCCAAAATTGTCGGATTTCTCACACCGTACTTCTTCAGAAATTCTTGCAACAAATTTCTCATCTTTAGAGCTTCTTCCATGTAGTTATCCTATCAGATAGATGATGGTTATGTCAGGTTCATTCAACAGGAAGAAATACTATCATAATTTGAACTCAAGCTCTAGATGAAACCTGATTCATGTCTATTGTTTGCAATCCTTCTCCTCGTGTAAATATGATGGCATGGTTCTGATTTTCTGGCTTGCCTTCACCTAATATGGCAGGCCCCGGAAGTTTTATTCGATAAATATCCTGATAAACACAACTCAATGTAAGATTGAATTCGTGAACTCCAAGTTCTATTCAATCCTATCTCCCTTGGGGAACAAATATCATAAGTTGCTTCAGTCGTGTGCATCACATCAAATGTTATAGTAGGATGCCAAAAACAATCACAATGAGGAACCAAAGTAGTTACATTCAAATACATAATGAAATAGTACTCGAACCGACCCTTATAACATGTAAACCAAATGGTTGTGTGTATTTCTGTTTAATACTTTAGGAAATCACTAAATTTGATCCTTAAAGCGAATATGCAAAATATCTTTAATAATAAGATAATTTCAACAATAAGAAAAAAAGACAAACGATTTACAATGACCATACCTGGTCTAACTTCTGTTCTGCTTCAGAAGAATCCACAGATTTAGGAACTGCCTTCACAAGAGCCGAGTAATAAACCTTTTTCTCCGTCTTTTTTGTTTTGTCTTTGCTAGTGTCTTCAATTTCATCAATGTAAGCTACACGGAGCGATGGGTATCTGCAGAAAATAAGAAATGAATGAAGTAAACACACAAAATCACCAAATGACAACTTCTGTTCTGCAAATCGAGAAATATACTTTGTCATTAACTTCAATATGTCTGTGGCACGATGATCAGCAGATCTTTTATGAATCCCATACTGCTGACATGACACTACATACGTAAACTTCATATCAGCAACTGCTTGGCACTGAGCCAATAGTGATCTTTCATTTCTAATGTGCTCATCAGTGTTTGATTCTGCAGCCTTATAGCCTTTCATCAAATCTGTCAGAGATCGCAGTTAATAAGATGTCATTGAAACGATAAAAGAAATTCCAGCAAGTACTGCAATTACCTTCTTGCTTTGCCATATCAAGAAACGACTGAAGTTCCAAGGCTTGCCGGTAATACATCATGCCCCGTACTTAATATGATTTCCATGTGAAGCCGCATATACGTCAGTAGTGCTAACTCAATAAAAATGCATAATATACCATGTAATAAAATGTTTAAGAAATTCTAGATAGATGATACCTGTGCGAGTTAATGTCTGCCCTCTGTATGAGGCCCACAGGCGAAGCTCTTCTTCTAATTTTGTATTTCCCATCAAATCTTCTTCAACGCTGCAATCAACCCGCTCAAGAAAATTGCTCCATTCATCTGTGTTATGGGTAGACATAACTTGATGTTAAAGACTGATTAGCACAAAACATGCCTCTAAAGTATAATAATTATAACCAGAACCTGGATAAATCTTTTGCAAATAGAACAGTATCGAAACTCCATCTTCATTAGGCTTCTTCAAAGAATCTATTGAGAACAGAACCTCCTCATCGAAGTAAGGAGTTAAAACCCTACAAAGGAGTAGAACAACATTGATTATTTTTTATGAAAAGGCCACCAATTACCAAAGAACAAATGGTTTCCGGATAAACGTCCTGTGACCTATTTGTACTATAACACATATAACTACAAAGAAAGCTCAACCAGGAACATTTGGTTCTATATATAGAGAGAGAGAGAGAAGAATGAAATCGGAAAGTACAAGCATCTAGGTACAGTGAGATATCAAAACGTCCAAAGCTCAACCAGGAACATTACTAATCAATAAAACTGTTGGATCTCATTTCCATTCTATAATCTGAAAGTACAGTGAGATATCAAAACGTCCAAATATCGGAATGCCACACATAAACTAGTGAAACCTTTAACCATATGGCGGTGAACTTACGAAAACGAGAGCATATTGCGAACTTTCGGAGCTTTAGGCATTTCCATGAACAGTGAATTTGAGAAGAATGAAATCCGTCTCCTAGCTTCTAGGTTGGATGGTACATCCATAGCAGATTCTTTCACAGTCAGCAATAAATGAAGCCTCCCAATCTGAGAATAGAAAGAATCTGTTAAGTCAACAAGCATCTAGTATCCCATCCAAGAAATCCATCCAACGATAACATAACTAAATAAAATATGAGAACTAATTTTGTACTTCGAAATCAGAAAGAATGAAAGAGGTAGAAAAAGGTGGAAAGTTATTTAACTAATTCGTATATAACCAAATTATACAAGAAAGGATTTTAGGCTTTTAGCATGATTCTGAAACATGCAGTACCATATTTGACATTATGGATTGAGGACCATTAAACTGACCTTCTCTTTCCATGCTTCAAATCCTTCTGTTATAGGAAACTTGAGACCATGAAAAAATCGATAGTGATGTTCTACGGGTGTCATACCTTCATGCACCCCGTATGATGCACCATGGCTAGAATCTTGCATGCTGTGAAATGGGGTAAAAGAAAAAAATCAGAAGTTCTCAGCTAGAACTGAAACTTCCACAAAGATTGAAGTGAATAATTGCTTCACACTATTTACCTTGGAACGGAGTCCTCCATTATGTCTCGTGTCACGACTTCCAGCATGTTCAGCAAGACAATAACAACTTTGTCCTTGTCTTCCTTCTTGTTTTCTTTCTGCAAACCAAGTGAAAGAAAATAAACAACAAACAAAACAGAGAGATATTAGATACATCACAAGTAGTACATTAATACAGTTAACGCTTCAGTTTAATGAGATACCAGATGGTTAATTAGCTGCACAAACTGATCATACAGGCTAGGAAGAGCACTCATGTTAAATTCCCTTATCAGATCTCCATCGTCTATATGCGTATCAACCTTGGAGAAGATCTCTTCAATTATTCTGAAAGTTAATTGATGATTCGTGAAAAAGAATTAGAATGAGCCTGATATCTTTGGCCATAATTTCAAAATAAATTTGTCGAAGACAACTTACTTGATTTCACGTTTTCCTGAGACCAAAAATCTCATAATACTTTTACATGAAGAATAGCACTCACGGATGGCACAACCCATATAAAAATCTGCCTCCAATCTTTTGTTAAGTTCACGGTCCCTTCCATTACTGTCTTTTGCCATATCCAGTGCAATAGGAAGCTACTCGAAACATGTCACAGTATATGATTAATATCAGTAGAAGCCTTTCAACAAATCGGCTGAGAGCAGAAGAAAAAGAACCAAACCTTGCTAGCCAATAAAAAGGGCGGCCAACAAATAAGGTCCAGTTCAGGGTCTGCCCAATATGGAACAAGCAAGAGCTCCAGTTCTCTACAAACAAATCGAAATTAGAGTGTATTTCCATAGAAAATCGACTGAAGAAAACATTCGGACTGCAACTGAATTATGGATATGGTGTACAAGGAATGCTTGTACCTGGTAATATCTTTCTAAATTCTTAGTTGGAAATTCCTACCTATTATTTATCAGGTCTTCCTCTCTGAAGGTTTCGATTATCTTGTTCCACATCTGAGCAAATCTTGCAGCATCCTTTTCTTTACTAGATATGATCTGAAATGTAAAATATTACCTAATGTCGAAATGTCAACAAGAAAGAGAGAGAGATAGAGACAGAAATGGTCAAGACTAAAATGCCTCAACGTTAATTACCTCGTCAAATCTACGTGAAAACACGGCTTTAATTCCCCTCCTGGGCTTATCACTTTTTTCAGCAGGTATCAAGCCAGAATTAAAAGCTCCAGGCAATGATTGAAACCGAGACCTAAGCATTCCCAATGTCCGAATCTGAGAGAACATGTAAATAACATATTATCGCACAAGTAACACATATTATGATTGTATTAATGGATAAGAGCTCGAAGACTCATGGTACACTTGAGCCAAAGTAACAAGTACGAGAAGAAAATACAGATTATGAAGGAAAGAGGGAGAAAGCCAGCCAACCTCTCCAAGGCGGCGAAATGCTCCATAGAAACCACCAAATATTGTGGAGAAAATAGCATACCATATTTGAGTATCCATGAAATAAACCTGAAACAGTTACCAAATTAGACATGAAAGTCCGGGCACTCCTTAATCCTGTAATGGACAGCTTACAACCAGATTATTGATAAACATACAAGAACTACGGGAGCCCAAAGTGCAATCACCACGCCAATGTTGTTCTTAGCTGCACATGAGATAAAATTTAAGATTATTAATATACATAGATGTGTTTCCTAATTAAAGAGAGCAGCAAGTGTAATGACTACCATGAGGAAAGAACTCATGCCATTTGTATGTTGATATTTGAACTTTCATTATTTCCTTCGTCGGACCAACTAGAGGCTTTATCTGAAACAATGAAAAAGTGGCATAGTAGTCTATGTTAAGCCTTTTCACCGTTCAGCACTGAATGAAAAAAGAATATGGATGACAGTATGAGATAAGGCAACTTCTGTGTTGAGGCACAGAATATAATATCCGAAGTGGATTATAGAAAAGCATCACGTTGAGTATTGAATGGATCATGGTGCTTAATAATGTCACTGGTTGAAGTTAATCAATTATTTTGTATACAAGATGTCACTATCTACAAACTTGAGTTAAAATAGATGTCGTAGAGCACCTCTACATAGAAACTGAATGACAATTTGGCTGCCAAGAGTGAAATCCAGAAGAGAGTGTATCTAGAAAAAGAAGCGGATAGCATCAAGCATGTTGTTAGAACCAACAATTAATCAGGTTTATCATATTACGGAATCAACTTACTTGAAAAGCGAAAAGGAGTTTTCATGCATCCCTCTTCCCACATATAGGCGAGGCTGAGACAAATCATTAATGAAGTTTATACATAAGAAACACTACCTACAACAGGAATATATAAAAGAGTTGAGATGAAAATCGTACCTGAGACCACCACATCATGAACCTCACAATGCTAAAATCAGACCTCTCTAGGTAGCGCCGGATAAATGGAAATAGAAACAATAATGCAGAGAGTATGTTTGGAGATAAATAGATAAAAACTGCTATGATGAACAACGAAGGTGAACTTGGACTGTTGCCGAACCAACTTTTGAGAGTCTGTCCAAACCCAGATGGATCTTTCCAGCTATATGCATACGTTACAGGCAACACTATCACCCATGCTGCTGCAGAAACTGCTTTTAGAATATATCTCAGCTTCACATACAGTGACATGCTGTGCCTTGCACCCCAGTTCATTAAAATATCTGACACGGCTGCACAAAGAAATAATGTTTACAACTGAGTTATGCTACAATCCCTTAGTTTTAAGATAACAGCTTTAACCAAAACACAACTGCATTTTCATGTTAATATCTATCTGTAAGTATATTAGTAAACTGCTGCAATTCAATTTTTGTAAAGCAAAGGTGTATGTATATGAGTCTCTTCTGCTCATATTGTGAAATGCTTGCATAAGTAAGAAGCGCGAGCAAGACAGAGGATGATAATTTGATTGAAAATGACTATTTCAACCACCTTGAGCTAGTTTGAGTATCGCAGTTGTTATAAAAATGCTCAGAACTTTCTTGAAGACATCCTTCTCAAATATAGAACCTAGTTGACCGGACCCATTCCAAGCAACTATAATCATTGCCTGTAAATATGAAAATGGTATATTATTTAGTAACAAAATTTCCTTCTAAATATTCAAATGAACTCAAATGTTGAATTACCTGCAGGCACAAAATGAAAAAGCTCCACATTCTATCAAAGCTCCTAAAGATGTGCCAAAATGAACGTATCTCAACAAAATTTATTTTTCCAATCCATCTATCTCCTTTAGCTGCCTCAACTTCCTACAATCACCAAAATAGTACATCGTAAATTCACTTCTTAGAATATTGTGTTGTAAGATTTTGCTCATCTTTTCTGTAAAACTGAAATAACTTACATGCTTGATCTCAAAAACAAAAATAATATTATAGTCCGCAATCGGAAGGATAAACAACCGCAACTGGAATAATGTTATTTTCCCGTTTAATCAGAGAAACAAGGAAGGAAATCCCATTAAGTTCTTACGGTTTCATGTCTTCAATTTACTTTCCTAAGGAAACATCATGAAGAAAACAGTCTAGGGAAAATCCTTTCTGCTGAGAACTACGAAACTAAATGCATCAAGAAATAAACTTCTATCTTATAAGACCCTATGTAAATGCATAGATGTGATGCTGCCGAGAAAAGTATATTGCTTACCTCATTCTTGTCCGATTGGAGCTGCTCAGCAGGCCGACAGAAGAAATCAGAATCAGCACGCATGGGCCAACCTAGTCTGAAACAGTTAACTGACCTACAAATGTGTCAATAATGATTAAATGAATATTTTCCACTGAATCCCCTCTTCGTCTATTGATGTATCACTATAATATGTAGTCAACAAGGTTATTACCAGAAATATTCATTTAAATCATCATAGTTTCTCCACTCTGAATGTTTGGACTTTCCTCCACGGCTCCTGCGTGCTTCCTAGACTCAATATATACGGAAATTTGCATCACTAAAGGAATGATAAAGCACAAAAAGAATATAAGCTCAATAAACAAAACCAAAGAAACACCTTAGCTACTGTTTCATATATAGGAGTGATCACTTTCTTCAAGAAAGCCTCTTCTTCTCCCCCATAAACAGGTTTCATAGTCTCACCAGTCATAGGGCTCACATTTCCTGCCAGCATACCATAGAGCTCAAACGCCATCTGGTAATAGTTAATAGTATAAGTTAATCCACCATTAAATATGGGTGCCAATTATGCCACAGTTTTGATATATCTCGAGTTCACAACTAATGCAGCTAAAAAGGGTATGTGCCGGAAATTAGAAGAGATCTGTTCCGTTGTGAAAATGTAAATAGTCGTCTAGGAAATTTAAAAAGAACTATTTATTTGGATAAAAATATTGGACATGCGCAGTTTTTAATTATTCCAACTATGAAAAAAGAGCCTGCTAACATCCTCAGAATTCGAGATCTAAGAACATACATGGTGGTAAATGTAGCAGAGGCATTCTGGCATCAATCGTATATTTGCTGCCTCCCCCCATATAAGAAGATAGAGGCCAATATATAACAATTTTCTTTGCTGCACCTCCTGCTGGATAGCAGGCAACCTGCACGCAAGGTAATTATTTCAAGATTTAGTCAATACATATATCACATGTCTGTAACATTTATACATGTTATATCCAAAGTGTGGAATCTAAACACAGTGAATCGTAAGAAATGATGATCACTTACCAAAGGCTACTTTTGCGATCAAGATACTTGCACCATTTCTTGTAATTTTTGAAAAGTTTTTTCATGACATCTGTGAGCGCTTTGTCATCCAACTACATCAATGTTCAGAGATGTCAAAAAGCACCTCAGATGTGCAACATGAAAGACTACTGAAATTTGAGAAAGCAAATACCTTTGGCTGCTGGTCAGGTTTTGGAAATTGACGAATATGAACATTTGCAAACAACAATATCATATGTTCCCGCTGATTTGCCACACTGTCCTTCTGTAATGCGATATAGCCATTTAGTCAAAGCCGCTAAGAAAGCGTTAGATCATTTAATTCAAAGAAAATCTAAATGGTAGTTAAATCATAGCGGTTTGTATATTCCCCCTTCATCTTCTTGTGCAGTCAGTATTATACGTGAAGGAACCAAAAGATACCTGGAAACCAAACATAGCCTGCAACCAATCTAAAATATCTTCATCTACTTTCTTCTTATGGCCTTTCGGCCATGGAAGACCTCTAGTATTACGAAGTGCAGCAACAGAAGCTTGAATCTGTTAATGTAAAGATGTTGGTAAGAACGACATAGTCAGAACAATGAGAAAGAGGGGATGACATTTTGCAAATATATGATCTGAGTAGAGAGCTCAAACTCAACCTCAGGATATCTCATTATTGCTTGATTCGTACTTTCCGAGTCCAGAGGAAGTATATTGTACGGAACATAAATCTGGCTCTTTTCTTCAACTTTATTGTGAGCCTCCAGAATCTACGTGCACATAGCAGAAGTAGAACAAAAAGTACAAATGGAATAAGGGAATTGAGAAAAATTGGAAAAGAGCCTTTCATGTACTCTTCTAATAATAATCAGGATGTAAGTATCACCTCATCAGCAACTTCAACAGCCTCTGTCAAGTTCACAGCCCTCAAGACTTCAAATAGAACAGCAGCTGTCTGATATGCCTTTGTAAGCCGAACACTGACAGTACATGAAAACTCAAGCTGTCATTTTCTTTTTTGCCGATATAAAGGTAAAATTGCAGAAGCAGATTGAAACGATGAGATATATCACTCGGGCAGATTACCGATCAGCTTTATCAGCTGCATTCTGCAGTGCCTGGATATACTTCCTGTAATAGTGTTGATAATAACTTTGCATCTCCCTCGCGTCACTCTTTGTCCTTCCCGCTAATGTTGTGTCGTTTTCCTAAACAGGATATGAAGTTAATTTTTGAAAATGAAAATTAGAAACGTACTAAACAAATGTAGACGAAATTGATAGGATTCTAATGAAATTAATTTACTCGTGTGCTCTTTGAATCCCCCTCAGCAATGGACTCCAACACCCTTACAGTCTAATTAACTTACATATATCCAGCAAGAAAAAGGGAGGGGTTTGTTTTTCATTAAGAATAACTTAAAGGCGATCTAATTCACAATAAGCTATTACTAAGAAAAAGTATATACTAGATCCTTAGAAGGAAGATAACATCAATTAGGCTTTATTCATAGTACTCCATAGTGCTGATGCTACAAGAAACGAAAAATACCATACTTTACACATTACATAATATTCCACAAAATTGATGAGACTATAGAATTCGGAAAATCGTATATCAAAAGCAGTTGCTTTACCTTTTCTAGGCGTTGAAGAAGCGCAGTTTTGAACTGGCGAACACCTCTTCCACTTGATGTCGGGTCTAGTTTGTGAGCTTTCTCAAAGGCATAGAATCGGCCTGGTTCACAAATATTCACATTTGAATTTGAGTTAACATGCAGAGATTTTTTCAAATAAGTTCAGCATGAAACCAATACCACAGTATATAACGAAACATGATATTTAGCAAACAGTTCTAACAAAAATAAACAATTTCGACAACCCACAAGATTAGAGAATTCTAAAGTAGTATGCAGAACAACTGGTATGACAGGTTCAATATCGGAGCTTATGGGCTCCAACACTACATGGTAATCGGAAAACTCGTGGATGAGTATGTAGGAATCCAATATAAGTATAAACTGAGCTACAATAAGCACAAACTCATGGAAGTGCTAGAGGTAATGTTACGTACAAAGGTAAGCTACACGAGCATTGCTCGGCTCAACTTCATTTGCAACACGCAGGATGGGAGCAATCTCAACCAGAGAAGATGGCACGACTTCACTGTCCGTAATTGTCTCGCCAAGATTTCCCGCTGTCTGAGTTCGCATCAGACTCCTCCTTGAAGGTTCCGGGTCAGACCCCCGTCTCTGATACGCCATATTTCCTTCGAACCCTTCCCTCAACTCCTCAAATTAACCTGCAAACACCACCAAATAACATTAGTACCCAAAAGTACTGATCAATTCATCAAATTCAGCATCACCGAACTCAATTAGTCACAAAAAGTAAGCAACTAAGTAGAAAAAGATCAAACAAAATTGAATTATTCCTTAACAACTTCATCTTATCAATCATCAACTCAAATATACTGTCTACTGCGATTTTCAATAGTCAAAATTAACAAACTTTGCGGCCTTATCAACACAGTTAACGTTGATTCAAATCGTTAGTACCATATCTATATATATAAAAAACACATTAGAAAATAATGCATTTAAATATATTAAACAATAAATAAATAAACAGAAGTATTGGAGCATCATATATAGAAACTTTAGTTATTAAAATTCAAAACTCGACAATCTTTTTCGCGATAGGAATAACGTTAAACCCGAAACATGGAAAGATAAAACATTACATGTAACAGGACAAAAACAAAACAAGAAACTTACTGTAAAATCAAAACACAACAAAAACAAAGAAACTTAAAGTACAAGTAAATGAAAAAAGTGTTACCAACTAATGATCAAAGAACTGTAGCAATTATCAAGTGTTGACTCTCAAGTGAACCTTCATGTTAACTTCTTTGTCCCAAAATTCATAATAATATTTGTCCAGTTTTGTTTATTTGTTTGGTTTGCTTAATCATATGATTATATAAATATACATTAAGAGAGTGGGTGAGTTAGCTAAGTTAAAGACTAAAGACAGAGAGGGACATGTACACGGCTAGTCATACTTAAATACTCCTACTTTTTAAATTAATCGATTATTAAGTCTTTGTTCGTATGCTTGTCAATCACCTAGCCTATCAACATGTTGAAAAGGCGTTTACTTGCTTTTCAACGAAACGTAAAGTTGTTTATAAATTTATTAACCTCCTGCAAACCAATAGCTATTAGCACGTTGGTATACTTATCAACAAATGCATAGCTCGTTTATAAATTTATAAACAGAGGTCATATGCGTTAAGGGCAATTTAGGCACATCATATCTTCGTTTTACTCTGTTAATGTGTATAGAGAGACATGTACACGGCTTGTAATAATTAAATACTTTTTCAATTGGCAATAATTTAATTATTGGTGGATTATTTGCTTTAGCTTTTGAAAGGGAAAGAAAAGAGTTGGTCGTATGATCGAAAAAGTGTGGGGAAAAAGTTGAGTGGGTGTGTGTAGATGAGTAGGCTTTGATGTGATCAATATTACAACGTCAAAATAAGGAGGTGAATGATAAATTGATTGCTTAGCTTAGTCAACTTGCTAGACTACAAAACATAGTTTGGCACAACATGCAATATTCTTACAACAACTTAGTAAATTAGACATGATGTAAGTCATATAATAACTCACTAACCCTATCCATGGGTCATGTCTTATTCGAGGTGGATCGGGGAAAAGTCTGATGGCACGAACGATCGTTGTAAGGAGAAAAGATTTGTCTGGACGTGTCAGCGTCCTCTCTTTAAATGGATTCAACTTCATAACTTGTATTATAAATATTTTTTTCGATCCTTCAGTTTCAGGTAATGCATTTATCATTAATCATTTTTTACTTTCTCTATAATCCTTATTAACTTAATTTTCGAAGTGTATGTGATCGTACAATGATCACATTTTTTGATACAACGGCTTCTCGTAGAATCCAACCCGCCGGAACGAATAAACCTCGACCATCCGCAAGATTCCAATAAACCGAACGTATGTATAGTAAAAGTTGTTCCGAACACGAATCCCATCAAGTCCAGGTGAAAGGGTTACAATGACTATGGAGTGTTTGAGAATTAACTTATGAAATAGGTATTATATTTGGTGCTTCAATTTTTCGGAATCTTTTTGTGTGCGTGGCTAAGGGTTATACTTGGTGTCTAGATTTGTACATACTATATATATATAAGGGCGCCCTATATAATAGGATTAATGGCATAATCGATTACTCATGTTTTATAACGTTCACCATTCGACTACTCATGCATGTTTCTTTTTGTCTTTTTTGATCTTTAATGTTTTGATATCATAACTCATTTCATTTGCGGATTGACTTTTTCATTAAACACATTTTTTGACCAAACAAAGCCTTAATTTGAAAGGTAAAGTAGGCAATTAAACACATAAAACACATTTTTTGACCAAACATTTTTCAGAAGTTAGTGAAATTTTCTATTAAAGTGAAGTGAAGATGTCGAAGTGAAGTCAAAATGAGTCTTTACATTTAATTGTGTCAAAAATAATTATTTATGTTGATTGCCTACTTTACCCCTTCAAATTAAGGAATTGTTTGGTCAAAAAGTGTGTCTAATGAATAAGTCAACCCGTAAACCAAGTGAGATATGATATCAAAATATCAGTGATCAAAAAGGACAAAACGAAACATGAGTGATCGAATGGTGAACACTATAAAACATGAATGATTGATTGTGCCATTAACCCTATATAATATATGTTTGAGATAATTATTGTTCTCCAAGTCAAACTTTAAGTTTTAGAAACTATAATCTCATCACAATTATTATTGAAATTAGCTTCCTTATTTCATATAAAATAGTCAATATGGACATAAATTTGTATCAAAATTGTACATATATAGGAACACAAACTTTATACTTACTTTATGTCAACCAAAAAACACCTCAAGCCACTATTAAACAAATTAAGATGCCGATTTGACATAACACTATCTGCAATGCATTGTTGAATTAATAAAATGATTCAACTATTTAATTGAATTAATTAGAGCCGGCCTGAGCTGGGATGGGGAATGGCCCAAGGGCCTTGTTTATTGAGGGATCCAAATTAAAAAAAAATTAATTAATTAGTCCATATAAATATATATTGTGTTTACTTTGGTCCAAAAGAGAAAAAAAATGAAATTCTTGATTACATAAAAGAACTACTGATAATTTTTTCTTCAAAACTTCAATTATTCAAGTATTACTAAACAATCAAATACAATTTTACATGATGAAAATATTGAAAATGAATTTGTCTATGAAAATATTGAGAGTGAATTTGTTAATGAAAATAATGAGCTATCGAATTTTGTTAATTGTGCATGTTTCAATACCATTAGCAGAGAAAAGTTTGCGTAGTAACCGGAATTGGTTAAAACTTATCTAAGCTCAACCATGTCATGTCGATGACTCAATAGCTTAGTGGCATCCGACCCAACCTTTCATGCAAAAGGTCATGGGTTCGAATCTTGTTGGAGACAAATTTGTTTCATATTCTATTCTAACATAATTCATCGCTAATTTATCAAAAAAAAGTTCAACCATGTCACGAAAAATAGGGATTGGTTACGGTTCCTAACAATTCTCCTAATACATTAAATTAGAAAATGGTCCTTATAAAATTAAGTAATTGCGACTAAGTCCCTATTTCCACTCGGTCCCCCAACATACGTTTCTCGCAATTTCTAGTTTCTTATCATCTCTCACTTAACTCTCAAACATCGAGCAAATAATCATTGAAAATAGCTCCACTGTAGGTTTCTATGCCCAACGTCCTGGAGATGAACCATTTTCCATAATATTTACTTTGGATTGGTAATAGTATGTCAACCCGAAACTTTTGGAGTATTCTCAATTTTCTTTTAGATTTGAGAATATGGTGACCTTAGTATTCGCAACACAATACTGAATTTGAGAATCTACAATAGTGTACAAGGTTAATTCTTCAAAATTTTAATAGTATTCTCAATTTTTTATTTTATTTGAGAATCTGTTGACCTTTGTATTCGTAACACAATATTGAATTTGAGAATCTACAATAGTTTAAAGAGTTAACTGCATGAATATTTGGATAACATAAGCTATCGAACAATATTCTTAAAGTTGGTGAAAGTGAGAGGTCTTTATCCTAACATCGATATTTCATCATTCACATAAATATACCTATGTAAAGGGTTAATGTTGTTGGTATTGTACCCACATGACGTATAATATTGTGGTTATAATTAAAAGAGAGTTTATTTACCAATAAGATGTCAGTATTCAAATTCAATAGTGTGATTGAGAATACTATGTTTGGTAGGTTCTTAAATGTAATATTGTGTTTGAGAATACTCCATGATTCTATATTACTCAATTTTATGAGTGTTTGCTCTGTTTACATTCGAATTGCAGAAAAGTCCCTAAAGCTTGGAAATTTTATATTCCATCCGTCTCAAAATAGTTGACGTTCTAGCAATTAGCACATAGATTAAGAAAAATGAAAAGTAGTAAAAAAGTACATTGAAAAAGTATAAATACAATAATTTAGAACTATATCATTGGTTGGTTGCTAATTTCAATAGAAAAAGTAGTCAAAAAGCTCATTGAGAATGTAAAAATATAATTTTTAATGTTAAAACGTCAACTATTTTGGGATAAATTAAAAAAATAGTGCTAAAACGTTAATTATTTTTGGACGGAGGAAGTATTTGATTCATAGATTTGATATAAATTGCATAATAGATTAATAGTACTTTAGAGAATTCTTAGGAGAATTATTCTTAGAAGTACCATAATTTTTTATAAAAAAATAATGAACGGTTTGACAATTGTATATATGCATCGAAATGGTTATATTAGGAAATATATATATGTCAATTTTTTTTAATGATGACTTTGCAACAACAAATGCACGAGAATTATTTTTTGTAGATTCGTACGCATCATTTTTAATAAAAAGAAATACAATTAATATAAGTCAAATTTTCTTGTTTATACTAGGGGACCTGCCAGTTTTTAATTTTTTGCAAGGGCCTTGAATATGTCGGGAATCGGTCCTGAATTGAACTCATAGTCCGTTGAATATCTTGCTGTAAAATGAGGTGGATTAATTGGTGTTGGATTGTTCCAACAAATTTAATCCCTAATGGTTTGTTTGGATTGGGATGAATCAAGGAAAATTTAGTTTATTTTTGTGTTTGGGGACCTAATAATTTTCTACCTTAGGAGAAACTATTCCCCTTGATTCACCTCCATTACCCCTCATTCCCCTCCAAATCTCTACCCTCCAAATTCAAGGGGAATCAAGGAGAATACAATATTAAACATTAAAATATATTCTCCTTGGTTCCCCTAGTTCAAAATCATGGTATCCAAACAACAATAAAAATTTATTCTCCCTGATTCCCCTTGATTCTCTTCCCCTAGGAGAATTTTATCCCCCTGATTCACCCCAATCCAAACGGACCATAAGTGTAGCCATTGATTGCATCCTCCCGGTGTCCAATTATTTTAATGAGATTGTTTATCCTTAATCATGTACTCCTTATTTATTATTGGAATCGAATTGATTAGTACGTGATAATTGTCTGATCATGTTTCTTAGTTTAAGATGGAGTCTACTTACTATAGTCAATCACATAGTTATACGAGTTGAAATAATTATGATACGATGACAGAAGATATAGGAGATATTTTATTGATAAATAATTGTTCTTCTGAATATAAAAGAGATAGTCTATATTTATAAGTCGGCACTAAACATAACCCTAAGTAGAGTCCGTGGTTGTGGCTATTCGTCACTAACCTAATAAATTGTTTGGGACTATAGTAACAATATAACTATTTCGAATTAAAGTACAAATTCATCCTATTATTTAAGACTAAATTGACAATTACCTCCTACTATCGGTGTTGACTTTGTCACTCAACCGTAATAAGGCCTGGGGGGGTGGCGACGATTCTCCGACCGATACGTCTGCAAGCGAAGCCTCGATTCGACGGACGTTGATAGAGCAGACTGACTTGATGGTGCTCGACCTAGGCCTTGTCCTGGAGAAGATATTAGAGGAACTCGATAAAATGATATACACTAGAGCTTGGACAGCTATAAACATTCCCATCTTAGACAACATGTCTATAAAGCTACTGCTTTCAATCTCCATATCTTATTGTAGATTAGTTTAAGAGATGATGAATTTAGAGAAATGATGAATTTGAGTTGTGTAGAGGAGAAGGAAAAGAAATGGATGAGAAAAAGTCCCATGCAAATTTAAGGTGTTTATATAATCACGAGATAGCTGCTGTCAGAATCTTTTTTGGTTAGCTTGTTGAGAAATATGAAAAGTTGGTTTGCATTCAATAGTTCATTTTGGAGTTGATCTCGAGATAATGGAGTGATCTAACGGTTGAGCCGCTAATATCTCTTAATCTATAAGGTTAAATATTTTTATCTTTTGTAACGGATTCTACAATCGCTATTTGTAGAGTGCGCACTTGGTAAACCTTGGAGGTATTAGAAGTTATTAAGTAAGGTCATATTTTAGCTTAGAGGAGAAGGTGGGTGCTACGCAAGTCGTGGCTAATCACCCGACCTCTACAAGAAGCGAGATTGTTCGATGGGGTCTTGCATCGGGTGATGCAAGGCCCGACCCAAGTCCCGATACACGTGCTTTCGGAGAAGTTTTAGACGATTTCGATGGCTTGTTAGCCCATCTCCTTTGCTAGCTAGACAATTTCTAATGAAATGTTTTGGAGTAAGAAAATCCTTTTGTCATTGGGATTCTTGATTGGTAAATTTGATCATTTTCGTTGTTACTGAGATTCTTGGTTGGCGAATTTGATACAAGGTTATAATTTTGAATAGGAGTACCAGCAGCCCCTTAAGAATGGGCATAATTTTTTACATTTGTGTACTTGGGATCCAATTAATTCTAAAGTTATCAAATGAACTTGTATTTCAGAATAAAAGTGTATTAGTTAATGTTCCTCAAGAATGACGTAATCTATCTTATTAAAGGGATATAAGTTGGCGGAAACTTTTATTATTAAAAATTAATCAAATTGGTCTCTACAAGCAAAATAAATCATTTTATGAACACAATTTTATTGCAATATCAAATGAACAAAATTTATTGCAATATTAAATGAACACAATTTGATTGCAACATTAGATAAAATATTTTATCAAAGTATATATCATGAATATTATTTAATGTGATTTCTAATTATTAAAATTTACAAAAACATAGAAATGAAACATGCACGCTAATAAATATCATGCCTTTAAAACAAGTAACAAATAAAGATGTTATACAAGTACAACACACAACCAATTTTTGTTTTAAGACATTATATTGCTTTAACATTTTTGTAATAATCCCACGTTAACAGCCAATTAAGTTTTTATAAATCCATGTGGTATTTTTTTTATTCTACTAGGAAAATTAGAAATTACAAAAATAGAAATTTATTACTCTTATACTAATCTAACAAATGAAGATCTGAATCCATGATATACTCCTTCAATAAAAATCGAACTCAAAACTTTTAGGTGGAAACTCGAGTCGGATATCATTATCAATGATGGATGTGGTGTGCTAGCTTCTCATTTATTCAAGTGGGCGGTCAAATAAGCGAATTAGATTCGAGGGGGCAAGAGCAACAATGCTATGCAAAAGTTATACAAAAATGTGAAAAGTCGTTGATTGTGCAGCATCTATTTATAATCTATATATCCTGATAAGTTTGTTTGTTATTGATGATTGATAGTGATGAGCATAATCACTTTTTTTTTTTGGAAAAGCTATAAAAGATTCTTTTGCCACTCCAGTTTGGTAAAGGGATTAATCGGATCATATTCTCAATATGATTTTAGATATTAGTATTATACTCCTACTTTATAGGAAATGAACTACCAAAATACACCAAAAACAAATAACTTTTTAAGAGTGCAAAATTATTTATATATTAATCAAGTTGTGTACAAGTCAACATTCTCAAAATGAATAGGTGATGATTCAATACCTTAATGGCATCTAGCCAACCTTTTATGCAAGAGGTTTTAGAATTCTAGAAAGAATTAGTTTTGAAGGATAAAATGATTTTGAATGTACGCAAGCTCTCGTAAGCACCATATGTGAATAGTACCTCTTCCAATCTAAAATAATTAACATTTGACTTTTTTGAAATTGAACTTTGACCATCAATTATTAATTATTACTTACTCTAAAAGATACAAAATTTATATAGCTGAATTCATCTTTTGAAATACTTTTATAATATTAATTTTTTAGTATCTTTAGTATATAATTAAAAAGTAACTGAAGATAAAAAATTTACCTCAATACGTGAAATACAATTGTTTTGAACCGGAGAGAATGTAACATAAATATTGGATGTACATAAGCCCTCAGAAGCACCATATGTGAATAGTACAACATAAATATTTCGTCAAAGTCAATGTAAGAAGTTGAAGAATTCCGTATGTTGATGGACCTCTCGAACAACATATGTCAATTGCATTAATCATGTTGCTACAATTGTTTTGTAACAGATTTGTTGGTTGTTTATTGATTGTTACATACTAAACATTTCGCGGTAAATATAAACTAGTTTTTTTCAAAAATTCGACCCTTGTGACTGCCAATGACCACCAGGCTAATCCTAGTCGTTGTGATCGATAATCGATATAATGAAACTTACATTATATGCAAAAAGCATGAGTACAATGTTGCACATTAAGGAGTATCACTCCATTCAAGCCATTCTTTTGTGGCTTGCCAGGTCTAAAAGTTTTGTTAGTACACTTTACATCAGATGATCATGGGTAACAACAAGCTCATCCGCTATAGAATTTACACTTCTCTGAGTTATTATTACAGGACAATTCTTCCGAACGCATAATCCTCTGAACCATATGTTTCCTGCCATGTCCAAGTAAGCGGATATGTCAGATTTGAAAGAAAAAAATCAGCGTAAGCGTAAGAAGAAAATGTTGTGTAATGTAACTCAAAGATGTGCATATGTATATATGAAAGAATAAGACCGGAGATTGCCCAGAAAAACTGAGGGCATTAACAACAGTTAAGGCTCTTAAACATCATCATCATGCAGAAAATACTGCCAACTGTGCTGTGATTTGCATCCTCGAATAAGGAAATAGTAAGAGAAAGAACTACAGAATACATTACCACGTTGACAACAATAAGCTTCTATGAGATGTTCAATGAAACTTATAAGTTCAGCCAGTATACATGAACGAAAGAGAAAAACAAGCTTTTCCAAATCCCACCTAGCCAAACAATCACTAAAACTAGCAAATCAACCAATTGCGTACATTGCATACCATTCATACGCCATGAGTATTGAGACAATGAACAAGTTCGAGCCAAGTAACACTATTATTCGTCTCCTAGCTAACAAATAGGTAGGAGAATAAATCATCATTTCAAACTTGACACAGTTAAGAGAAACTCAGCTAGAACAATAGGTTATTTTAAACTTGGATCATTCGCATGTTAAATTAAGTAAAGAGCCAAATAATTGATAACATGCTTAGTGACAGTCTGACAGAATACATTATGTGCCAATATCGAATTGTCAGGAACTAGAAGATCGGAAACATTATGACCTGACTTGCTATGTTTGCTAGGGAGAGTTGAAAATTAAGAAGTAATGTTTTTGTGTAATGAGATATTGAAGCATAAAATTACTCAGAATCCATCTCACCTCAAAAAATTAAGAAGTAATGTTTTTGTGTAATGAGATATTGAAGCATAAAATTACTCAGAATCCATCTCACCTCCTTGAAATTTGGAAGCAGTATACACTATAAACTAGCCAAGCAGAATCTATAATTATTTTCTAAAATTTTATCTACATTGAGAAAAGCCATAGAGTTAACAAGAATAGATATGTGAACACAGCCTATACCTTTAAACACGCACGGACATCTAGATGGAGTCATTGCCAACTTATGAAGGCTTCTCAAATATAAGTAATGTGTCAACTTTCACTTAACTAATTGTTCCGGCAAGAAAAGAAGGATGCAAGTGAAGGGGAAGACTATAACTGTATAACAGTACGATAAATATACATCTGCTATTCGAAGGAATCAGGCAAGTATTGATCTAAGGAAAAAACTTATTCTTCCATTTGCATTTGCATGAGCTACCTTTACTTTTGTATATGTTAAATTACTGAAAGACCTGGATGGTTTTTATATATGACAAAATATGCAATGGAATTCGCTTGCACCATTTGACTAAAACCTTTTTGGCTTTCCATCCACCTTATTGATAGCTCATAACTACTAGCATGCTTGATATCTTGAATATGAAGACTAAATCTATCTTTTAAAATATCGCCAAGCTCAGTGCTTATATATATGTTATCAGAAACCAAACTGAATTGCACTCAAAAATCTTTTGATACAAGCATAGACACATTATTATTTAAAAGGAAAGAACTCAAACATATTCAAACAAATATTTTTCTCATAGCTTACATTCATCTCATGTAATCATTACTTCGGTTCTACAAGTTTGAGCAATATAAAGTGAATGTAAACTTGTTGTGGTTCTGGTCATCTACATCAATCAAAATGCAGAATTTATTGTGGTGATTCTCTCTAATATACAATAAAATCTCCTTCAGAGCTCTGATATCTCAAAGTTTTATTTTATTCCCACTTACCGAAGTCCGAAAACCAGAATAGAACTATGACTCTAGGAAGAGATCAAGCATGGTTCCAATAATATAGCATGAACAATAATCTCTTTAACAGGAGGCTTCGCCTATACCGATTAAAATAACAGAACCGACGTTTTACTTGCCCTAAGAGAGCATCAGTTTCGAATGAATGTTAATATTAAGAGTCTATGGGGTTCTACTCTAAAACCAATTGACGATAGAGGGAGTAGCCCAGGATCTTATATATTGACCCGGGAGTACATCGACTTAGGATGTGGGACGTGCATCTTAACACTCCCCCTCACGTGTAACCCAATCACCAGTGGAACATTCATCACCAGTATTAATTGCCGGAACAACATCGGCGGGTTACACGTGCCTCAATAACTCGGGCTGGCTCTGATACTATATTAAGAGTCTATGGGGTTCCACTCTAAAACCAATTGACAATAGAGGGAGTAGCCCAAGATCTTATACATTGACCCGGGAGGACATCGACTTCCGATGTGGGATGTGCATCTTAACAGTGATAAGAGTCTATGGGGTTCGACTCTAAAACCAATTGGCAATAGAGGGAGTAGCTCAAGATCTTATATATTGATCTAGGAGGACATCGACTTCCGATGTGGGATGTGCATCTTAACATTCCCCCTCACATGTAACCCTTTCGTCGGCGGAATTTTCCTCGCCAGTATTAATTGTCGGAACAACATCGGAGGGGTTACACGTGCCTCAATAACTCGGGCTGGCTCTGATACCATAAAGAAACAGAATTGGTGTGAATAAGTCCGAAAACCAGAATAGAACTATGACTCTAGGAAGAGATCAAGCATGGTTCTAATAATATAGCATGAACAATAATCTCTTTAAGAGGAGGCTTCGCCTATACCGATTAAAATAACAGAACTGACCGTTTTACTTCCCCTAAGAGAACGTCAGTTTGGAATGAATGTTAACAGAATCAGTCGAGTTAAGACAACAATATATAAAGAACCTCTAAACCATCAACAGGATACAACTTATGCACACACTAGCTACTAGTACTTCACAATAGCTAAGAAGCATAGCTAGTGAATGAGTCGTTTTGATTTATTCCATTGTATCCAAAAGTCACAGAACATAAAATTACTGAAAACTAATATGCTTATTTCCACATTCATAATAATACATATCAAAACATATAGAGAGCCCACCAGAAAAAGAGTATACTACTACAATTTCAATTAAATAAGCACAGCACTTTAACAAATGTTATAAAGATAAAAACACAAACTTGGACTGTCAAATAGAAGACAAACAGACTATTACCTCTACTTTGCCCAAAAACTGGGGGTTAAGACCTATTCATTTCACCATCATGCCCTGACCACATTCTCGACATCACTTGAGCCAACCTCCCTCTCCCCCTCGGTTTGCCAAACCGGCCAACTTGACATTGCGCCCATGCTATTCCCCCTCTCGACTACCCCTCTAGTCCCAGCCTCTACAATTGGAGAAGGCGAGAAGACCATCCTTCCACCTTCACTATTCCCATTAAGAACTCCTCTTTCAATCCTCATCAACCGCCTAAACTCATCCTCATAATTAGCATCATCACCATCATCCAACAATTCATTCAGACTCATCTCCCCAATATAGGCATCTTCAGTCCTCCCCAAATCACCCCCACTACCCAACTCATCCTCCTCACTCACCAACCTAAACCTACAAAGCGGACAAGAATTATTAATCTCAAGCCACGGAACAATGCATTCACTATGGAAAACATGTCCACACGGCAATTCATTCGCCACAACACCAACGCTAAACTGATCCTTACAAATGGGACAATTCTCCACCAAATCCCCATTTACTTCAATGGTCTTAAGAGACTGAATTGCGAATCTAGAAGCCCGAGCTGAACAGGGGGCTATAGGAGGGGGATCATACGAATTCCCCCTCGAACCCCCTTCGGGGGAAGCAGTGGTGGCAAGGTGATGGATGAGGCGTTGTAAGTAGGGTCTGTTGAACAACAGATTGGAGCCTGGGGTAGGCGGGGCAATAGGGGGGGTATCAGAAGAAGCCCAGATGGCGGGGTCGTAGAGGTTGGTGGTTTGATGATGCCCAAAAGGGGGAAATGAATCCATATGTTCAAGAGAGCAGTTTTGGCAATGAGGGCAGCGAGGCGGGGCGGGTGTCGAATTGGGTTGGGGAGGGGAGAGGAGGATGCTCATGTCACATTCTTCACACCAATAGGTATCGTGGTAGGTGGTGGCGGTGGTGGTGGTGATGGTGGTGGAGGGTGGGGGTGGAGATGACATTTTGTTGGGGGTAATTTTTTTTTGTGTGGGTGAGATTGTGATGTGAAGTAGAGGTTTGTTATGTTGTCGTTTGGGTCTAAAAAAGTGGGTTATGTTATGTGGGTCCCTTTGGTGGTTGGGGAAATTTGTTCGTTACGTTCAATTTTGCCCAGCTGACAAATTTATGATCAAGGGAGGGGAAAAGTTATTGGCAGCAGAGGGCCGTCCAAGTTGCATCCTAGCAGCCTAACTTGGAGGTGATATGTGATAGAAAATGATTTTTAGTGATTGTTGTTAATGACTAGCTAAATAAAATGCTCTAAATAAGTTTGACTAATAAATACAAAATAAAAGACTCTAAATAACTTTGACTGATAAATACATAAATGTACAATTCAAATATATTCAAATTTGAAACCAGAATGTACTTTAATACTACCCCATAGTCAAAACGGTAGCAGAACCAACGTTGAGGCTAGCTCAAATTTTTTGAAAGAGCTGTTGCTGAAGACTTTTGGTAAAGATATCGGCTAGTGATATCGAGAAGGAAGATGAGTGACTAGAACTTGCCCTCGAGAAACTTTTTCACGAACAAAATGAATATCCATTTCAATGTGATTAGTGCGTTGATGTTGAATCGGGTTGCCAAATAAATAGATGTCACTCACATTATCACAGTGAACAATAGTCGCTGAGGAAATGGGGAATTGAAGTTCTAACAGAAGATGTCTTATCCAGCAAGATTCAGATACAACATTAGAAACCCCTCTATATTCAGCTTCAACACTTGATCTTGAAAGAGTAGGTTGTCTTTTGGCAGACCAAGAAATAATATTATCGCCCAAATAAACACAATACCTAGACATAAATCGTCGAATGTCTGGACAGCCACCACAGTCTGCATCTGTAAAGGTGACAAGTTCGGAAAGAGATGAAGGATATATATAGGCCATAATCAAGAGTACCCTTAGCATTTCGAATGATTCGCTCCAAAGCATTCATGTGTGGGGTTCCAGGATCATGCATAAAAAGATAAACTTGTTGAACAACATATGAAATATCAGGCCTAGTAAGAGTTAAGTACTGCAAAGCTACAGCAAGACTGCGATATTCGGTAAAATCATGATGTTGATTTCCAGTTGAAGCACTAAGTTTGCCTTTTTAGTCAACAGGAATGGAAGATGGATTACTAGAGGACATTCCAGCTTTTTCAAAAATTTCTTCCGCATATTGTCTTTGAGAAAAGAATATATGATCCGGAGTCTTGGAAACTGAAATTCCCTACAAAAAACTTACAGGTCCTAAAACCTTCATGGCAAATTCAGAATATAGATCAGACATAATGGATGCTCGAAGCTCTTCTGAAGAAGTAACTAAGATGATATCATTTACGTATAGAAGAATGTAAGCCACATGTGTACCTTGTTTGTAAATAAAAAGAGACTTATATGAAATATTGTGTAACAACCCCAATGTAGCCACATAATCAGAAAACCGTTTATACCAAGCCCGGGGTGTCTGCTTAAGACCATACAAAGTTTTTTTGAGTAAGCACACATGATTAGGAAACTGAGAATTTCAAAAACCAAGAGGTTGACACATGTATATTGTTTACTCAAGATTCCCGTGCAAGAAAGCATTTTTAACAACTAACTGATGAAGACCCCATGACTTGGATAAAGCAATACTGATGAGAATTGAACAGTACGAATAGTAGCTGGTTTGACCACTGGACTAACAGTTCCACCTCAATCAATACCCGGTTGTTGAGATGCTCCATCCCCGACAAGGCCTGCCTTATAACGTTCAAATGATCCATTTGAACGTTTTCTTATGCTTGAAAATCCACAAACTTCAAATGATATTAGCATGAGATGGACGAGGGACTACCCAAGTCTTATTTTCAATAAGAGCATCATACTCGTCCTGCATAGCCAATTTGCAATTATGATCCTCGAGTGCATTAATAGGATTGGTGGGTGAGGGGATATTGAAGTGGTGGTAGAAGTATGAAGATTAAGAATTTTGCGTGGTTTATATATACCACGCTGAGCCCAATTATTAGTTGGGTAGGAGCAATGAAGAATACCCCAAGATTGCCATTGAGCCCAAGGTGGAGGCATGGACCAGCCATGTTGACCATAATTTCAGCCTCCAACTTGTGAATCAATTGTTGATTGTTCTTGAAATATTGTGAACGACCTCTAAATTTGTAATACCCCGTCCAAAGTGGGCGATGTGATATGTTTGATATGATTTGATTGTGACTACTCAAACCGAGAGAAATGTTGTAGCCATGGTGGCCTTCTTCGCATGGGAAGTTTCTTCCTCGACTAACATTGATCGGGCTTTGTAGAAGGGTGGAAGGACGTCGCTATGACGAATTTGAGAACCGACATGAGCATATGTGTCTGTGAGTCCAGCAATTAGTGGTAATACCATACGATCATTAGGGACTGGAGACCCAATATTGGCTAGTTGGTCAGCAATAGATTTGAGAGATTGACAATAGGTGGAAACATCTGGAAAGTCCTCCATTTGAATTTTTGAGAACTCTTGTTGTAAGTACAGAGCCCTAGGGTTTTTATTATCAGAGATGATATCTCTTAAACGTTTCCATGCATCAGCAGCAATGCATCCATGTTCAATAATTGTGTTCAGTAAATCAGAAGAAATAATATTATAGATCCAAGAAAGTACTACAACATCAACACGTTTCCATAACGCGGGATTGTCATTCTTAGTGTACTCTAAATATTGGTTTTATATTTGATCTTCCTTTTTATATCTTCAAATACAAATTAATAGATTACAAAATTGTTTGGTTTAAAACCCTCATGTTAAAATTGTATACAATCTTTTTTTATTTTTTTCGTACATATGTTACACAATAATATATTAATTATACAAAAAAATAATTGCAAATGAGAACGACATCGCACATGCTAGAAATGCACAAATAACTAGTACTCCATCTATCCCCTTTTGATGGAATCATTTGTTTTTTCACGGTCTCCGAAACACGATTTAAAACGTAAATATTTTTAATTTTATATGCTTAAAAATTATAAAAAGTTGATATTTTAAAAATTCATATTAAAATAAATCTAACAAGATCCAATATGACTATATTATTTATTATTGACTAATGATAATTTATGGTCAAAGTTTGTAAAATTTGACTCAAAAAGTCAAAATAACTCCATCATTTAGGGATGGAGGTAGTATGAGATAATGAAGGAACAATTATTCAACTGTTAGTTGGGCACGAGTATAGAAGGTAAACGTTGAAGTTATACCAAGTTCAAGTAACACACGATCTTAATATATAGATGTAACACCTTCTCTTAAACGATCAAATTAGTGACTTGAGCGTTAGAGTATATATGCCAAGGTAACTGATCTGTTATATGCACACCTATAAAGTGCTTGTCGGGGGTGAATTTACAATTATACTCCCCCCATTTGTAAATGTAGTAATTAAGGAATTTGACAGAGATGAAAAGTAAAACTACTTGGGTGTACATGTAGTGTAGCCCCAAGGTAACCAGTCATTTGTTTGATAGGTTAGATACTAGATAGAAGAATTTGGAGGCAACTCAAACTTGAATTTTTGTTATCCGAAAGCTACTAGATTCAGACGAGTTATCCTTGGTTGTCACAACGGGAAGCTTACAAAACATCTAAACATTTATACTCATTTTATAATAAATTATGAGCATCTATACTCATCTTAGAATAAATTAAGTGTGAAATTTAATAGAGTTAATCGAATAGTCTAGTAGAAATTTTTTTTGCTAATGACCAAAAGGTCCTGGATTCGAAACTCATTTTCATTGCTAATTATCAAAAAGAAAAAAGTATGAATCTCAATAACAAAACACACATTCCACTTGTATTTAAGGGTACAAATCCATCCAACCAGAATGACCCAATCAATTCTCGAATTAGAATCCTTTTCGAGGAGTTCATCCAGCCTTGACACCAACCTTGTGATTCGGCTGCAACAAGAAGTGATTCGGCTGAATTTCCTCGGGTCAGATCAATTTGGTTGCTGGGCAGATCCCCTGATGATTCCCTTACTTGACTCATGATTCTCTCATGGGTTTCTTTTTTGGATTTACAGAACGAGTACTCCTTGACGTAACTCCTGAGTTGCGCTCAGCTTGCTCTTCCCTGGTTGGTGGTCGAGATCCTCCGACCTCTGACATGTTTGTCTCTTATCTTTTCATTAACCTGAAAGTGTGGTTGCGCTCAAATTTTCATTCACCTTATTTCTACACAAAACATGCTGCTTAGATTGGTTTTGTTTGTAAACTAAATCTGATAAGAATAAAAACGTTAGCAAAACATAAACATGTTCAACAAAAATATTAATAAAAAGATTAATATTATACTTATAAAACAACATAAAAATAAAAATTTAGAAAATAGATGATTAAATTCTCCTCACAATTTTTCTTGTTTCATTGTTGAGTGATACTTATCACAATTTTTTACTTTGATATTTATCACAATTAGCCTAAAAAAACACGGTTAATAACAAAAAAAAGCATATTGTAAAGAACAATAGCGAAAAAAACTCTTTACGTCAGTATCAAGACAGTGGAAGACTTTAGTTTTTCTTTTTAGGAGATTTATTATATATAAAGGAGTATATTTTTTGGAGGGAAATAATATTAACGAGAGTTTTAATCTAAATAATTATAATAAAATTACTAATTAATAAATATTGGATTCACATTCTTACACCAAGTCAACGAACCCATTACCTAACAACATACTACTATAAATCACATTTTCAAATCTCACCATTTCTATTCAATTCACTTTCTGCTGAGTCCTCTCTGGATCTTCTACAATGGCGGACGAAACAGAACACAATCCCAAAGTCAACGATTCGCCCCCCCACCAACCCACCACCCCTTTCATCGAATTACTCTGCAAACCCTCCGGCAAGACCCTCCGTTTCGCCCCCGGAACAAAAGCCGGATTCGCGTTGACTTTCGCCAACGACAAACTTCATCAGATTCAATCCGAATCAAAAACCCATCTTCCCTTTTCATCCCACATTGAATCCGTCAAAGACGGTGAAGACCCGATCGTTTTCGGGCCAACTGCAACCCTTCTCGATTTCGGCCACGGCTGGAAATTGGTCGCCGTTGCTGATTATGAACCTGTTAAGGAGAAAAAAGTGGTCGATAAGGGTTTGTTTAATGATGCGTATATGAAGAAAACTGGATCTAATAAAGAAATATCGGGTTTTTATTTATTGAAGATTTTGTTGTCTTTTGTTTTGATTTTTCTGTTTGGAGCTTTGTGTACTTTTTTTCTGGAAAATCTTCCTCAGCTAATATTGTATATTCGTCAATTGACTTGAATATTGTTGTATCTATGGAAATTTGATGAAGGTGGTCGATTAATTGTGGTGTTTTATTGAATCTATTGTGTGAATTTTGGGTTCGATTACAGAAACTTGATGTCGTTTTGTGTTGCAGAAACTGCATATACTGTTAAGCTTCATAGCAGTCCCATCACCCATGTCTGCCATAGATAATCAATTTCAACGACATGTTACTTCTATTGTCAAAGAAGATCAAGATGTTCGACTATTCGTGTCCATGGATTCGTTTGCTCCAAAACTTGAGATGGTGGGTGTAACTCAAAAAAGATTCATAAGTAGTTATTAATGGAGGTGAAGGTACTGAATTCTGAGGAGTCGATACCAATTTATGTTGAATTGTTCTCCATAGTTCCTCGAGCCACATTGATATGAAGTTAGAAGCAATGCCTCATAATCAAAGCAGCGATGTTGGGATGTTTTAGTCTCAATCATTTACTAGGGGTGTCGGGAATAGTTTTTTGCGTTTGTTACCCCGAAAAACATGCCTAAGAACATCAAGTCAAAGACGAGTGAACAATTTTCATCACTTTCTCCAGTTTAAGTGTTTCGAAACAAGTACTTTGAAAACAAGGTGATCAATGTGAAAAAAAAAAAAAAAGTTTAATAGTCTTTCGTACCATGAAAAAGTATTAGTTCTCAAGTGACCAAAGAATACAAATGACCTCATTTCCAGATATTAGACTAATTAGTCGTTTGCTCCTTAACTGTCACATATTTTCAAGGTACCTCATAATTGTTTGTCTTGTCCCCTACTTTGTCTTCAATGTCTCTTAAACTTTCAATCTTGTCGCAAATGCTACCTCGACCTCAAACTTTCACATTTATGAAAATATAAGTTCAAAATGTTAAATAAATATTCTTCTCTTATAAAAACTTTCTCAAACACTGTTGTTATCATCTACTTTGTCATTATTGCCTCCTGAATTTTTAATGTTGTTGCAAATGACTCCTCAACCTCAATTTTCAACTTTACCGAAACATAAATGAAAAGTGTAAAATAAATATGTTATGCAATTAAAACTTACTCAAAAACTATACTTAAAACTAAAGAGTACATTTTGAAAGAATTTAATATATGAAAATATGTGTAATAAAAAGAATTAAAAACAAAAAGTCCTCCAACTGATAACATTATACACACACCCAAATAATATTTTTTCCGAAGTCAAAGTACTATTTTTCCTTTAGTTGAAACTTCCTTAATTTACTACACATGTAAAGAGTTGTCATAATAGCATTTTTAACCCTAAGAACATCATTTACGTGTGTAGGACAACTAAACTCTTAACTTTATCATCAGCTAACCTACTATACCTCTAAGTTTTCTTAATCCAACCCGAAGAAGGTCATTCCTCCACGGCTCTTACTGCTCCTTAACAAACCTTCATCTGAAACTAACATAAAGTCTGGAGTGCCCACTTCATTTATTCACCTTGGACCAAAAGATTCAAATTGTGATTCCATTTGGTGGTTGTAGGAAATGAGAGTACTCCATGGACACACTGCTTGTCACACCATGGGGATTGGTATCCCCGAAAGCATCGAACCAATGATCACCCATGACTTAAGTGTCCCGTTAGTGTGACAAGGGGTTTCGGCTGCGGTTTAATCGGCGCAATCACTATAGGGTCTTTGATTGAGGACACTAAGATCATGTCGTAATAAGGTAATTGTAGGGGAACTTGTACCAGGATTATATCCTAACGTTCAAATTCCCCTCTTCCCCTAAACAACAAGGGGGCTAGCTTGCTTTAACTGGTTAGAACAAAAGCCGGAAATTCTTGTTTGTCAACTTGTCATCAATAAAAAATCTAGATGTTTTTTACAAAATCTTATACTTTAAATGTTTTTCTTTTTAAATTTGACCTCCTTTATATTAAATTTGGTTTCCTCCCTGATTCTATATAATATACATTATTACTCCTTCTATATCTTTATCTAATAACCATTTACTTTTGCACAAAGTTTAAGGAAAATTTAAACTTCTCTCACAAATTTAATTTTTCCTACAACTTTTTTTAATTAATTAGGTAAAATGAATACTTAAAATAAAATTTCTATTTTTGGTGTATAACACTTGGATAATTAATTGGGCCGAACTCTTAATCCATATTGGATTTAAGAATTTATTTGAGATTTTATTGGTTATTTTATCATCAGCTGGACTCTGGTCCATAGTTGTATAGGTTTGTAATTATTATTTTTTTTCATTTCTTTAATGAAATTCATCGCTTATTACCAAAAAAAAAAAAAAACACTTGGATAATGAAATGGAAAGACAGAAGGAGTATGTTTTTTGTCGGGGACCACCTAAATTTGAGTCCCTCAAATGCAGGCTCAAATTTAAGTAAGACCAAGCAAAGTTGGAGACCTAATAAATACCCACCTAATTTTGGACCCATGTTTTGTAATGGTGGACTGCTGGGACAGTTAAGCCCTAAAGCCACTAAAACCCTAACTCCTTCCTATAAATACCCCCTTCCACTTTCCCATTTTTCCATCATCACAGCTTCAAATTTTGAGCTTGTTTCTCTCTTCATAAGGTATAGTTGTGTTTTCTTATGAGTTTTAAAATATACTTTTTTTTTAAAAATGATATCAAATAATATTATATTGAAAGTAAATTCAATACGATTTCGATATTCTTTTTTATAGTATTGATGAATATAATAGAAGGCAATAAATTAGAGTCTCTGATGCGCTTTGTTAATAGCGTATATAGCGCTGTACGTTGCCGATAATAACTGAAGTTGAGATTCTGGCACTTTATGATTTACCTTCATCATTGTGCATTCAGATGCTTCTACATTCTTTTATATTACCTCCGCTTTTTTTAATTATCGTTTTACATTTTTATGACACTTAATAACTGTTAAACGCTATAATAAATAAATGAATTTATACGAGTAAAAACTATGAAATTATTAATTATTGTACCAAAGTCTGAAACCATATTTTTAAAACATATCCATTATCATAAATTTATTTTGCCTATTTCAAAATTGCGAATACATTAGATGTTCAGTTAATCAACAAATCGAGAAGCGGAGGAAGCTGCAAAGGAATTGTTAAGGAATTATCAAGTAAAGGTTGATTTTTAAACATGATTTTAGATCAAATAATTATGCTAGAAATCAAATATTTACCGATGGTGATGATGAAACCAATGAAATTATAAAAAAGGGATTTGGGTATTAAGCAATCGGTTTAACCTGTAAACCCGCCCGCCTGACTTGCAACAAACCAATGGGTAAAACCCGAACCAAAACTCGCAACATATAATACCCGTCTGACCTGCCCAACGCTCATCCTTACCTTTAGCTGGAGTTGAACAAGAACAGATACCGGACCAAGTCGTGTGTCAACACACTTTTCTAAAAGCAAATCCATCATTATTATCTTCGGTGCTTAGGATCATGTAATATGTTTGACTTCCAAGATAAAATGGTCGAAGTGTGGTCTTAGAAGCACTCTAAGTCTCATTTCGAAGTTTGAACAACTCTTGAGCTTGTACTATCACCTCAAAATAAATTTATGACCACTCATTAATCATACAAATCACAATTGGATGCAATTGTAACCATAAGGTACAATTAGTAGTATTCATGAGTCATGACCATGATAAGTTACAATAGCCATACTAATGACGTTCAATTTATGGTTAATCACCATATACATAATCGAATTGATTTGTAATATATTCATGAGTTATGAGCATCCAACCCACTAAATAACCATAATCGAATGCATTTGTAACCCCCAAATTTTATAATGACTATTTAGTAGTACTCAACCCACTAAATAACCATTACACACAATTATAACATTTAATATCCTCGGAAGTTACAATAGAGTATTTGAATGCTCTTATTTTTTTACGCTTCAAGTATACAAATAATTCCAGCTAACTAAATAATATGTGAATCGACCCTATCACAAAAATCACCATATAATAATTGGGTCGTGCATTCACCATATTCATTTAAAATTCTAGAATTAAGTTATACTCTTTTATGGTTTATACTCTCTTATTAACTTTATTTATTCTAAGTAAAAAAAGTTATCTTATTATTTTTTTTGATAATTAATGCATTAGAATTAAAATCATTCAACAGATGATACAAAAGTAGTTTCATGGTTCGAAAGATAGGAAGACGGGAAATTCAAATGATTACAATCCTCATTAAATACATCAATGGTCACATCTTTGAGGTTCCAAAAACATCCAATCTTCGTCGGATACCAAAACGATCTGCAGCAGTTATCCAGTGCACTTCTAGTAATCATGTCCCAATCTTTGCTATTCTTGAGAGTGGTGAAATTCTTACTCCAAACCTGAGAAAAGAAGGCATCAGTGATAAAATAAACAGAGTGATAGTTTGATCCTTGAGATAAGAGCAGTCCCGTGATAATAGCACAAATAGAGCTGACAATGTTGATTTCATTTTGTTGAAGGGCAAAGTCCTGATAAATTGGGTCGCCTTTGATAATTGAATGTTTTCCTTTACGATTGAGACCAATCATCCATATCGGAGAGTCATTTGCAGAAAGTCCAATAGAGATTTTGTAGTCTCTTTTGTGGCAGCTAAGACTGGTAGAGGAGGAGTGAAAAAGGTGTCTAGTATAGAAGAATCCTGAAGAGATGTATCTGCTTCTATGGTTATGATGTAAATCATTCTTAGAAGTAGGGTTACCCTTCTTCTGATTTTGATTCCAGGTTATAGCGAAGTTGTGAACTTTAAAGTTGAACTGATCGGGATCGGGGGGTTTGGAGCAAAAAATGAGTTCATTTCTTGTTATCCAGATAGTCCAAAGAATACAGCAAATGAGGACGAAATTGGCATTTTCTGGAGTTTGAATCATAGAGAAACTAATGAAATCACAACAGTCGTTGAAATAAGTTGAATGTTGAATATGGTATTGGTTCCATTGATAGATCGCATGTGGACATTGAAGGAAGAGATGATTAGCTGTTTCAAAGGGGAAGGTGCAAAAGGAGCATTTGGTGTCAATAGGGTTTTTTGTTTTTTTTGAAATAAGGTGTTTAACAGGTAGTCTATTGAGGAGAAGTCTCCAAATGAAGATTTTGATTTTATGGGGTAGGGGGGAAGTCCAAAGGATGTTCCAATGTTTATGCTTAATTTTGTAATAATTTGATGGAGTGATAATGGAGGTCTCAGCTTGAGTAGAGATATTCTTGTAGATATGTTTGGTATTAATGGAACTATGATTCCAGGACCATTGATCTTCTGTATCAGAAGGTTTAATTTCAAAGATTTTGGTGACGATGTTATTGGGGAAGATGGCTCTTAAGAAGGCCGAGTTCCAGTGTTTGTTATCTAGCAGAAGTTCATTTACAGTGACCAGGTTTGGAATGGGGCAAGAGGCTTTAAGGTGATTGAAGTTGCTATAAGTTGAGAGATTTGGAATCCAGGAGTCTCTCCAGATATTGATTTTGCGACCCTTACCGACCGTCCAGATTTTGTTTTTGTTTAGTTGTATTAAACCTGCATGGAGTCCCCTCCAAGCCCAGGAGGGATTTTTTTTCGTTAATGGTTCAGTGGCTATCAAATCAGGCGACTTGTTGGGATAGTATTTGGATTTAAGGATAGTTCCCAGGGGAGAGTTGCCATTGTTGATGAGTCTCCAACCATTTTTAGCAAGAAGAGCAAGATTGAAGTGATGAAGATTCTTGAAACCCAAACCACCCTCGTTTTTGCTTAAGCAAAGAAAATCCCAGTTAATCCAGTGAGAAGAGTTGCCTTGGCAACCTCCCCACAAAAAATTTGCAAAGATCTTGTCGATTTCATTAAGAGTAGATAAAGGGAATTTGAAGACTCCCATGGGGTAGACGAGGATAGAAGTGAGCACAGATTTGATAAGGGTAGTACGTCCCGCAAAGTTCAGGAACTTTACTTTCCAGCTTAGAATTTTGTTTTTAATTTTATCAACAATATTTGCGAAAAAAAATTTCCTCTGGGATCTTTGGGGGTTAATGGAGACACCCAGATAGTCTCCGAAGTGATCTTGTTCCTGAATTTGGAGAAGAGAAGAGATATTGGTTCTGATATAAGAGGGGGTTTTGGGGCTGAAGGTGATAGAGGATTTATTGAAGTTGATGATCTGACCAGAATCAGATGTGTAGTCGTCAATGGTTTGTTTGAACGAAGAGATGCTCCTATCGTCTAAGTGGAGAAAAAAATAGCTATCATCAGCGAAAAGCAGATGGCTAATTTTTGGCCCTTTTTGAACAATAGAAATACCTTTTAGAGTGTTATTATCTTGAAATTTTTGGAGGGTAGCGGAAAGAGCTTCCGTACAGATAGCAAAAAGGAGAGGAGAGAGTGGATCTCCTTGACGAAGTCCGCAGGTCGGTTTAAAAGGAGCTGTGGAGCATCCATTTACCAAGACTGAGAATTGTACAGTGGAAATACATTCTTTGATTAGGACAATCCAATGGGGCGGGAAATTGAGTTTATGAAGGATGGCTAATAAAAAATTCCAGTTAATACGATCGAAGGCTTTGTTCATGTCAATTTTGATTCCTGCCAAACCAAATCTCTTGCTTTTCGATTGGGAAATAACGTGAGTCATTTCTTGAGCCAGGAGAATATTGTCATGAGCACTTCTACCGTTGATAAACCCATTTTGGAAAGGGGAGAGAAGACAGGGTAAGATGGGCTTGAGTCTATTAGCGAGAACTTTGGATGCAATTTTATAAGCTGCATTGCAGAGGCTTATCGGACGATAGTCTTTGAGATTGCTTGGATTGGGTTTTTTAGGGATAAGGGTGATGAAGGTGCTGTTGAGTTCTTTAAGGATATGCCCATTATTAAGGAAGTCAAGAATAGACTTAGATAAATCCGGGCCAACAGTGTCCCAATTTTTTTGGTAGAATTCGGCTGGGAAGCCATCGGGACCCGGAGATTTATGATGTGGCATTTGGAAAAGGGCAGTTTTAATCTCTTCGATATTGAAAGGCTGGTCAAGAAGAGAGTAGTGTTCAGGAGAGAGTTTAGAGGTGATGTTGGATATAGTTTTGTAGGAAGGAGGTTGGGATTGAGGGGAATTGCTAGGGTTATAAAGGTTGTAGAAAAAATTGCGGCAAAGATTTTGAAGCTCCTTCTCCGAGTGGACAAGCTCATTATTGTCATTTAAAAGTTCCAGGATGTTGTTAGTCTTGGTTCTAAATTTGACGTGGGCATGGAAGAATTTTGAGTTGGAGTCACCTTCTTTTATAGCTTTAATTTTCGCTCTTTGCTTCCAGTAAGTTTCTTCCTGATCTAGCAATCCGTCTAGTTGGATTCTCAGGCTCTTATCAAGAGCATGGTTCCCCATAAGCTGGGGATTGTTTTGAATTTTGGAGAGAGAGGATTGCAGATCTTTAATGGATTCAAAAATATTTCCGACTCTATTTTTGTTCCATTCTTTAATGATGTGTTTGGTACGTTTAAGTTTAGAGATGAAAGAAAAGGCCGGGGAAGAGCGAGCATCAGGAGAGGGGGAGTTCCAAGCTTCATTAATGATAGCCGGGAAGTCCGGGAGCGAGAAAAGAAAGCTTTCCAGTTTGAAAGGCCTAGGTAAGGGTGAAGAGGCAGGTTTGGTATTGATTATTAGAGGGCTGTGATCCGATCTCTGGATGGGGAGAATAGTGCACGTAGCGTGCTGAAAAATATTTCCCCATTCAAAGTTGCTCATAGCTCGATCAAGTTTTTCATAAATAGTACGATGGTTTCTATTTCCTTCCCAAGTAAAGTGGCAGCCAAGATAGGGAAGGTCATCGAGACCAGTGTGATTAATGAAGTTGAGAAAGGGAATAGAGCCGGGAATAATAGATTTAGGATGGGGATATTTGTCCGAATTGGTCATAATTTGGTTAAAATCTCCACAAAGAAGGAGGGGGAAGTTTAGGTAAGGTTGGATAATATCAGTGAGTAGGTTCCAAGTCTCTTGACGTTGACTAAGATTCGGGTTACCATAGAGGCAACCCAGGGTCCAGGGAATAGGGGATTCCGTTTTAATAGAGAATAAAAGTAAATGTTTAGTTAAGCTAATAGGGAAAGTATCAATATTAGAAGAAAAACCAATCCAAAGCCCCCCACTGTGACCAGAGGCATTAAAACCGAAACTACGAGGATAAAGCAAACTAGCTAACAGAGAAGAGGCTTTGTCAATAGAACAAAAAGTTTCGCAAAGGAAACAAATATCGGGTTTGAATCTTTTAACTAAAGTTAAAAGAAGTCGAACTGTAGATTTCTTGCCCAGACCTCTACAGTTCCAACTAAGGATTTTCATGACGTCATTTGGGGTTGTTTTGGAACAACCACCCAAATCCGTCCGTTTTGATTAGTTAAATGAGAGTAGACATTTTTAATAAAAGAAGTACAGAGTTTATTAATACTAGGAGAATAAAAGAAGGAATTATGGGACATACCATTATCAGGGTGAGACTGAGGGGAAGAATCAGCTACACGATCTAACACTTCTAAGCTATCCTCCAGCTCATCCGAACACTCCTGAAAATCCATGTCCGTTGGTCCATCATCCGCCCAGTTGGAGGGACCTGCTTCATCCGGGAGAGGAATTCTTTTAGTTCTTTTTTTCCTTGAAGTTTTGTCTTCGGCCTCATCCTCTCCATCATTATCTCCAGAGTCCTCAAAAAGTCGACTTCTTTTAGAACCTATTTGGACCTTGAAACTATTTATAAAACAAATTTCCTCCATCCAGTTATCAATTTGTCCAACAGGGAAAAAGGAGTGAAATCTGATGAGGTCAGACAACAATCGGAAACCCACACTTGCTTGAAGTGTATAATCAGAGGACCAGTTTGCTTTGCAGATCGTTGCATAGAAGGAGTGGATCTTTGAGAGAATAGAGTGAGTTTGTGAGTCAAGGGACTCGAACCACTTAGGTTTGAGGGCGAAGGAGCCTGATATCCATTTGTTATGGAGAATAATTTTGATGCCATTTGGGATTTCATTTTCATTATAACATGGGCCAAAAATGAGAAAGTGGGTGTTATCAGCTTCCTCTTGCTCATGGAATAGATCAGTGAAGATTTTGATCTTATCTTCCACTTCTCTATTCCATTCTTTGACTGAGTCTGTAGCAATCCCAAAAATACATATAAGTGAATCTGTTTTCCCCATAACAAAGCCAGCATAAAATTGAGGAATGAAATCCGAGGAGGTGGATTTCCAGGAAGTGGCTTGAGATGAGAGGTTGCTTGTATTGGAAATAGTGTTGGAGATGGGGGTACAGAAGAAGTCCGATCCATTCATAGAGGAAACATCACTGTCGCTGTTGAAGCCTATTCTGTTCAGTATTTTGTCAAGTTTGGAATCCCAGGAGGTCTCCGATTCTGATTTGAATCCTTTGAGAAGATTCTTGAACTTGATCCAGTCTTCATAGTACCTTACTTGGACAGCATTAGTGGAGTCAGGGGGTGGATTTGAAGAGCTTAAAGTTTGTCTTCGATGTTCCGTAAATGAAATATGAGCTGCGATTTCGGTTTGTTCTTCGAAAAACAGTTCCATTTCTTCCTCCGTCCACGGATTTCTGTTATTATGTTGGACATAAAACTCTCCCTCAGATTCTGAAGAATGATGGTCGAGAACAGTGGTAGGAGACATGATAGGGGTGGGGTTACTGTTATTTGTGTCAGGGGGGGGGGGGAGGAGTTGGTGGTCTAAGGGTTCATTAGTGTTGAGTAGGTTGGAAATGTTTGTAGGGATTGTTCTGATGGGGATGGGCTGGTAGATGATTTGTCGTCTGAGGTAAGGAATGCCTCTGGGGATTCGACGGCTCATCAAGGGGGTAGTTTGTGGAGTGATGGTTGCAAGGGGTGTTTGAGGGGTTGGGATTATCTGTTCATTCAAAGGATCAGGTATATTAGTAGCTGGAGAATTAATCAGTGAGGGTTGAGCAAGGGTAAGAGCTGTGTTGGGTTCTTGGTTATGATCAGCAAGATTCTCGGATTGGCCTTCCCCAAGTGAAGCTTCCTCATTAGCCAAACCTTCCTCCTCCTCCTCTTCTTCCTCATCCTCATCTATAACAATTTCCTCCTCGGAATCACTTAAAGGATTAAAGAGGTGTAGAGATGTATTTCTGTTGAGGTCATTATTAGGCTGAGCAATCAGCCTTGAGTCAAGATGAACTGCATCATGGTCTATCAGAGCTCTAGGGTGTCCATCTGGATTATTGTGTTGCATGGCATTTTGTATTCCTCTGATAGCATTGGCTGGATCATGTAGGCATCTGTCTATTGTGTGTCCGATACGCCCACAGTGGAAACAAACCCTAAAGATCTGTTCGTACCTGAACGACACCCAAATCATGGTTCTTTCAAGTGTTCTAATAAAGGGGGGCATTGAGGAGAATGCGAACTCGAACTCTGACAAAATGGAGAGCAGTGGCATTGTTTGCAAAGTTGTCTATGACCTGAACTTCCCCTGCAAGCCTGGCAAGCCTACGAATATTACTTTCATGGAAGTATTCAGCCGGAAGGTCATGGATTTGGATCCATAAAGTCACATGGGTGAAAGATACCCTGGAAAAAATCATATTCGGAGTCCAGTGTTGAATGAGGAGTAGAGCTCCGTTGATGTTAAAAGGGGAGCGAAGGACAACATCGTCCATATCTTCTTCATCGGTAAAGTGGAAGAGGATAAGAGGACCTCTAAGCTCCACATTAACAATGCCGCGAAGAAGCCAGTGAGAGTCTACGTAAGTTTGGATTCTTTCATTGGTGAAGTTGGCTGAGTCATGGATTGTTCCGATAAGAGAACTTCGGAGATGATTTCTTGAGGTATTGGCTTGGGCTTGGTCAATGTCTACGACCCAGCCTCTTCTAGCAGGAGGAATTCTGATTTGGTGTTGGGGGGAGTGAGGTGGGGATTGGTTTTCCATTTTGTTTGGTGTTTTCAGGGAATATTGGGAGCTTGTAAGGTTAGGTTTTGGATAGTGGTGGTGTTTAGATGATAAAGGATGATGAAAGGGTTGAAGATGAGAATTACGGGTGGTATTCCGATGTGGATTGCTGGAGAATGGGTAGAATTTAATGTCCGCCGAAGTCATCATGGCAGACTGAGGAGTTTGATTGGGTGAAGGGCTTGGGGAAGAGAAGAGAGTTGGGCAGATGAAAGGGTTGCTCGATGAGAGCAGAGAATGATTGTGGTTTTGTATTGGGAAAGCACAGCGTGAGGGAATGAATTAAATGAGGGGAGAGAAGAGTAAATGGAATGTTGGGCGAAATAAATGCAGAGAACTAAAGGAGATAAATGAAAAGAGACAAAGAAACAGATTCAGCAGAATCAAGGGAAGGGAAGGAAGATTAATGAGGAAGTAGACAATAGAAACACCCACGGATTAAAGGATAGCAAAATAGTGAAGAAACTTTGAGAAAAGCGGGACGAATTCAGATCAAAATTGAAGCTTTGATCTGATAGGAAAGTATGGAGATGTGATACTGTATGAGTAATCAGAGAGAGTATAGAGAGAATTTTTTCTAGGCAATTCCGAGAAAAAAACTTTACTGGGGTATCATAATTTTAGTTATCTTATTATTAAAACATAAATAGTTTGGTTCAAACAAAACATTATAAAAATATTAATTAACTATCAAATAAATCATCGATAAATGTTATATATAAAATATGAGGCTAATTCGCATTTTACCCCCTATACTATCAAATTGATTTCAATATGCCTCCTATACTTCTTATCGTTTCAATATGCCCCCTGAGACCTCTTTCAGAGCGTTTTTTTATTTAAACATATAAAATGACTATTTTACCCTTATTATTATTCAAAAGTATATGAACAACATTAAAATATTTTACATAATTAATATTAGCACCACCTATTCTTCTCCAAGACATCCAACCCCCACCCCCACCCCCACCCCACCTTCCAACAAACTTCCCAACAGAATTCGGATAACTTCACATCACTAGGCCCGTCCCTAGGTAAAAGACAATTGTCTCTATACTACGTACTTAATTCGTCTACTTTTTGTCAATTTTGTTGAAATTGCAATTTAGACATAAAAGTTAGAAGGGCAATTTAGGAGCGAATTGCACAAATAGTCCCCGATAGTGTCACCAAGTTGCAGTTTGGTCCCCAATAGTGGTACCGTTGCAGTTTAGTCCCCGAAAGTGGCAAAAAAGTTGCAGATTAGTCCCCACGTTAACTATTCCGTTAATTTTTAACACCAACACGCGATGAGAGGTTAAATTTGGACCAAAAAATGAATTTTTAAGACTTAAACTCATTTTTTGTATCTCATAAAAATTCATTACGAAGTTGAAATGCAAAATTTTATTAATTTCTAACACTAATAATGAGTTTGTGTCTTCAAAAAAGTCATTTTTTGCCCCAAATTTAACATTTTATCACGTGTTGGTGTTAAAAGTTAATGGAATAGTTAACGTGGGGACTAATCTGCAACTTTTTGCCACTTTCGGGGACTAAACTGCAATGGTGTCACTATTGGGGACTAAACTGCAACTTGGTGACATTATCGGGGACTATTTGTGCAATTCACTCGGCAATTTAGTCATGATACTTCAAATTATATTTGTTTCGTTTTCAAAATCGCATCTTTTCAAGATTGTACTTGTTGGGCTTTTCAAAAATTGAACATGTACCGTTTCTCGAAAGCTTCAATTGATGGACAATTAGGGGGGAAATGTAATATCTAGAAATAGTTACTAATAATTTTAAGTGTTGTGCTTAAAAATGTGATTTTAGCAAAATTGGCGAAAAGTAGACGGGTTGAGTAGTATTGGAACATGAGTAATGTCTTTGGCACGAAAGGGAACATCAATAGTAAATGTGGTAAATAAATCAAACGCTAATGATATACGATGCCATTTGCCATTACATAACTACACAACTCATACCTATCAAAGCTGATTTGTTAAATACATAAAAATAGTGAATTTTAGAAGTGAAATTATAAATATACGTTTTAATTGTAAGTACAACAATCGAAAAAATTTCTAGAAAAAAGGCATTACTATTTTTTTTATTGAGGTGTGTATAGTGTTTCTCCTATCAAATAATATCATAAATAAAGATCATTAACAAGAACATTTCTTGCTAAATTCTTTATTAATTTCATAAATAAAGTTTCATTAAGGAACCTTTATTTATTAGAGAGAAAAGAAAGACCTTACAAGATTTGTGGGATGTCACAATAAAGTTGCCACTACTAATTATACAAAGGCACTTATATATAATTTATACACCACTCAAAATATCAATATCCATTTTCTTATTACACATATCATCATCATCATCGACTGAGTAGAGGAAACCAACGTTCCCTAAAGTCGGATTGATATGAAATCATGAAAAGGAGAAGCACAAGAAGAAAACCAACCCCCCATGGAGTTCCACCAGCTCTATGAAATGAATCTTGTTGAGGTAATGGAATGAAAAACAAAGATTTTTCCAAGCTTGAAAGCAAGTGGACAACTAGTAAGAGTATTAAAGGTGAAATCATAAGTAGCAACTTGATTTGATCAAACAAGCCTTCAAAGATTGATTCATAATTTATGTACCAAGTGAAGCCCACAAAAGTGAAGAGTATGATGAGGAAGAAGATTAGGTGGATTGGTATTGGAGATTGAGAATGTGATGAAGAGTAGTAGCCGTTGGACATGTTGAAAAATCAAGAATGTAATTATTGGTTTGTGGAGTTGTTGATGAGTGTTTAGAGAAAGGTGTGTTAATAATGGAATAAATGTGTGGTGGTCATGTCTTTATATACAAGAGTCTACCAGGTTGGTTGTGGTTATAAATTGTTTCAAGTTTTTTAAAGAAAAAGGGTGAACACTCGTCGCCTCTTGTCATGGGGAGTTTTATTAAAGTAAATTGTGGGATGTGTGTCAGATATTTAGGGAACTTGAGGGTGTTTGTTAATTACTTTCACACCATATTGTGCCTTATAGGACACTTGAACCCACGCGATGCAAAACCCACACCAAATTCTGTCTCATAGGAGACTCGAACTCACACGCTGCAGAAAAGATAAGGCATGTTGCTACTTCCCCAAGATCCTTACCACTTGACCTGTGTCCAGGGGTCAAGTTTAAAGTTTTATTGATTTGATTACAATAAAAACTTTAGTTGAATCTTTTCTATAGGGTGTCAAACATCCTTTGGTCGAACGTGTTATAAATCGAGCAAGAGGATCAATTGACGCAAAACCAAAAGCAAGCGTGCAGTATTTTAGCTAAGTATTACGTACCTTTACACATATTCCAATTCGCGATGTCAAAAATGTCTCTGATGCACGAATTTAAAGATGAAACCAGGATAAAATTTAAAGGGGGACAATATAAAAAACTTAAATAGAGGAGCACAATCTGGTATATTTAACAAAAGAATCAATGCTTTTATCAACTCTAATATAACACATATTGATAATTAATGTAAAACTTATATATCATATCCTTAAATCTAAAAAATCTAGAAAGACGAATATGTCCCTATCCCTACTAGTTCCGTTCCTACCCATAATCACCTTACCTCCTATCACTAAACTATGAATTTGTGACCGTGGGACACGATGATGGTTGTGGTTATAAATTGTTTAAATGTTTATTGATTTGATTACCATAAAAACTTTAGTTGCTTTCTTGAATGTGACTAGCACTTACATGTAAGAATAATGCACGCCAGGGCCTCCATCCGTTTTGTCATGTTTATTCAAGTCGACCACATTACAATATACATTTTGACGAAATAAGATCTTCCAAATCTTGCACTAAATAATAAAACCTACCCAGTTTTGGTAGTTCATATGTGATGGAATTACCAAATTAAATTTCTGTAAGAGCACCAATCGTAAAGTGCAATATGTAAGGATCGAATCCATTGAAAAATAAATTTATTTATATAATTCGTAATTGAGAATAAAAGTAATGATTTGTTTTAGTTGAACCAAATAATACTCCCTCCGCTACTCTTTAGTTGTATTTTCAGTCATTTACACATAAGTTAAGGAAGTAAAAGTAGTGAAAATTGAAAAGGTACATTGAAAATGTAAAATAACAATCGATTGAGACTATATAATTAATCGATCGGTAACTTAATAAGAACAAATAATTAAAAACTACATTAAAAATATAAATTTACAATTACTTATGCTAGAAGGACAACTATTTGAAAATAAAAAATTGAGATTAAAAGGATAATAAAAAAAGAGCCAATGTAGAACCTAAAATTAGTATGAAAACAGTATCGATAAACTTATTTAATAGTCAAAACAAACATTGAATCGAAACCTTAACGGCCTCGTCGCCTTCTATCCTGGAAAGTCGAAGGAGGTAAACTGCGGATGCGGTCAAATAGTCAGGGGACTTGAGTTGACCATTAATCACTTTCACAATAGATTATATTTTATAGAAGACTCGAATCCACACGCTGCAAAAGAAGGAAAACGAGATGTCACAAGTTCCTTATCACTTGATCTGTGTCCGAATATCTTATTTACTAATGAGATTACTTAAATACTACAATATGATCGCTAAAAGAATATTTAAGTATTACTCAAAGAATATAAATGAATATTCAACAATTATAACTTTCATCAACTATATATTACAACATGTATAGTTAAACTTCCATTCTTCATGGAGAAGGGTTTGAGGTATGGACATTTTTACGTATAAAAAGCTTTACAAGATTCTTGAATGATCTAGCAAACATTTCGTGTAAAGTGGGCGGTGGGATTTTGTAAAAGTCGAGATGGTGATTAGCAATTAGCCAATTAGAAAACTGACACGTGTTGCCGACCGGATGCAGGTCTGAGTCAAGACATAGATTAAGGTCTATGCCATGTGCATAATTATTCTTATTATGTGGAAAGCTACTTAATTAATTAGATTAATTAAATAATGTGTGTTACTTGTATTTAGTTTTAATGGCTTTGGATTTTGGATCTAAAAATGTATATACATTATATTACATTTTCAAAATTTGCTCATATGATAAAATCCACATGAGGGCTAAGATGAGGAAGGCAAAAAACCAATTCCATAACAAAAAAAAATTAGAATGAAATTTAAAGGGAGTAAAATGTCAAAAAATTAAATAGAAGAGGTTTGATAGTACCATTTTAAAGCTTTATAACAAAAATTGAAAATAGGATCCTTTATTCAAAAACGTTGGTTTTACAATAATTATAAGTTCTTAAAATAAATTAAGCAGTAAACTACAAAATTAGACAATTGTGGTTCGATGTTCTTTATCAAAGAAATGTATATGTCATTTTAAATTTAAGATAAAATAAATTTTATTAATATGTATAATCAACATAATATTCTTCTTACTTAGAATATTAACTCAAAAATATTTAAAATATGAAAGAAAATAACAGTGTAACAAAAATAATATTAATAGAAATAAATATCAATTATTAATATACGATCAAATATGAGTTAGACCTCTAAAAGAGGATTGGATCTCTAAAAGACAGATGGATAATCACTAAATGAGTACTGTAAATGAAATTGGATAATGATCATAAGATTTGGGCTATATGAACAAGTGATTCTTTGATACTTAATACTTTCATAGTACATAGAACCGGGCTAACGGGCCAATCCTGCGGGCGTCTCCTCAAGCCCAGGCCCGTTTGACATGTCTACATTTATTACATTTGGCTTTGGGTTGAATTGTAAATGTTTAGAAAATTGGGCTTAATGACTAAAATTTCGGGGGTCCTTAAGAGGGAGCCAAGTGCGCTTGTACCGGGCTAATGTATTGAGAGATGGAATTGTGAGCATAATTGTATTACAAATAACGAATACAGAAGTTACTAACTAATAAAAAATGAAATAATTATTTTCAACAAAATTTGACCCTAAAACCTCCTACACAAAAGTTGGCCAGGCCATTGAGTCAGGCAAAATAAAGAGAGCACATTTTAAAAATAAAAAAGAACAATAAATAGTGTAAATAAGACACCTATAAAATTTGAACCTTGATATAGTATATATTTTAATCAAAAATCAATTTGCCAGATTTACGATAACATATATTAGTAATTCATGTAAAATTTATATACTATATCCTCAATAATTAAGAGGAGTACACTTATCATGTACTCGTTCGACCGTATCGAGAAGAAAGAATATGAAACAAGAATGATTCATGTTCTAAGAGAATAAGTAAGGGAATGTGGATAATTGCATTGCTTGTCTGTATTGATCATCAAAATGGAATACCTATACATGCCAATAACTAATCTAAAAGAGAATCAAACATCATCAGGGCATATATTGACCCACGACCACATACATTAACCCTCAAATTACTATCCTCAAAAACTAGAAGTCTAGAATAATTGAGGTGAGCCATATTTGAAAATATATCTCACAATCATTTTTTATGAAAAGATACTAATATTCGAACCATATTCGGAATTCTTTCACTTATATTTATCTCGATTATCATTCTAAAATTAATTTGTAACTTATCTCAATCCAAACACATTTAATGTGGTAAATGGATCGATTAGACCGAACGTAGCTAAGTTTGAGTTTGGTCTGCACTTGTTTGAACCTTAGGTTGGACTCGGTTCGAGGGTTCGAGTTGAGTTTGCAGATTCGGGCCGAATTTGGTCAGATTTTCACGATTTTACAAATAGTTCAGTCCAGTACGTAGGTTCGTCTCGAGTTTGCCCCGATTTTTTGCACGGTTCGTAAATTTTTAAAAAGTTCAGTCTGGTTAATAAAGTTCAATGTGATTGGGCATTAGACGTATTTGAAATTATCAGAGGAAGATTACTGATGATTGATGGATAGCAAATGAGTAGATGTAAAGTGCATTTTAGGAATTAGGTTGCGATTAGGATTCCAGAATATAAATTGTCATAGTCCTATATTAATAAGCAAATAAAACTAAATCAAACTATTTGATCCATTAACCCTCAAGATTTTATTATTTAGTTCGATAGTTGACAATGCGAACCGAACCACGGATCAAATCTAACGTCATAATTTCAGTCGCACCCAAGTAAAATTGAGGACGACGTGGCGTGTACAGTCTGCAGTGAGGAGGTGAGAATATTTAAAGCAATCCAAAAAAGGAGGCAAAGTTGCAAAAGAGAACAAAAATCCTCCATTCCTTCACCGCCAACTTCACGAATTTGAGAATAATAACATCTTTCATATCTCATTCACACTTTATTTTCCTCCAAAGATAAGGCCTTTATTTGCATCATTCATATTAAATATTCTGCATATCTCTTCAACATGCACATTCAAATTTCTTGAGGACTTTATTTTCACTTTCATATAAGGTATGTCATCAAGTTTCTTTCATTTCTGCATAATATATGAATATATGATATGTTTAGATTTTTTTGTTATGGTTGGCAAGTTAGTTTGATGTTTCCAAATTGATTTTCTATTCCATAATTTTGAAAGTGGGAGATTTTTTTGCTAAATATCACCCCTTTTCTTTTTTGTTATAAACTAACAATGAGGTGAGTTTCGAACCAGAACCTTCTGATCACTAGCAAGAGCCTCTTTCCACTAGGCTAAATAATACCCTTGAACAAAAAAATTTGAAAAAAAACCAGCTATTAAAATTTCTTGGCTAAATAACATTTCCTATAAATTTACTAAATTGTTCGTTTCAAATTTTCTTGAACTATTAGTGTATACATGCTAGGAGTCTAATGATGTTTATGGCGTATATGAACGTCTACAAGAGTCTAATTGTGTTTATTGTATATGGATGTTGAAAGAGGGTAAGAAACATAACTACAAGATTTCATGTTCAGTGTGTTAGGAATCTGTACCCGTTGTAAGATTAGTTAAAGCGTCCCAAAACTAATCTAACAACTAGATCCCGCCCAGGATGACGCCCCACTAATCAGATTATAATAAACAGAAGAAATAACTTGCGGAAACAAGAAACGACACAAGGATTTTATACAGGTTCCCCCACAACGTGTAAGGTACGTCCTGTTGCTGCTGCAGATTCCACTAATAATCACCGGAAGAATTGTTACAAGGACTCCTGACCTATTCCTATATCTCTCGATTAGGTGTTCTTCTTATACAATGAAGAACCCTAATGACAAGCCTCACAAATCTCTCTCTAGACTCTTTGTTTATGATTCTCTATTTGAGCACACTATACAACAATGAGCTAGAGACCTATTTATAGGCTACAATGAGATACTAGGCCTAATGCTATTAGGAAATAACTTCTCCGTCAAGAAAAGACCTTTCCTTTCTTGCACTCCAATTATTTCCTAAAAGCCCGTCTGAAACCTATTTTTGCCAGCTGCCATAATTCTGCTCCCATTGGCTCAGCTCAGCAAATATGGCTTCACAACTCAACAATCTCCCACTTGAAGACATATTTCATTATCCCGTCTTCACCATTAGTCTTGAATCTCTATCTGCAGCAGCTCCCCTTGAGTTCATCATCCCCGAACTCCCACTGAAGCCGAGACCGACTTCAATGTCCTTCTTACCGATCCCAGAACATCCTTGAATGTCACCAACTTGGCTATCGAAGAGACATAGCCAAACCCATTGCCCTGTTGGACTTTTCCCACATTCAAACCATCAACATGTTCTTTCTTTACCTGCCAGACCTTCTTCGTCTTCTTCCCAGGCACCTTGGAACACCTCCAAGCCGGATCAGTCATCGATGAATATCTCTTCTCCCTTTTTCCTTGTTGGCCAACAACTCCCACTTGATCAGATTCATCGACATTCGGTGTTTGATCAGAACACCTCCCTTCAGTTAGCATACTTTTAAAAGGATGGGAGACCCTTTTACCACGCCTTGTCCTGCGTCCGCTAACCCTGGATGATACCTGCAACACGCCTTTGGTTGCCACCTTATACAGAGTACCTGACTTTTGACCCTGAGCAGCAACCCGTGCTCCTCTTGTCACCTTCCAGGACTCACCACCAAACGTAATTCTATAACCCTCAGCATCCAGTTGACTTACTGAAATAAGATTACCTGTCAGCTTGGGCACATGTCTGACCTTCGTAATCTTCCATATAGAACCGTTTGATAACCTCAAATCTACATCACCCATACCACAAACATCCAGGATCCTTCCATCTGCAAGATGAACCTTCCCGAGATATCCAGCAACATAATTTTTCATTATGCCACAATCACCAGTGATATGATATGATGCACCAGAATCCAACACCCAAGAGTCAATCGAACTCACCTCAGTTGCCAAAAGAGCATCATCCATGTTTACAACATTGATCTCTTTCTCAGTGCAATTCTTCTTAATGTGACCCTTCTTGCCACAATTCCAGCACTCAACTGTCCGTTCGAATCTACCCTTACCAGTCTTACCTCCATGGTTGTTCCTCCTACTTCTATCCCCTGCAAATAATGCAGGCCCTGAAATCACCACACCTGATTCCTCCCTCCGGATTTCTTCATCCAGAATTTTACTCACAACTTCACGGGTAGTCAGTGGTTCTTTTCCTGCGGAATGAGTCACTGCAGCCCTCATGGATTCCCAACTATCTGGCAAAGATGCCAAAATAATCAAGGCCTTCCATTCATCATCAACCACAAACCCCACCGTTGCTAGTTGATTGATCAAGTTGTTCATATTATTCAAGTGTGTGTTCACAGAAGTATTCTCAACCATGCGTATATTGAAGAGACCTTGTTGTGAGTAGAAGGCTTCTCATACAATTCCGACAAAACTTTCATCGCTCCCATAGTCGTGGTCTCGTTCTCCACATTATGAGACACGTTTGATGAAAGCTTCAATCGAATCGCCCCTAGAACCTTCCTGTCTAGTTTCTTCCACTTCTCCTCACTCATCTCTTTCGGCTTCTCAGATAAAGGCTTAGCCAGATCCTTCGTGTACAGATAATCCTCAATCTGCATCTTCCATAACCGAAAATTAGTCCCATCGAACAGCTTCATCCCTTGCAGTATCGAAACCCCTTCTTCACCCATATTATCCTGTCTGATTGGTCGTCAAACCTCGCTCTGATACCAATTGTTAGGAATCTGTACCCGTTGTAAGATTAATTAAAGCGTCCCAAAACTAATCTAACAACTAGATCCCGCCCAGGATGACGCCCCACTAATCAGATTATAATAAACAGAAGAAATAACTTGCGGAAACAAGAAACGACACAAGGATTTTATACAGGTTCCCCCACAACGTGTAAGGTACGTCCTGTTGCTGCTGCAGATTCCACTAATAATCACCGGAAGAATTGTTACAAGGACTCCTGACCTATTCCTATATCTCTCGATTAGGTGTTCTTCTTATACAATGAAGAACCCTAATGACAAGCCTCACAAATCTCTCTCTAGACTCTTTGTTTATGATTCTCTATTTGAGCACACTATACAACAATGAGCTAGAGACCTATTTATAGGCTACAATGAGATACTAGGCCTAATGCTATTAGGAAATAACTTCTCCGTCAAGAAAAGACCTTTCCTTTCTTGCACTCCAATTATTTCCTAAAAGCCCGTCTGAAACCTATTTTTGCCAGCTGCCATAATTCTGCTCCCATTGGCTCAGCTCAGCAAATATGGCTTCACAACTCAACACAGTGTACTTGTAGACGGCTTTGATAGTTTTCGTCTTCGACCACTTAATTAAATCAATAGCTAACGCAAAGAACTCATAACTAATGATTCAACTAAACAATTATAGTGGAAACAACAAAATTCAAAACAATACCGAGATAAAAATATCAAAGAAAAGAATGCTTATAGCAATTTTCACCAGTAGTAGACAGCTCAATACACCTTTAGATCCTTATAGGCACCCATATATGCTAGTGAAACTAGGGGTGTTATTTAGTCCAAATTTTTCTGAAAAGGGCACTTTAGTATATTCAAATGAGGAATGTTATTTAACCGAAGAAATTTTGATAGATGTTATTTTTCAAATATTTTTGTCCAAAAGGTGTTATTTACCAAAAATTCTCTTGGAGATGGTGTCGACTTTTCTTGATCATATATGTGTTTCGTAATTATTCACCGGTTTATTCGAGGGGGCTGGAGTTGTAATATATGTGTTTTTGTAATTATTCTGTTTGTGGAAACTGTGGTAAAATTATTAGTGGTTTTCGTTTCGTTCTTTTATGCTAATTCGTAGCCATTACTCGTTGAGTACACTTAGTCATAACGTCAGGCAGCATGGTATGACATTCTTGAACAAGAAAGTGTAGATAGGGAAAATCGAACTCAACACTTTCACCAACTTGGCTACTCTTACGGTCTCTTTTTATTCCTTTTGGGGACTTACGTTAAGTACAGTGTTTTTGTTTGTAAATTCAGAATTTTTTCTTTATAAGTACTCTGTATAGTGTTACTTAGTTGAAGTATAAATTTTTCTTGTCGCTTGAATTTGAGAGCCTGAAATGATGTTGTACGTCTAGAATAATTTACAACATGAGTAGTTACTGATATAACTATGGGTTTTATGTACAAATTGCAAAGCAAGAGTCAAGGAAGAAGACTAAAAGAAGATACAGAAATAAATAATCCTCGCGCTTAGCTGAAATGATCTTCTAACTACTTCGCTCATCTCTTTATATGATTTTTGTTTTAGAATATTGAATACCATGTATACATATGAATAGTTATGATGTAACTATTCTATATATGATGTACTGATTTCAAAGCATGGAGTCATGAATGGAGACGCTGAAAGGACGTAGATGATGTTCACCACAAATTAGGTGTAGAACTCCAACAATGGATTTCAAATCAAGGTCATTGGTAGAATTTTAAAATGTTGCTCCATATGTTGCTCTCCTTTGTACCATGACTGGTGCTATGCTCATTGTTGGGGATATGTTTTCATTTTTAGTGCAAATAAGCAATGTCAGCTAAGTTAGCGTTTAACAGAAAGGTTTGGAGAGTAGGAAGATACTAACATAAACTTTTGGATTTGTTTTGTTTAGGTTTATCGTGTAAAACTTCTTGGGAATGCTCTTTAGAGAATAACTGCTATAAGCTAGGTGTCTCATGATTCACGAGAGTACCGTATAACTTGGAGGATAGGGTGATACCTTCTTGTTTGATAGGCAATCTGTTGTCAGAGGATTTCAGTTGACCTCAGTTCAATTTTAGCAATCTGTTTGATTCAATGATCTTCTTTTTCTTTTTTTCAGTCCAGGTTCAATCACCAAGAAATTTCTAGTTCAAATCTGTTGAACGATATGGCCAGTGACATGGAAGATGAAGATACGAGGTCTAATCCCTTAGGAAGGGGCTCCATATTGTATTATGGTGTTGGGCATATGTTAAACGACATAACGGCTGCCTGCTGGTTTACATATCTCTTAGTGTTTTTAACAGACATCGGATTATCTTCGAGGTTAATTGTCTCCGACTGTTACAGTGACCTTCCTTTGAAAGCTGACATTTACCTTATATAATTTATCTACTTCCACCAATATATTTTACTTGAACAATGATACAGACTTCGTAATTGCATCTTTCCATATACCAGATTCAGTTCTTATGATAATTTGCGATGTGCTTCTGAATCTCATTCCGTTTCTTAATTCCCCTTCATTAAATTTCAGTGATGCTGCAGCTGTCATGTTTTCGGGTCAGATGGCTGATGGACTGACAACTGTATTTGTTGGTGAACTGGTATGTTTTGGTTGTCCATTTAAGTTTCCAAATAAAATGTCCAATATGGGGTTTCCTTAACGACCATGGTAAAGTATGAAACTGTTGATTATTGAGTTCATATTAAAGACAAGGAAACAATAAGATTACAAATATTTTCTTCTTGTTTAGCCTTATTATGTATCTTCCCAAAACAGGAGTATACTTGCGATGTGCAAACCAGAAATTTATTTGGTTTCTTCTTTCTTCACAGAAGCATGTAACTTAGTTCACGTGTTCTCTAATTAGCAAGCCTTGAGATTCGCATGCCGATAATCGTCTAGTTCTCTTAAACAATTTTACAAACCATTACATATTATTAGCTAATATTATTGTTAACTGTTGTAGTACGAATCTACAGCATTGTATATGAGGTATGCATAGTTTTACCAGACAGATTTAATAGTTCATACAGAATGACAAATCTATTCTTATTTATATTGCCCGTCTTAACTTCACCTTTCAAATTATACCATATTAGAGTTTTTCTACCTTGTGTTAGTTGACCTAAATACTTTCCCTAAGACTTGTTGTATATTAAATGATCGATATGATAGTACATTTAAATTGCCGACAACTAATCTTTATACAAAGTCAAAGCAGCTACTTATATTAAATGGATGGCTATTAATGTCCAAATCCAAATATTTCAAAACCATTACTTACTCGTGAGATGTTTACTTTCGCATGATAGATTGACAGGTTTGGACATTTCAAAAGATGGCATGCTGCGGGGGCTATTCTTGTTGCTGTTTCATTTTCTTCTGTTTTTGGTGCTTGCGTTCCCTGCAAGATTTTTGGATCAGATTCTTTACTTCTTCAAACTATAGGATACAGCATATTTGCTGCAATCTTCAATATGGGATGGGCAGCTACTCAAGTCTCTCATATGTAATAGTTCTAACCTTCAATCTCTTTTATACTTGGTCGTTATCTTCTTCGTGTACTTCTTTACACTGTCCTTACAAGTTAATAATGTGTAAATGTTACAATAAATTTAGATTTCCTCTATGGTCTAAGGATTTCGTTTATTTCTTAAAACTCATCTTTGTTAGGAGGTATTCAAGTGGTCTATTGAGATTTGAAAGTACAGTCATTAGAAGAAGTAACGTCAACAAGAAATCAAAAGATTTTCTCTTTTGCTATATCTCCACGAAGTTATACTTCATAGCTTTTTAACAGCTGCATGTGTAGAAGTAGAACTACTAGCATTTAGCGATGACAATAGCCCATTACTAAAACACTCGAGCCAAGGTAAATGTAGACTCAGAATTTTCCTTAATTTTACTAAATGACGCGGACTCGGAGGCTGTATTTCTCTAGAATCTGATACATTCAGTTTGAGTAAGTGAACATAAGTAGGTGACGTCCCAGAAGTTCTGTACTTACGACCCCATGTGTACCCAAATTAGTATTTCGTTTTCTCGACAACTGATTAACACTTTATTGTAGGTCCATGGTTAATTGCATCACACTGAACTCAACAAGTAGAGTAGCATTAGCAAGCTGTCGGAATGCCTTTACAATGGTTATAAGTTCGTTGTATGTTCTTGATGCATAGTATATATCAGTTCATATGCAATCGACTAATTGCTCCCCTCTCCCTCCCCCAAAATTTTGAAGATCGCCAATCTCAGTCTATACGCTATTGCTTTGGTAGTCTTCGATACCATCAGTTCATCAGGGTCGCATAAAGATGTAGAGAATCAGGTTTGTCGAACATGATACCGAAGAAAATTTTAAAATTTGTTTTCCACATTACTCATGATTTTACATTAGATTCTATAATTGCAGTACCGCTGGATAGCTTATTCATCAGTACTCATTGGAGGTTGCTTTGTTGGTTTATTTCATTTAGGGACTAAAGAGCCAAGGTTTGTCGGTTCATACTATGACTATTCGCTTAAACATCATGTCCTCATTTTATTGCGCTTTCTTTATTTCGGTCCACAAATTCATTAAATCAATGTCTTTGCTCTGTGCAGATTGAAATTAGAAGCTCATAGCAAAGGCTATGCTAGGATTTCCTGGACGTATTGGTTTAAAAAAGTTCTGTATTACCAAGTTTCTCTGGTTTATGTAATTACTAGACTGGTTACGAATGTTTCACAGGTCAGTTTAGATTGTGTCTAATAGCCTCAATCCCATTACGGATGCCTAAAAAGTTTAAATGGTTTCTTCTTCATCAAACTTATGCACTAGACCTCTTACACTTCAGGCCTTTCTTGCATTCTATGTTATCAACGATCTCCGCATGTCCCAATCATCAAAAGCTCTGGTATGTCATTTCTGATATGATATATGGTGATCATCATCAATCATATTTGACCTCTCTTGATTTGAAACTGAAAGCTAATGCTAGAAAGTGGCCTCTAAATATCTTAAATGTCCTTGAACTATTTGAACAGGTTCCTGCAGTGATCTACATTTTCAGCTTCATTGTATCTATTTTTCTACAGGTTATACTCATTGTCGGAATCATTCACGAATATGTTATAATATTTTTTCATGATGAGTGACTTATTTATATCGATGATTTATTTTCATTGCTTCATGTGTAATATAGGAATTCTCATGGAGTAGCCGACGTGTTAAGGCTTTCTACTCTACCGGAGGTTTTCTCTGGATTTGCTGTGGTGCTGCAATACTCATCCTTCCTAGTTCCTTGAGTTACTTAATGTACATTTTATGTGTACTTATCGGTGTGGCAAATGCCTTGATGATGGTATGATTTATTATTTTCCTTTTATCATTCGTGACTATTTGCATACAAGATATGCATTATATTAAATTGATAACAGAGAAATACATAGAATAGATGATATTGGAACCGAACGATATATCTTATAAGGTCTGAAGATATAGTTTTGTCGACATTTATGAGTTTTGTTCGATGGGGTAACAGGTGACTGGAGTGGGCATGCAAAGTTTCCTTGTTGGCAAAGACCTACATGGTTGTGCTTTTGTCTATGGTTCATTGAGCTTGTTAGATAAAATATCGTGTGGGGTAGCGTTGGCGATTTTGGAGTCCTATCAAAGTAAGTTGTTGATATCATGTTGTTTTCGACTCTTTACGTAATGGTAGCTAGTTCCTTCATATTTACTTGTTCTGGTTTAAATGTGACTCGCATAATCCAGATTCCTCACGGGAACTGCAAGATTGCAAGCCGACGAATCTTTGTTTCTCCAACACAAGGTATGGGTTAGGTCTCTTCCCTGCAGTTTGTGCGTTTGTTGGCGTGTTGGTTACATACACCATGGATCTTGATGAACCACCAATTCTAGTAAGCCTTCCCACAGAAATAGAAGAAACGTTGTTAGTATAGGTTATAGAACCACCAAAATCAGCACTTGTCGAGTAAAGTTAGGTTACATGCAAGCAAACAAGAGCTCGATGAAGTTGATTACCACGACGAAAAGGTGATACCCGAGTGTTGAACAAAGTTCTGCCTGGTGCACTTCCATTTGAATTCATTGACCTGGCTTACATGTTGCATCTTTTTCCAAATTTCTTTCTTTCCTATTTATGTTTTAGATTTGATTATTACTATATTAGTTTCTTCCCATAGAAACGTTGTATATTAATAGATTTTTTAAAATCATTAGAGATAGGTAGATTATTAATTTGATACAGAGATAATAAGGTCAAAAAACAACAAGATAACACTGGTAAATTATGAATTTGAGGAAGTAGTATGAATATTAACAAGCATCTCCATAAAAGGCAACAATCCTCGTCTACAGCATTATATGTCTTCAAACTGGAGATACATAAAGGAGAGGATCATATTCTTGATATGATGTTGTAACCTACTTTAAAGCGAAGAGAATAATGTTGCTAGCGTCCAACGACGAGCTGATATGTTCGAGTATACAATACAGATATGACAGAATTCGATTCTGAAATAACTAGAAAAGACAATAAAACATGAACTATCACCATACTACAATGCAATTCTAAATCATCTCATGTAACTTACCTAGACGTGTTAAACGAACCGGGCCCAAGCGGGCCGCCCGAGGGCCCGGCCCCTTAGTCCGGCCCCTTCAAAGCCCGGCCCGGCCCCTTCAAAGCCCGGCCCCAGCCCCAGCCCCTTTATTAAGGGGTCGAATAGGGGCCTTGGGTTCAGGCCCCAGGCCCGGGCCCGGCCCCAGCCCCCTCAGAAGCCCCCGGGCTTAAGGCCCGGCACGGCCCCCAGGCCCCTCAGGCCCGCTACAGGCGGTATACCGTGTAATTTGACACGGTATACCGTGAAGGTCCAGTAGGTTAATGTCATTTTGACACGGTATACCGTGTAATTTCACACGGTATACCGTGTCAAAGATACAACATCAGTTTAAACCACACAAACAAGATCAAACTCAAATTCAACACACAACTAATCATCATTCAACATAAGTTCAAACACAAATTAACGATAAAACATAAATATAAATTCGACATAAGTTCAAACATAACTTAATACATAAATTCGGACCCAATGTTTTCATGAAATAAAACATAATCTAATCATCATTATCTTCATCGTCATCGTCATCATCATCTTCATCATCATCATCTTGGTTCGCCTGATTCGCTCGATTCCAGCTTTCCTCGAGCTTGTTCGTGATGTCCATAACCTTCTTCGAGACCACCTTTTGATCATTGACCAACCACTGCATATGATTCTGCATCAACCCCATGTTGGCTTTCATCGTCGCCACATCTCCTTTAATCCCATCAACATCCATTCTAATCGCCGCCATATTTCCACATAAAGATTGCAACAGTTCCCTATCTGTTTGCTCGGGTTGTGTTTGCCAGGGTTGTGCAGAGGAGGAAGATGCCCCGGCCCCGGCGCCGGTGTCTTGTTGATAGGGTAACCACGCAATAGCCAAATTATCATCAAAGACAAATTGACTAGGAGGGGGAGGAGGGGCTCTACATCTATTGGCCTGCCATATTTCTGCTAGGTGGTCCGGAAAGCTGTTATAAACTTCGTCCGAAGTATAGACGGAGTTATTCCACATGTAAACCTTAAGAGCATTTAGTGATGTCCTTCCCAACTTCAATGATTGGTGAAATTGAGTAGGTTTGTAACCTCTCAACGGGACTTGATTCCTATCAACTAAGATTTTTGAGATTATCATCCCATATGGACACTCGGTCTTATCCATTTGCCGTTGCATATGTTTTAGCATCAATGTAGGCACATTGAGTTGTTGACGATTAAGAATGCACCAAACCATCATCGCATGAATATGCGAAATTTGACTAGCATTGTTGTTGGTCGGCAATATGATGCTATTTACTACTCTAAACACCACCTTTCCCAACCCGGACAAGTGTTGCTTATACGCGTATCTAGTATCACTACCCATGCCATTATTTGGGAAGTTCACACATGTTTGTTGATCTACCGGCCAATTAGACGACCACCCCCTTATTGGATAATCACTAACTCCGGTGGTACACAAATGAAACTCATCAACTAAGTCCGTCCCTTTCAAGTTCCACCCAAAACCATTAACTTGATAAACAACTCTATCGGTATAAAACTTAGCCGTTTCGTAAAATTGTTTAACTAAGTCGGGGTACCATTTATCATGAAACTTACAAATATTGCTAAGACCCGACACATCTAACAATTCAAACAACAATGGGATCAATATTTCGGTTTGATCAATGTACCTTCCCGCAAATGGAACCAAAGTTTGCTTTTTTGTAGCCACCACTTCCTCCTCCATCTCCGCCATCTCCTCCTCGCTTTCCGAAGTTGAATCCTCTATCACACGTTGTGGGGGTGCTGCATTTTTCCTCCTACTCCTACCTTGTTTGCTTGATTCGCCCAAATTCCTTTTAGGTGCTTTTTTGGGAGCCATAGTGAATTTTGGTTGATTTTGTTAAGAAATTGGATGAATTGTGGTGTTCTTTTGTTGAAATAGTCAAAGGGTGATGATTGATTGTGGAAATTGTGGAGAAATTAGGAAGATTGAAGAAAATATTTGAGAGAATTCGAAGTAGGGTTTGAGAGAAATTTAGGAGATTTGTGATTTTTGGTGTTTGAATGTTTCAAAACCTATTAAAAAAAGCTGAAACACGATTACACGGTATACCGCATAATTTACACGGTATACCGCATAATTATGTCCAAACCCTACTGGACCTACACGGTATACTGTGTCAACTATACGGTATACCGTATATAAGCCGCGGTACACTGTCTAGGTTCACGGTATACCGTGTCAAAATGTCCAAACCCCACTGGACCTACACGGTATACTGTGTTCAGTAAACGGTATACCGTGTACTGGACACAGTATACCGTGTACTCTGTTTTTTCTCATACATTGATTTTTAAGGGGAATATTTGAAAATAGAAATGGTGTTTATTATTAAGCCGTTCACAGTTTATACTCGTGCGGGCCAGGAGATTACAATAATTCAAACTATTACAATAATTCAAACGATTACAATGGTTTAAGCTAAATTACTCTTCTATTAAATCTAAATCATCTTCGGACTCGAGTAAATCTTCTTCTTCATCACTCTCCAATGGCACTTGGGCTTCTAAGTCTTCTTCAATGTCGCTAATGTCATCGAATAAATCATTTTCGTACACCTCCATGAATGGGTCTTTATCTTGCATCCTTTGCTCGGCCGCCGTCCAATCTTTGATTGCAACACAAACTTCAACCGCGCTACTTGTAAGTCTTGAACGCCTTTGTGTATATTGAAGTTTTGCCACACTAAATGCCGATTCACTAGCTATGGTCGACATAGGGATAGCAATAATCTCCCTGACCATTTTACATAATATCGGAAAAATGTGTTCTTTGCTAGACCACCATTTTAATAAATCGAAAGGGTTTTCTTCGTTATACATGCTCAAGTCAAAATCCGTGTTCAAATATTGAGTTAACTCATTCAAATCTTGTACTTGTGTAGTAGAACTAGCGGCGGATTGTTGCAATGCATTCCTAAGGTGATTATGTTGACTCCTTATCTTAATGCTCGTGCGGAAAGCACTCGACGAACTAGAACCGGTTCTTTTAGGATTCATTTGAGCATTCTTAGTTTGAAACTTGTTATACATTGTAAATAAATATGCTTCAATTGAATCTTTATATTTCTTCCTATCATAACCTATGACTTGCACATTATTAGTTTCTAATGCATCATAATACATGTCAATAATTAAATGAAAATTCGAAAGCTTCACATTAGGATCTAATATAGCACCAATAGAATATGCATAAGGGATGGGATAAAAATATTTTAAAAACCATTCTTCCATATTGGGGACCATATCGCATACGACTTCTCTATGCCTATGTTTATTCATATGCATAGCAAGGTTAACAATACATTCTAAGGCAAGATGTATGTTAGGTGAATATTGAGTAGAAAATTGTTTGGTGTAATCCTTAAACGGTTCTAAAAATTTAAGCAACTCATAACAATGTTTCCACACGGTATATGAAAGAGGAACATAATAACTAGACTTCGGAGCAAATTGTTCATAAAATTTAGTGATTTCCTCCTTATACATATAAGCACGAAGTAGAAGGTCATAGGTTGAATTCCATCTTGTTTCAACATCTAAAATTGATTTTTTGTACTTCTTACCACTACTTAAAACAATTTTCTTGTATTCATGTTTTCTTACACCCCCGTTGACAACTAAAAGCACGGCCCTTTTAATAGGTGCAATAAACTCACTCATAATCACATTAATTCCACGATTAGCAACTAATTGAAGTATATGACATAAACATCTTACATGAAAAAGTTCTTCAAAGTCCGGTTTACATTTCATTTTAAGTGATTCTTGAGCAACATTATTAGCGGATGCATTATCAAAAGAAATAGAAGCAATCTTTTTTAAACAATTGTATTCTTGAGCACAATGAATAATTCCTTCGCTAATTTGCACATTATTATGTTTAGCAATTGATCTAAAATATATAATCCGTCTTTGTAACAACCATTCATTATCTACCCAATGACATGTTACACACAATATATCAAAATCATCAAATGAACCAATATCACTAGTTAAACAAACTTTCCATGGCAAATTTGCAAGCATTGCACTTAAAAGAGTTTTTTCATTTTTAAAAAATTTAAATGCATCGCTCCTTAATGGGGGAATACGTTTAGCACGAGGGTTAACGGCCTTTTGGATCCAATTACTAAAACGCCAACCATCACAATGACTAAAAGGTAAAGAACTACCTAATACAAATTTCATTGTTTCTAACCGATATTGCATATCATTAAAAAGAAAGGTCAAACCGGTGTTAACATCGATCGTTCCTTGTATCCCGTCTCCCACACCGGGAATGGAATTCTTTGTGACGTTATGAGTACTTAAGTGTCTTCCCAAATGACCCGTACCACCACCTCCCCCACCGGTTTTCCATGACATATCCTTCCTACAATGTAAACATGTCGCGACCTCTTTCACTTTATTCGGTTCATAATGTTTCCAAACCCACGAAGTTTTTTTACGTAATATAGCACCCGAATTAACACTACTACTTTGTGAATTAAGGACGGGTAAGTCATCTAAAGGACGATCATCTTCTAAGTTAATGTAGTCGTTAGACATACCACCACTAGCGTTACTTCTACGGGCCATGTTGTAAAATTACAAATTGAATTTAAAGAGTAAAAAAGATAGAGATTACCGAATCCAATAGAGAAACAAGCCTAAATGAAACCCCGATGAATGCGATCAAGATGATGTATTGATGTGGTAAAGCCCGATGAATACGATCAAGATGATGAATGCGATCAAGAGATTACTTATAAATGCTTGAGATTGCTTGAGAGTACTTATGAATGCTTGAAATAGCTGTGGGAAATGAATTGAATTAGTGTCCTATTTATAGAGCCCACAAATTATACAAGGACTCTGTTTTCGTTGCTACACGGTATACCGTGTCGACTACACGGTATACCGCATGTGATGTAATCTAGCCGTTGGTAATTAACTGATACAAATATTACAAAAAAGTATCAGTTAGTTATTCCAACGGTCGGAAAATTAGCCGTTATAATTTACACGGTATACCGTGAAGGTTACGCGGTATACCGTGTAAATCATTCTATAAGTAGATCCGTGGGGTCATTCATCCCACTTCCATAGTACCGTTAACACCTTCTATAATTAACTGAATTATGGCAAATCAACCTCCGGCACAACGATTTTTCAAGCTCATTAGCGATCCACCACGTGCGATGATCGTAAGAACAAATCTTCTTGTTTCTTATGTTATGTTATATTAATGTCAAATGGATTAATGAGTTTTTTTATTTAAACAGAGAGTTCCTAGATGTTTCATTCAAAAATGTCAACTATCGCTTATTGGTCCGTGTAAACTCTATTCTGATGAGCGATATTTTGACATAAACTTAACGGTCTACGATGATGAATTATACCTTGCTAAAGGATGGTTCGAATTCATGATGGAAATGCAGATGATGCCGGCTGATTTTGTGACCTTCGACTACGATCACGAAAAGAGTCGTCGTCACTCGTGTATTGTGTTCAACGTCCACGTGTATGAGGCGAATGGTTGCGAGAAATTAGTTGATAGAGATTTATAATATTTGAAAAATGTAAATGTGAATCCCGCATGAATAATATTAATATTTATTATATGAATAATATTAATATTTATTTTTATTAATTTTTATCTATTAATTTCTTACAAAATAGTAAATCTCAATTTTTTCTGACTCACGGTATACCCTGTAGTAATATACGGTATACCGTGTGAGCCCGGTAGGCCCGTCAGTGGAGGGGGCCTGGGCCAGATAGGGGCCTCAAATCCTTTAAGGGGCCGGCCCGGCCCGGCCCGGTAGAGATGAGGGGGCCTACACGGGCTTCGTGCCGGGCCGGGCTCGGGCCTTCCTTAACGGGCCGGGGCCGTCCGGCCCGGTTCGTTTAACACGACTAAACTTACCTATCCCTCACCATGAAGCACGTTCACTTTGAAGCTTGCATTGTTCCTCTTTCATTGTGGACTCGATGGCCTCTTTCTTGATCAACCCTTAAGAAAGCAACTCTTGATAAACCGACCACCTAGGAATCATCCTTTCGTTCCTGCTCAAAGTAAGCATCAAGTACTTCTTCGACACCTTCAATGATTCCCACCCTACTTCATGGACAAATAAATCCATTACCATATGTGTCCATTCCTTTGAAATGCTCATAACTGAGGGAAGAACCTTAAGAGTCCTCAACACGTCGTCCTCGGAACAACCCCAACTCTTGTAAGATCAAATTCAAGATGAATTTATGAATTATTTTTTTCGTGAAATAGACTCACGGGTAAGCCATCAATCAAGAAAGAAAGGTTTGTCTCTCAAGATTCGACTCGATTTAATGTTGGAGAAGAGATGATCTGCATGAAGAAGATCATAAGATAAGCCTATTCTAGTATAAAGAACACATTGAAATTAAGAAAATCCAAAATCAAATGCTCAATCATAAACCCAATTGCTAAGGTTCATATTAACAAGAAAATAAGAAAATCCAAAATTATTAAAAATTGACTTTTTACACAATGCCTTTTAAATTTTAAACAAAATATACTAGATTATGGGCAATACTATATGCACACCCAAACAATGTTTTCGCTCCTGGAATCCCAAGATTGCCCCCAACGTCCTCCAAGGACGTTTTGGCCAAACGACTTCGGAAGTCGTTAGTTGCCTTACCAATGTTCAATGCACAAACATTATCATCCTGCAATATATTTGATATATATACCTGCATCGAACAAAAATCAGATTTTATTAAACAATTCAACTAAGAAATAAAATGACAAAACATTAGAAACTTCACATTATGCCATTTTAATTCATTTTGATACAAGTCACATACATAAAATACAAAAAATTATGAACTAAACTTTGGAGTAACAACCTCATCTCTTACAAATATAACTCGTAACCAGGAAGTCCAATTAGAATAAGAAACACAAGGATATTTCCGAAACCAAAAAACACAAATTGTTGAAAATTTATGCAATAATTGCTAGGTTCCTCGCTAAGAAATGCCTACGTAAAGCCATGTATGATCATGCACGAACATCAAGGAGCTAATATCGAATCCTAGTCAAAGTCAAAGCGTTAAAGATAGAGCTATAGTATGGTTGTAATAGGAAAGCTTTAAACTTGTACAAATCCTATTAGGAACAAGATACTTAGCTTAGCTTATAAATAAAGCAACACTTGAGTTGTTAGGGGCTTGCAATTCGATAAATATTCAAGAGTCGAAATTCAGATTAATAGTACAATTATTGGTTGTAATCTTCAATTCTTACTAATAGTAAAGTTGTTTTTGGTGGTGGAGGTGAATCCAAAGTCACATTCATATAATTTTGTTTTAATTACTGTTTAATTGATTTAATTAATTAGGATTCTTGTTTTCGCAAATTAGGGTACATAGATTGAAGATCTAATTCAAGCTCTGATTAAATCTAGTTGAGAGCATAATTGTTAGTATAATCTTGGGGCAAAACTCAACAACTGGTATTAAGAGCTAGATTACATCAATTATGGATGGATCAGATAAGCCGAAGATGGTTATGTTGAATGCGTCAAATTATCACATATGGAACACGAAGATGCTTGATCGTCTATATGTGAAACAACTTGCCAGGCCAATTGAGGAAGAGAGCATAAGGCCTGATGGAGTTGGTGTCCGAGAGTGGAATGAATTAGATAGAAGGTGCCTTGGATAATATATTAGAGACTATATCGACGTTGGAGTAATATATCATGTGGAGAATGCAACAACCTCCTATGACTGCTGGAAAAAGTTACAAAGCTTATATGAGAGCAAGGCTTCTGCTCATAAGGTTTCAGTAATTAGAGCCATGGGAAAATTGAGATATGTTGACGGTAAATCACTAACCGAACACTTGAATCAATTAGAGCATGTTTTCAATCAATTGACAGCCATGGGGGTAGACTTCAATAATGAGATACAAGTCTTGTCCACATTAGGCTCACTGCCTGATTCTTGGGAGGCTTTATCTGTGTCTCTAAGCAGCTCAATGCCAGATAGGGAGATATCCAAGGATGCAATTTGCAATGCCATCCTTAATGAAGACAAGAGGAGAAGCAGTAATGAAGGCATGCATAACTCTTCAAACTCTCACACTCTTGTAAATAAAAGGAAAATAGGTCATAAGAAGAAATTCAAATAGATTGTATATAAACCAAAAGCAAAAGATAAAAAGGATGACCAATGCCGCTATTGTAACAAGGCAGGACATTGAAAATCTGATTATTTTACATACAAGAAAGATGTTGCTAATGGTACAGTCAAACAAAGTAGAGCTGACAATAAATGTAGTTGTTGTGAATCAAGATTCGGACTTAATTGTAATAGGGAATGAAGTTTGCTATACTACCAATGAAGAAGATTGGGTTGTTGATTCAGGAGCCTCATTTCATGTAACTCCTCATAGGTAGTTCTTCAATACATACACTACTAAAAAATTTGGAGAAGCTAGTATCGGGAATAGTGGAGTATCAAAAATATTTGAAATAGGAGATGTACACATAAAAACAGAATTGGGAAAGGAGATTATCCTTTCTAATGTAAGACACATCCCTGATTTTAGACTAAATTTGATTTCTTCTGGAAAATTAAATGATGCTGGATTTGTGAACACCTTTGAGAATGAACAATGAAAATTGACAAAAGATGATAGTGTAATCGTAGCTGGCAAGAAAACTAGAGCACTATATAGAGTATCATTAGGAATCTCCAAAGGTGATCTAAATTAAGTACAAACTTCACTAGAGAACTGGCACTAAAGGATAAGACATATGAGTTCTAAATGACTGAATATATTATAAAAAAGAGGACTGATATCTATTCCACAAGACAAGGAATTAGATCTCTATGAACACTGCACCATGGGAAAGCAAAATAGAGTATCTTTCGATATATACAGTACAAGAAAATCAAAGATATTAGACCTAGTATATTTCTGATGTGTGTGGTCCTATGAAGGTGAAAACTATGAGAGGTTGTTCATATTTTGTGACCTTCATAAATGATCACTCAAGGAAAGTATGGAGCTATGCATTCTGAACAAAAGATCAGGTCACAAAATGCTTCAAAAATTTCCATGTCACAATGGAAAGACTGACTGGAATGACACTTAAAGGTATAAGAACAGATAATGGAGGTGAGTACATTGGAGAATTTGACAAATATTGCAAAGCACAAGGAATTAGACACGAACAAAGTGTTCCTAAATCTCCACAACATAATGGCATAACTGAAAGGTTGAACAGAACAATAATAGAGAAAGTAAGATGTATGTTGTCTCATGCAAATCTGCCAAGAAGTTTCCGAGGGAAGCAATGGTTGCAGATGTACAAATAATTAATGTATCACCTACACACATCCTAGGAAAAGTGCATGAGGAAGTCTAGTATGGAAAGAAAGTCAATTAATATCGCTTAAGAATTTTTGGATGTAAAGCATACATGCATATTCCCAAGGATGAAAGATCCAAGCTAGATAAGAAATCAATGCAGTGTATACATCTAAGTTATGATAATAAAAAGTTTGGTTATAAACTTATGATTCAATAGGAAAGAGGATTCTGAGAAATATAGATGTGAGGTTCCTAAAAGACCAAATAATTAAAGATATCTACAAGAAAGAAGATATTAATGAAAATAGTGATAATCTTGTATTCTTGTTGATTGGGACTCTGATAGTGAAGTTGATGAGAATCAAACTGAGATAGAACCTGCAGATAACACTACTCCCTTGATCAATGATGAAGACGAAAACACTTTGGATCAACAATCACAACATCACAGTGATAATTCAAATAGTGAGCAGTCTGATGCAAGGAATAATGCTGACACATCTGTAATACCCGGTTCAGAGTGGGTGATGTGGTATATGATATGATTTGATAGGTAGTACTCATACCATCAAGATGCATTTTCTTTTCGGTAACCTAACTCATAAGAACTCCAAAGTTAAGCGTGCTTGACCTGGGGTAATTCTGAGATGGGTGACCCACTGGGAAGTGTCCCGGTGAGCACGTGAGTGAGGACAAAACGTGCTGGAAAGACCTGTGGTGGTTTGTAAGGCCAGTCCATCAAATCAAATAATGTTTTGACCCGGTTTCTGGGGCGGGGCGTTACAAATGGTATCAATGCGGAGCCGTCCGGAATTGTGAGATGAGTCTCACACGGAAGGTACGATCCTGGATGTGGATGTGGATGGGCTTACCGAGGACGTTGAGTGTTTAAGTGGGGGAGATTGTAATACCCGGTCCAGAGTGGGTGATGTGGTATGTTTGATATGATTTGATAGGTATTACTCATACCATCAAGGTGCATCTTCTTTTCGGTAACCCAATTCATAAGAACTCCAACGTTAAGCGTGCTTGACCTGGGTAATTCTGGGATGGATGACCCACTGGGAAGTGTCCCGGTGAGCACGTAAGTGAGGACAAAACGTGTTAGAAAGACCTGTGGTGGTTTGTGAGGCCAGCCAATCAAATCAAATAACGTTTCGACCTGATTTCTGGGGCGGGGTGTTACAACATCTCAAATTGTCAGAGTTTCTACGAGAAACAGGATGCCTTCTATTAGGTATCCACCAAATCAATATATACTTTTATCTGATGGAGATGAGCCGTTTATTCTATCAAGAAGCCCTGAAAGGCAACCATAAGAATGAAGGGATGCAAGCCATGAAAGAAGAGATGACATCTATTTACAAAAACAACACCTTCACACTTATGAAAAGAATTCCAGGTAAAAAAGTTTTGAAGAACAAATAGGTGTATAAGCTTAAATATGAAAAAGGTAAGGATGCACCTAGATTCAAAGCAAGATTGGTAGTAAAGGGATTTAAATAAAAGTATGGAGTTGATTATGAAGAGATTTTCTCACCAGTTGTAAAGCTTACTTCTATTAGACTAGTGCTCGGCTTAACTGCTTCATTAAACTTCGAACTACAACATCAGTTTTGAAGAATAAATGGGTGTATAAGCTTAAATATGAAGAAGGTAAGGATGCACCTAGATTCAAAGCAAGATTGGTAGTATAGGGATTTGAACAAAAGTATGGAGTTGATTCTGATTAGATTTTCTCACCAGTCGTAAAAATTACTTCTATTAGACTAGTGCTTGGCTTAACTGCTTCATTAAACTTCGTACTACAACAACTAGATGTTAAGACAGGCTTCCTCCATGACAATCTTGAAGAGGTTATACACATGGAGCAGCCAGAGGAATTTGTGATCAAGGGGAAGGAAAATCTAGTATGCCAGTTAAAGAAAAGCATGTATGGTCTTAGTACCAAGGCAGTGGTATAGGAAATTTCACACATTCATAATAGAACAAGGCTTTGTAAAAACCTTGGTGGATCACTATGTTTACAAAAGAACCTACACAGACAAGAGCATAATCATTTTACTACTATATGTAGATGATATGTTTCTAGTAGGCAATGACATAAAGAAGATTGAAGATCTAAACAAGCAGCTTAACAAGGCATTTGAGATGAAAGATTTAGGGGAAGGAAAACATATACTGGGAATGAAAATTAAAAAAAATAGGGCTAATAGATGTTTATGGCGATCAAAGGAGATGTACATTCATAAAATTCTGAAAAGATTTAACATGAATGCTGCAAAATATGTTAGTTGTCCCCTCAGTCCACAAATAAAGCTGAGTTCTTCAGATTGTCCAACCACTGAGGAGAAAGCTAAATACATGAAAAAAATTCCATATGCCTCTACAGTTGGGAGCTCATATATGCCATGATCTGCACAAGACATAGGCTATGCACTAGGAGTGGTAATCAGATTTTTAACTAATCCAGGGAGAGAGCACTGGGAAGGTGTGAAATGGATATTAAAGTATGTTAGGGGAATTTCTGATTGATGTATTTACTACAAGAGAAATTAAGCTCAATTGGAAGACTTTAGTGATGCTGATATGGCAGGAGAAGTGGATACAAAAGATCAACATCTGGTTATCTTTTGACATTTGCAGGAGGAGTGATCTCTTGACAATAAAATCTATAGAGGTGTGTAGCATTATCCACTACAGAGGCCGAGTACGTTGCCATTACTGAGGCATGTAAGGAACTATTATGGGTGAAAAGAATATTCAAGGAGCTTGACATAAAATACAACAGATTTACTGTGCAGAGTAATTCTGAGAGTGGCATACATTTGAGGAAGAATCTTACTTTTCACTCAAGATCAAAACACATAGATATTAGGTATCATTGGATACGTGATGTCTTAGAGAAGAAGTTGTTATATATCATCAAGGTGCATACAGACAACAACTTGGCTGATATGATGACTAAAATTCTTCCAAGAAACAAACATGATGGTTGATGTGCCAAAGCTGGGCTCGGCAAGATCAAGCAACACTAAAGTTTAGTGTTTAATCTCTCCTTTTTGAAGCTCGGAAGAGGATGATTGCTAGGTTCCTCGCTATGGAATGCCTACGTAAAGCCATGTATGATCGTGCATGGACAACAAGGAGCTAATATCGAATTCTAGTCAAAGGCGAAGTGTTGAAGATAGAGCTATAGTATGATTGTAATAGGAAAGCTTTAAACTTGTACAAATTTAGGAACAAGATACTTAGCTTAGCTTATAAATAGAGCAACACTTGAGTTGTTAGGGGTATGTAATTCGATAGATATGCAAGAGTAGAATTTTAGATTGATAGTGCAATTAGTTGTAATCTTCAACTCTTATTAATAGTAAAGTTGTTTTTGGTGGTGGAGGTGAATCTAAAGCCACAACCATATTAATTTGTTTTAATTACTATTTAATTGATTTAGTTAATTAGGGTTCTTGTTTCCGCAAATTAAAGTTTATAGATTGAAGTTCTAATTCAAGCTCTAATAAATCTGATTGCAAACATATAATTGTTAGTATAATTTTGGGGCAAAACTCAACAATAATAATGTGAATATTGTGGAGATGATTATCTAACTTGACTCAGAAAATAAAATCTCATTTTTTTATAGATAAATCCATCTATCTATTCTATCCTAAGAAACTTGCTAATAAAGATGTTTAGTTAAAAGAGAAAAGAAACTTGCCGAAAAAAAAAAGTTGAAATACCAAGAATTAAGCCATTTTAGAGAAGAAGTTGCCCAAATCATAAATATCATAAATGAAGGAGATGAATTAGCGAACCAAAACTATCTCATTGAGTTAATACATTAATTACAACTGTTATATTTAGGCTAAAACATTATTATAATCAAACCATAGAATTTAAGTACAAAAGATATTCAAAACTCAAAAACATTTTCGACTTCGGTTTTATCTGGACCGACCTTTAACGTAAAAGGTATTGTATTCATTATTTTTAAATCATTATATTCACAATTCATCGCTAACTTAAAAAAAATCAATCGTGGTAGCCATTTTACTTTTGCGTTTTTTAGGCTTTTTCTTTATATTTATAAAATATCATCATAACTTACATGCTCGACAAATAAGTTTATAACTACGACATTTAGATTTTAGAATACGTGAATCCTACATTACAAAAGATTTTACAAGGCTCATGTGTGTATGTAATGAATTAAATTTGCAATGAATTAACATTTCGAATTTCTATTCAAATTTGTTCGTCCCCATTCCAACTATCTTTGAATTTAGGTCCAGTTGGCCCCTCCTCACCCAAAATTTCATTTGGAAGAGTGCTCAAAGTATCCTTAATTTTCTCTTTCAGTGGTTTAGGCAGAAACTTGATAAATTTACTCAAATCATCGACCAAATCGTAACTAACTTTTGGTCCCCATTCCCTAGCATAATTTAACCAAGATGGCTCGACGATCCGAGGCTGCAAGTACTCTGCACTAATAATTGTGTAACGTACTCCGGTGTCCATAAACATATTTCCTTTAGCTGCATCATTCGGAATGCCAATATTATCATTCCCGACCAAATTAGTTCCCGGGTTCGGGTAGGCAGCGTGTCCATGCAACGACGAATACACAACCGGTTTTGAATCTTGATATTCGATCTCAGATTTATCTAACCACACCCCTTTGCTATGCTGCGAGAAAAACACACTTTTCAACTCCCCGTCGAGATTACTAATCCTTAAGGTTACATGTTCCCAATCACCAACATGTTCTCCAATCCTCCCCAATTTGATGTTAAATAACTGGACTTTTAGTGTTGCTGGACCGTTGAAGGGGTAAAACACCCATATGGCTATATCGGTGCAAGTACCTCCAACCGCGGGTTTAATGTGCATATATGCGCCAGCATTCTGTAAATTCCCTGTCATGACCTTACCTCTTGCTGCATCGTCGATTGGCAAATCCAGCCAATACAACTGATCGTTCGAACCATCCTGAGGAAGATTTGAGCCTGTTGAGTCTACTGGAACAGGATTTGATTCTTGCCCTTTCTTATACAAAAGTGCTCCATTTTCGAAAAACCAGGACACGGATGACGGGAAGAACTCTTCATCGGGGTGGAAATATATCACTGGCGAATACTTTTGGATCAATTCCTGGATTTGTTCGATGGTTGGCATCGTAGTAGTAGAATTTTCATTAAGATTCTTGAGAAACACAACAGAGGATGTTGTAGATCCATTGCCTTGAACAACAAATGTTCCTGTCGGAACCAGATTTCCTCTGTCTCCTTTGCTTGAATACACATTGAATGAGTAAGAACTGTTTCCATCCCCAGCGCCCCAAACAAAATTACCATTTTCTTGAAACGCCACAAAATCAGATCGAACACATCGCATTTTGTCCAGGGGAGGCTTCTCGGGAGACCCCGTGACTACATTGCCAACAGCCGTGTATCCTTCCGGAGCTATAGGCTGCCAAATGTACGCAACCACGTCTTGCTTGATCGCTAGAGATGTGCTATTCATAACTAAAGCATAATCAATTGGCGACTTTAGAATTACTTTCGATGAGTCATTTGATGCATCTTTTCCAGCAAGAACATATCCAGGAGCAGAACTCGTTTTCGATTGACTGTAGCTTCCAAGCATGAAAAAACCATCTGGAAGTGAAGAAGGTTCGTAGAATGTAGCTCCGGTATTATCAGGTCCACCTTCGTGTGCCGTCCAAACTCCAGTAAGATTTTTGATTTGGCAAATCACCAATCCTCCTAGATCAATGGCTCCATTGCCAAAGCCTACACCTACCACATTGCCACAACCAATGATATTTTTAAACTTCGAGTTCCTGACAAATTACTAACTATAGCGGAAAGTTATGATTCATTAATCCTACAGTTCATACTGGCAATAATAGAGAATATGCATTGGATTTATCTGCTGATATAACGATAAATCGAAGTACCTTGAGACGACGATGGCAATGTAAAGCAGAAGGAGATGCACAAAATGAGAAGAACCATATATGCATTAAGTGGTCTCATTTCTCTCCTGCAGTGGGTGATTTCCATTAGTCTGCTACAAGTAAACAAATTCTGTTTTCAAGAAAGTTGCAGGAACTTCTAAAAATATATATCAACTTCGAAGACCCACTTTAGAATAGCTATATCCGCCCCTGATCATAATACGGCTCGATATATATAATAAGAACATTTGAAAGAGACATAATAAAATAACACTTTTTTTATGTTTGAAAAGAGTATTTCGGTTTATAGAAAGTAAGGTGTCATGCTGATGTCGTCATTATGTTTCGAAGATAAACGTTCGGTATTTAATTTTGTAACAGATAAATGAATTTTACATATAGTAGTTAGTTTTTATGTTTATGTAACATGCCAAAGATCTTGAAAGGGATGTTTATAACTCACATTTTGTGCGCAGATTATTACTCATCGTACTTAACTACTAATTATTCGTTTTTTTCAAACATTTGTTTCCTAATGTTGAGCTTTACATCATACAAGACTACAAGTGATATCATATAGTCATGGATCGGAGTACCCAATGTCCTCAGTCCTCATATTAGAAAACCAAATGTGTTGATCAGATAAATAGCAACCACAAAAACTATTTTACATATTTGTAACAAACGTGCCTCGAACCGATAACAGAAGAATAGACGATGTCCGACACCTCGTTCCCACCTTGTCACCAGGGTGTCACTGTGAGGGAGGGAAATGATTTTTTGTTTTCGTGTATAATAATTTTGTTTGTTTTTAGAATGTCCCAAATATTTATTATTTAAAAGTTGATTCAAAAGACTGATAGTGTCGTCAAATTTTGATTTTATCCCTCAATAAAAATTGTAATCTGTCAATATTAGCGTTAAAATTGAAGGAGTCTCTAAAATAACCAATTCGAATAATTTAGGCGGGGCAGACTAACCGATTTCGAAAGTTCAGAAAAAAATCTGCAAAGTTCGATTAAGTTTAGGGGGCAGGAAGAATTTTAGCCTTCAAACTAATAAAGCAAAGATATACTAATAAAGCAAAGATATATGTATATATATTAATAACAAACATTTCAACTAATATGAATCATTTAAATGATTTAATTTATATTTATTTATATTCTACATTATAATTTCTTAATAATTCTTTTAAAGAGAATTTACTTGGATAACGTTCAAAAGTGTCGTCTAAATTACTAAATGAATGTTGTGTAACTTAAACGACACTACACATGCATGAACCACGGTAAAAATTTATTGACTTATTAAGATTTGTTCTCATGCAATTTATATAAAATCTAAGAATCAAATTATGTAATTAATGCGTTAAGAAAAATTTTAAAAAAAAATCTTAAAACATCCGTAACCGATCCGTGAACGATGTCTATCGCGCACAAGCATGCACAAACGCCATTTAAGTATTTTTACCTAATAAACATGCATTATAGTTTATTATGACATTTTCTTGATGATTTTCCTACAATACTTTCTGAATATTATCTAAGATCTTTTTTGTACGAATGAAAGTCTTAACCTACATACGTTGAGTCAAAACAGGAATAATCCAAAAAAAGAAGAAAAAAAGAGTAACTGAACAACCAAGAACTATCTAAAAGAGAATAATCTAAGAGATCAATCCTAGATTTGTCTCCCATTTTCACAGCCTATCCACATTGTAATCCTTTTTTTTATGTCATTTTAGACATTTTCACATACATTAAAAAAAAGTACCTAAAAGTTGTTAAAAAGTAGATAGAAAATGTATATTACTACCTCCAGCCCTAAAAGATTGTCACATTTTGACTTTTGTTAGTCAGACATTCATAACAAAATTTGATCATAAATTCTCATTAAACGACAGGAAATAATATAGCCTTGTGAGACCTTGTTAGATTCGTCTCAATATATATTTTTGAAATATCAACTTTTTATAATTTTTCGCATGTAGAATAATAGATATTTACATTTTAAATCATATTTTGTTGACCACCAAAAATCAAAATGTGACAATCATTATTTAGGGATGGAGGGAGTAATTAATTATCACTATATTATTGGTTAATTGATAATTTTAATGAGAAAAGTAATTAAAAAATACATTGAAATTGTGAAAATCACATTTCAATTATAAAATATCATATAAAAAAATAAAATCAAAAATCCAAAACGTCATATAAATAAGGGAGTATATCTTATATGGAGGAACCTACAAGCTAAAGCTATTATCACGTTGTTTTTAGTTTATGTCACCCCCGCCTAAACATAACAAAAACTTCTTGTCTCAAGTCGGCACATTAATAGTAGCATCCTATGTATTCATGTCTTAGAATACTTTTATGAGGTGATGACGATTTCACAGACATAATAAAAATTTCTTAATATTATTAATAATGAATATAAAAATTTATAATTAATTAGATCGTTAGAATAGGTGCTAATATACATACTGTTATTCGAACGAAATATGAGATAAGTTATTTCAAACAAAATTCAAACTCAAGACCTCCTAATTGAAAACATGGATCAAATGTTAACATACTATTGAGTCATCAACAAACATACCAAAAATTTCGATATATCAACTATAATTACGTGATTATGTCCCAACAACATACTATTATATCTTGAGGCACTTGATAATCACCTAAACTACCAGTGTGGAATGTCTTCAATCACTCAAGAATATTGTTATAAATGACTTTAATTTATTGAACAATGTATCTCTTTTGGAATCATAACCGGTCTGTAAACTACTCCCTCCATCCCATTTTATTTGTATCGTTTAACTTTTCATGATCATCGTTTGAAATAAATATAAATATATTTAATTTTACAATTCTACACGTTTAAACGTCAACTAAATATTTAAAATGAAGAGAGTATTAAACTTCAATTAAATACGATACCTTATCATTGCTAGAGGCCCGATGAAGATATGTTTTTAGGATCTGTAGACTTCTTCCTTTCTCTTCTCTCGATTAATAGCCTTATTTCAATTGTCTTTTCTAAATGGATGAGAAATGTATAATTCTCTTTATATATAGTTGGTCTGCTAAGCTCAAAAGACAAATACTACAAAACATCATAATTATGAATACTCAATTGAAAGAAGTGAACAAGGGAAGGCTAAATAGATCACTTACTAAATCTAAACGTTAATCATTTTAAATCTTAATATTCTTCTATTATTGACATTTTAAGTAAAAAATAGTACAATATTTGATTGACAGAATCTCACACGTCTACGTTATGAACTAAGAAAATATAAAAATAGTCATTTTAGTAATTTTTACATAAACTAAGAAAATATGAAAATAATTAAAAAGTACATCGAAAATACATAAGACAGTTGAAATTACATCAATTATTATTGGTTGATAGTTTAAATAGAAAAAGTGATAAAAAAAAATATATTAAAAATGTAGCGATACAATTTATTATTGACAATTAGACTATGAAAAAATTTATGGTACAACAACAACGAAAAGTCGGAAGGAGTCACATTTGTTATATTAGTAATTCTCAAGAAAACATATTAGAACCACAACAAAAAAGAATTTAGTCACATATATAACTAATTATTATGAGTATAACTACTATTAAGAATCATAATCAAAGAATATTAGATAAGAGCAAAATATCTTTATTGCTTTTAGTGGTATAGAATATAATATAATGGATTTCTATTTATAAGTTTCAAATACATGCATCACACATTAAATATATCAGATAATTAATATAGACAATAATTCCTAGCTAATGTATTCATTTCTTGGTACACATGTCACATGCCATCCCCATTATTTTCATAACAATCCTCTTGAACGAGTAATAAATCAAAAACATGCCTCATGAAAATTTTATTAGGAAAAATCATTATAGATAAAAACAAGGAGTCCGGTTTCGGTGTATCAATAATTCGGTGCATCAGGTGTGTATCAGGTACCCATTTAAAGATTTTACGTGTGTACTGTACCCACTTGAAACTTCATCATTGGTACTTGTACCCAAATTGTACTATAACAATGGTACAATACCACATATTTATTTTGGATTGATAAAGATATGGTATTGTACCATTGTTATAGTACAATTTGGATACAAGTACCAATGATGAAGTTTCAAGTGGGTACAATACCCACGTGAAACCTTTAAATGGGTATCTGATGCACCTGATGCATGAAAGTATTGATGCACCCAATCTTTTTACAAAACAAGTGAAGGAATATATATAGTGTTATCTCATTAAAACCTTAATCCACTTGTGGCAAAACCTAAACTAATGAAAAAGAGTACAACAAGTACTAACTCTCTTTCATGATCACATCACTTTATATCCTTTAGTAGATGCATTAGCTATTGTGCATACAAAGATATAAATTAGTTGTCTTGTTAAACTTATTAGTTGATATATCGGCCTCTATCATTATATCGTTAGTAGACTTAGGTTTATTTATCAGTATATATATGTAGATACGCCAATATAAAAACACAACTTTATAATATATTGAGTTTTAATTTTCTTATGCTATCAGAGCCTTAGCCGCCTAGGTTTCCTCCCATAGCAAACACGTTGTTTTTTTTCTCCGCAAACACTCACCATGGCCGAATTAGAAGGAAGAATTGACCATGCATCGCCATACTATCTCGGTTCCGGTGATCAACCCGGAAACCTTATCACTCATGTTATTCTCCAGCGAGATAACTATTCGAATTGGTCACGGAACATGACCACATCACTCAAGGCTCGTCGAAAATTTATGTTTGTTGATTGCACCATTGTCAAACCTACTGAGAATAGAAAACTTCTGAATTGGGAGACTGTGAACTCCGTGGTTACGTCTTGGATACTCCGTAGTGTCGACTCGAAGCTGATTTTGACGATACCCCACTTTGGGGAGGTGAAGCCTTGTGGGATCATTTGGCAAAGCATTTCTCCGTTGCTAAAGGACCGTGGTTGCAACAATTGTGTCCTGAGATTACTCACTGTAAGCAATTGAAAGGCATGTCTCTTGAAGATTATTATCATAAATTGACTTATTTGTTTGATCAGCTTTCCCGGCTTTAGCCGTTGCACCCTTGTTCTTGTGGTCGTTGCACTTGCGATGTTGTTGGCAGATTCCACGCAGATCGGGAGGAGGAGAAATTGCACCAGTTTTTGGTTGGTCTCGATGATAGCTTATACGGGACCGTGCGTTCCAACCTTCTCTCTTGGATTCCCGCTCCTTCATTGGACGATGCCTATAGTGCACGTGGACAAGATGAGCAGTCCAAGTTACTAGCTCAGCAGCAGGTTGAGGCGCAAGACCTTCATGCTTTTTCTGTGCAATCCATCCGTCCTCCATCTGGCCCCATACGCCCTCCATCTGGCCCTCAATCTGCCAACTCATGGATTCTCGATACGGGTGCTTCACATCATGTCACAAGCACTTTATCTTGCATGACCGATACTCGCCCAATTGCCGCGTGTCCTATCGGGTTACCTAATGGCTCAACAACCACTACCACCATGGAAGGACGCGTTCGTCTTCCCGGGATCTAATATTGTACGATGTCTTGTTTGTTCCCAATCTGAATTGCAATCTAATCTCAGTGTCTGAATTAACTGATGATAATGATTGCTTTGTGCAATTTACTAATGAGTTGTGTGTCATTCAGGACCAACGTTCGAGGAACCTGATTGGAGCCGGTGAACGGAAGGAGGGACTCTACTACTATCGGAGGATTCCTACAGTGTGTGCGGTAGCAGCTTCGGGTACTTCTCAGTTCGAGCTGTGATATCGTCGTCTTGGGCATCCGTCAAATAGAGTACTTCAGTCTATTCCGGTCATTCAGCAGGGTCAGTTTAGAAAGAAGTTAGATCACACCTGTACAGTATGTCATCAGGCGAAACAATCTCATGATAGTTTTCCTATTAGTACTCATAAATCTAGTCGCATTTTTGAATTATTACATTGTGATGTATGGGGCCCTAACAAAGTTCCTTGTTCTAGTGGTGCTCGGTCCTTTCTTACGATTGTCGACGAATTTTCTCGGGATGTTTGGGTCTATTTATTGCATTCCAAATTTGATGTTTTAAGACTTTCTGCTCTCTAATTGCAATGGTTGTTCGTCAATTTAATTCAGTTGTGAAAATGGTTTGGACTGACGATGGGACTGAGTTTCGTCCTTTGCTAGACTATTTTAATACCCAGGGGATAGTGTTTCAAACCTCCTGTGTTGGTACACCGCAACAAAATGGAGGGGTTGAGCCTAAGCACCGCCATATACTAAATGTTGCTCGTGCATTAGTGTTTGATGATGATTTGCCTGTTAAGTTTTGGAGGGAATGCATCCTCGCTGCTGTTCATGTAATTAACAGGAAGCCGTCTCATTTCTTGGGCAATAAGAGTCCATATGAGGTTCTGTGTGGTAAGGTACCCTCTCTCGATCACCTTCGAGTATTTGGGTGCTTGTGTTTTACTCATAATCAAAGGTCTAAAGGCGACAAATTTGCTAGTCGCAGCCGTAGGTGTGTTTTCTTGGGTTATCTTAACACTTAGAAATGTTGGAATGTGTTTGATCTTCAGTCCGAGGAGAGATTTATGTCCCGGTATATCAAATTCTTCAAATTGGAATTCCCATTTACAGCAGCTTCTTTGACGAAAACGTAAGATTTAGCACAGTTAAGCACATATAACGCGATTACACCGAATATTGGGGCAAAAATCATAAATCAACCATTTAATATTCTTTACAAATTAAACAACTTGCTAAATCGTTCAAACACATTATAAAAGTTTATTCCTTCAACTTTACAAGTAGTGACAGGTACTAAATTAAATATATCTTAGTTAGGGGAGGATTAGATTCGAACATATTTCGAACTGTTCGGGCTCGAATTCGTCCCAACGAATCCGAATCGAAATTCGCACTAGAATGTAACATTTTTTTATTTTTGCATCCGAGTACGAATCTGCCAGTTATGTATTTGATATTCGCGAATATATTCGTTATTCGATCTGTTTATGACTATTCGGTCTGTATTCATTATTCGCTTCGTTTGTAAATATTCCATTCGTATTCGGGATTCGGCTTGATTCGTAATATTATGTTCGTATTAGGGATTCGGTCCGTTTGTAGTATAATGTTCGTTCATGGGATTCGGTATTGACTTCGTTTGATTGGTTTAAATATATTCGTTATTTGATCTCGTTGCGTAACATTAGGTTTGTAATCAAAATCGTTTTGAGTATATTTAATATCTGTATTCGGTCCGAACTCAATCCGAATTTTATATTAAACCAAAAAAATATTTTTTTGATAAAATAAACCTAAATAATTTAATACATAAACACATTAATCATGTTATTTAACTAATTAAACCCTAACTTTTGGAACAACAAATGGATTATGTTAGCCTAAATACGATCTTTAGAAGGGGGTGAATAAAGATTAAACTTGTATTATAACTTTTTCGATAATTTTAATTAACGAGTTCAACAACTATCACCCAAGCAATTTCAATACAAATAAATTTCGGAAAGTAAATATACAAGGAAAGAAATAACACGATGATTCTAGCGAGCTTCGGTTACCCTAAGTACTCGACCCTCGGCTTTCCAACCTTAGGATCTTGGTAAGTGATAACTAATAAAGAAAACCCCCGAAATTCAACACAAGCAATCAACTCAAACTTCTAGCTAACTCAAGCTAGAAACCCAAAGCTTAACTCTATGATTTCAACTCCTAATTAACAACTAGGAACCCAAGAAGACTCTTCCTAGGATTTCAAATTCAAATTAATGAATTGTTAAAATTTACTCTTATACAAAATATCCATTCTTGGATGAATTAAGGTAGTACAAGATTAGATCTATGAAATACCTTTCACAATCAAGATGTAATGGCAAGATGAGATTGCACAGGTTTTTTGCTTTTGAAAGTGTAAAGAATGGGTTTTTCAATTTTGGCAAGAAGGTAAATTCGGACAAGAGATCCTCACGATGAGCCTCACGATGGCGAACCAATCGTGATACCTCTGTCATGATGGGTCTCACGATGACGACCAACATTCATAAAATTCAGACTCACCATGAGAGCCATCGTGAGACTAGTGTCACGATGACCCTCTGTCCATTCTTGCATCTTTCATCGTGAGACCCAATGTGAGGCTAGGGTCATGATGACCTAGTATATTTCAAGTACGATTTTTGTCATTGATTCATCCTTAAGTCTTATTCCAATAACACTAAGTCATTATCATAAGAATTGAGGAATAATCCAACTTATAAATCGTAGATGAACAATACATGAGATGCTATAAATGATGTTTAGAACTTTTAAGACTAGAATCTCTACAAAAGCCATTATTCAATTAAATATTGCAAAAACATCACGAGAGTTTTAGCATATTCCTTACACAAGGTTCTAAGCGCATAAGACAAAATAAATGAAGCGGCCTTGTGTCTTGACTTGAAGCTTGTGCCATAATGCCATAAGAGGCGCACTGTAAAAGTCACTTAATAAAACGATTAACTAATCATAATTGTTATTATCAAAACAAAGAAATATTGACTTTTAATCAACACATTAAACAATGTCAGAGTATTGAAATTAAGAGTTGGTATTCAGAATTTTCCAAGTAAATTAACAAACTTTGGACAGTTTAAAAATGAAATGGGCAAATTCAAAAGGCGACTAAAATCAAAATCAACTAAAACAATGAAAAAGAATAAACAAAAAAGTAGGATCAAACTCAGCACAGATTGGTAAATTATAAACAATCTCTACATTTATTTACTAGTTAACAACTAATCTCAACACAAACTATGAACAAACTCAATTTTGAAAACCAAATAAAATAATTTAAACAATTAATCTTAGTTATAAAAAATTTATTAAAAAGATCTGCATACATAATTTTTAAGTAGTTCAAAATATTCAACAACTTTTTTAAAATCTTTTAATTTTGTAAGGTTCAACAACTTTTTCTAATTTTGTAACATTCAACAACTTTGATACGAATTAATGTACTAAGTACTCCAACTGAGGTAATTGATGAAATGGTCCCAGTAAGTGGGTGTCCGTTGCACTTTGGTCCCTGTAAGTGGGACCGATGCGCAAATGGTCCCTGATAGTGTGTAACTGGTGCGGAAATGGTCCCTATATTAACGGATCCGTTAGTTTTTAACGTTTTTGATATTTTTAAGGTCATTCTGGGGTGATTTCATGATTTTGAAGAGTTTTGGGCATCTTGGGTCGTGTTGTAGTTTGAAACTTCAAACTGCTATAACTTTGTGCTCGGGTGTCCGATTGGGATGAATTTTATACTGATTTCATGTATTTTTTCGAGACGAATCTAATGGTAGACAACCAAAGGTGGTCAGGGTCATTTTTGCCCTCAAAAACCCTTTTTATGGCTTAAAATGATATTTTTATGATTCACACTACATTTTTTAAATCTTCAATAGATTTTATGATTCCCATCCAATAACATTGTTATTTTTAAAGTACTATGATATTACTTTAGAAGCTTACTTTATCACAATTAAGCATACAAAAGGTTGGTAGGATATAAATAAAGTTAAAATAGATATCATTCCAAAAAAACTTGTCATAATTGCTTAACTAAAGCAAAAACAAATTCCTTTCTAGAATAGGATCTAAGAAGTAAGCACCAAAAACCCTTTTATGGCTTAAAATGATATTTTTATGATTCATACTACTTTTTTAAAAATCTTTAAAAAATTTATGAGTTTCATCCAATAACATTGATTTTTCTACAATAGGATCCAAGAAGTAAGCATCAAAAGAAAAAACATAGTATTTTTAGTTAAAATACTCTAGAAAGGGATGATAAAAAGATAAAAGTAAGCATCGAGACTTCGAAATCACCGTTGCTTAACTAAAGGGACTTGTTTATGCTTTAGTTAAGCAATTATGACAAGATTTTGTAGAATGGTATCTATTTTAACCTTACTCTTCGATATAAGGTTTTGCTATTTGATTAATTCCTGATTCGACGTGAGGGTGATACGGACGTTGATATGATACTAATAGGTAGTGTCGGTCACTGAGGTTAGTGGGAATCATAAAAATGTCATTTAAGCCATAAAAGGGTTATTGAGGGCAAAAAATGACCCAGACCACCTTTGCTTATCTTCCATTGGATTCGTCTCGAAAAAATACATGAAATCGATATAAAATTCATTCCAATCGGACACCAGACAACCCAAAATGCCCAAAACTCTTCAAAATTATGAAATCGCCCCAAAAATGAACTTAAAAATATCAAAAACTTTAAAAACTAACGGAGACGTTAAAATGGGGACCATTTCCGCACCCGTTACACACTATCAGGGACCATTTGCGCATCAGTCCCACTTACAGGGACCAAAGTGCAACAGACACCCACTTACTGAGACCATTTCAGCAATTACCTCTACTCCAACTAATGGATACTAACGCTAATAAAAGGGATATGGAACATACAGTTAAAACAATCCAACTAATATATAACGTATTAGCTTTCTAGTTCTACTAATTATTTAGGCATATTAATTAATTACATTATTCATCAAAATTATTTATTTAAAAGGTTAAATAATTATTTTTCAAGTCATCAATTTAGGCATTAACATATTGTCGTACTAATTGAAGCCTTAAATATCAAGCAAACCGATAACCCCCAAATTCAAACAATAGATTCTATTTACATGATTTACTTTTTAAGAATGTTTTTAGATCAAATATATATACTTTAATCGAATAGCCTAGTAAAAAAGGCTCTCGCTAGTGACCAGAAGGTCCTGGGTTCGAAACTCACCTCATCGCTAATTTACAAAAAAGAAATGTTTTTAGATCGAATATATATACTTTAAGGTTACTTAAAATTTACTTTTAATCGAATAGCCTAGTAAAAAAGGCTCTCGCTAGTAAAAAAGGCTCTCGGTCTGAGACCATTTCAGCAATTACCTCTACTCCAACTAATGGATACTAACGCTAATAAAAGGGATATGGAACATACAGTTAAAACAATCCAACTAATATATAACGTATTAGCTTTCTAGTTCTACTAATTATTTAGGCATATTAATTAAATTACATTATTCATCAAAATTATTTATTTAAAAGGTTAAATAATTATTTTTCAAGTCATCAATTTAGGCATTAACATATTGTCGTACTAATTGAAGCCTTAAATATCAAGCAAACCGATAACCCCCAAATTCAAACAACAGATTCTATTTACATGATTTACTTTTTAAGAATGTTTTTAGATCAAATATATATACTTTAATCGAATAGCCTAGTAAAAAAGGCTCTCGCTAGTGACCAGAAGGTCCTGGGTTCGAAACTCACCTCATCGCTAATTTACAAAAAAGAAATGTTTTTAGATCGAATATATATACTTTAAGGTTACTTAAAATTTACTTTTAAACAATTTACTTTATTTTAAGCTATAATATTTTTTCTTTCGTATGATTTTTTTTACTTATCTGTTCTTAGTGTCTAACAATCTCATTTTTATATTTTCCCCCAAACTTTAGCCAATAATTTCTTTCAAACTATATTACCTAAATTCAAAAGATAATAATATAACGTACATTTTTTAAGATCAATCTTTTTATGTTCTTAAGACGAATTTAACCATCTTGTTGTGTTCACAAGTTCTAAGAATATTAATTTCATACTTAATATAATTTATACAAAAAAATTAATTATTTTATATTAACAAACGAAATGAATTTGTTTTATAAGGGCCCTTTTTCATAGTTTCGCCCGAGGCTCCCAAAATGTGAGGACCGGCCCTGACTAAACCAAAACAAAATAAAAAAATTAAGAATGCACCAGATCTAAAGTAAGTGTAAGAAGTTAGCCTCTTGAAATATTGCAAGCTTTCGTCGATGTAGAGGTGCGACGGCGGAAGGAGTTGTGTGATTCAGAAAGGTAAACGGGAGATAGGGTTTTCCGATTTCACTGTGGCAACACAAGAGGAGGAGGATGATGGGTTGTAGAAAGGGGATTCCTTGATAGGTAGGTTGACGATGGGCTACGTATGGAATTAGAGGTAGGTTTTGTGATTTAATTAAATTAGTTGAATGATTCAGCAAGTTGTTTGGTAAAGAATATTAAATGGTTTGATTTTCGACTTTTGCCCCAATACTAGTTATAATCGCGTTATATGGGCTTAACTGTGTTGAATTTTATGTTTTTGCCCCATAGTACGTTTTTCCGTTAAAAAGTAACGCTTAGGGACTAAAACACACATTTTGTACCAATATCTGGGACCATTTTCACAGACCCAATATTAACTAGAATCAAACTGCAACTTACATATATTTACAGGGACCATTTTGACAATTTTCTCTCACAAATAGTATGTAGGATTTTTTGGTTATTAACAAGACTTAAACTACTATAATGGCTCTCATATTATATAATAACTAGTAGTTGAGCCCGGCGGGATGCCGGACTTACACTCTATGTATTGATCTCAACGTGTTTAGTTATAACACATAATTAAAGTGCAGTTAATAATATACTAATGTGAAATACGGCGGCACGTGATATAGGTTGGGCAATATAACAATCAAGCCAATATAAAAATTAAATACACTACTCGTTTATTAACCAAATAATAACAAATTTAAAATAGAGAACTTAGGCAAATGGTGTAATGGACCAGTCCAGACAAATCTAAAGTAGAGAACTTACACGAATTTAAAGTTGAGTACTCACCAGACAAATATCGTTTGTGAAGCAAATAGCAATTTCGATCAGTCAAACGAAGAGCCTAATTCTTTGAAGTAAACGTAATTTCAAGTCATGCATTTCAAATCAAAACACTTGTTATCGGTATACATACAATTCGTAATTGTTCATAATTAGAAATATTAAATGAACTACTAGTTCAATCAATAAACAACTACAAACTTACAATTTTCTACAAATTCAAAAGAGTTTCGACTATAGTATCTTGACTTAAACATTAGTCGGCAAAGAAGTGTGACTCGTCACTTTCTCATTTAATGCCGACTTCTCTATTTTCGATGGCATTACTTAGATTTAATCTCTAGTTGTTTGCGTATGAGCAATCTTGTCAACTTTGTTCATTCATGAGTTAACGAGAGTCACTCACGTCGTTCAGGCTTTCCGAATCTTTTTCATTATCATCGAAACCTATAATGGCTAATGGATCTAGTACATCATCAGAGATAAAGTTTTCATCGATTGTTTCTTCATAATTACTCCCATTCTCCAAATCCTTCGATACTATTGTAGATTTGTGAACTTGCGAGGTTAAATTATTACCCATCATAGTGTCACTATTGGAGAACAAAGTGCAACTTGGTGTTACTATCGTTATCCATTTCGGCAATTATTTCTATTATAAGTAGGTGATTAATCAATTTAAAAAAGGAAGCACAACATTACCTATTGAACCATGAGTTAATCGAATAGCCTATTGGAAAATGTTCTTGCTAGTGATCAGAATGTCCTGGGCTCGAAACTCAACTCATCGCTAAGTAATAAAAAAAAAACATTACCTATTGAACCAACTAATTTATCACATATCTTAATATAAAATAGTGTTGATATATGCACATGACACATCATAAGTTAGTGTACTCCGGAATCAACATATAAATTTTTGGCTAATCTCATATTATTGTCAGTTAATTGTAGAGTCGAACACATAATCTCTTAGCAACTAGTCATTAATTAGTTATTCATTGTTATCTTTATCACTTTTTCGTAGTTAGGTTTGTGCCTTAAGAATAAAACTTGAATACAATTACGCGGGATAATGAATAACTAAAAAGTTATAAATGAAAATAAAGATAAATAAATATCAAATATCCAAAGTATGACTACATCATATTTTCAACAATTTTTAGATTAAAATATAATTAACAGATTACAAGATAGAACCGAACATATCTGTAATTATCTTTAATATTTTTAATGTTTCTATTATTTTTAGTTAATTTTTACATATTTCTTAAATATTACTGTAAATCTAAAATTCAATAAAATATCATATATTTATCAATTAAATGAGAAAAAATCATTAATAAATACATCAATTTAAGTATAATAATCAGTAAAATACATGATAAATATGTAAAAATGAGGTTTTCAAAAATTCATTCGGGAGTCTCGCCGTTAGCTTATGAAACTAATCAACTATATTACATTATTATAGCAAACTTCAAGTATACTTCTCCTAGTTGAACACTAATTGCTAGTCTTAGTGTCTTACATATATATATTAAACCTCTATGATTATCAATTAGTTCAATACGTATATATATATATATTAATTAATAATTAGTATCTAAATCCATAAGATTAGTAAGTCAGTGTGAAGATGGTTCAAACCAAAATACTCATCATCGTTACTCTAGTTACCGTCTGGATTCTCTTCTCAATAACAACAATAAACATGTTAATCAAGAAAAACACTACTTCTTCGTATATGATGAACCATTGTGTGAAGCTTCTTTACGATGATACCCCACCAAAAGATGGCAATAAGAACCACGACGAAAACAGTGAAATGTTTTGTAGGGGACGTTTAGAAGAGATGCAGAGGAATTTCGAGAAAACAGGAATTCTCAGTCGTGATTATGTTGAAGCATTGAGAAAGGTACCCAGATTCAAGGACAACGAGACTTATTTCAAGGTTAACTTATGTTCAATTCCAGGCAGGCCTAAGAACTCTAACGTTGTAACCTATGGTAACGATGATTTTGTTTTGTGTGAAGACCGCATTATCAAAATTATTAAGGATTCTATTCGGGATGCTATTGATAAGTCCCATCGTCGGGGCGGCCCACCTAATACCGGGCGTCGGGTACTTAAAGGAGATTCGAACGAGTCTATGATAATTGTTCCGATATCGTATTTATTTATGTAGTGATTAAGTTAATTGTGTTATTCATACTTCAAGTCCCTTATTTATTTATTTATATATAGCCGTGTTGAATCCTGAACGGACTAATTCTTATTCTTTAGTAAATCTCATTTACTTATTATATTTATTTTAAAGAATAAATAGTAATTTTTATCACTAAATAGTTTTTTAATGTATTTATTATTAGAGTTTTACGAATAAATTCATATCACATTAGCCATTTTATAGGATCCTTTTAGATCTTCAATTTTGATGAATATATTAGTATTACTACAAACATTTGGCGAAATCCAACCCTATTTTAATATGCTTGAGCGGATTGTCAATGAATAATTGAGTTAGTAATATGGATCAAGATCAGCGCAAGAGAGCTTGGTCCAGGCTAATTAGGCCAGGACGTGTCAACCGAACCGGGCCCAACCGGGCCTGTTGGCCCGTTATTCCGGTTTGGGCACGGTTCCTTTCTTAGAGGGCCCCTGGTTCCTTAGAGGGCTCCTGGCCCGGCCCCTCCAAAGCCTCGAATACCCGGCCCCCAGGCTCGGTTTAGACGGTATACCGTGTAAATTATACTAATCCATTGTGCCAACTTGTTAATTACTTGTTATTTTTAAGTTATAATTAATAATATTATCTAAATAAAATCATATAAGAAGGTAAGATGACTATAGGCAAGAAAGATAGAATTGAACCAACATGTATCAATATATTAGTCTTTAAAATAAAAACGTAGTTTAGTGTTATATTACATATTACTTAATAGTATAACAAATTATCTTCTAATATTCTTATAAAATTGTTTAATGTTAGATATTATTAAAAATACAAGATATATTACTATATTAATCTTTAAATAGTAAAAGTATATTTTTCATTATGAACTATTTCATGATATGATTGATATGGTTCAATTTAATATATTATTATAAGAGAAATTATTTTATTTACTATATAATTGAAATATTATTGGTTATTTACGAATAAGAACACGAGATGCAATTATATATTATTCTTTAAGCAATTTATTATTTAATAGCATTCTATTATAATATTTAAAGTAATAAGTAATAACATTTATTATATAAAGAATAATATACTAATGTATTTTATGCTTTGTATATACACTTATATTTTGTAAAGATAAATTTAACATTGAACAACTTTTATAATATCATTAAGAAAAATTTATTAGTCTAACTAATTTGTAATATAATGACGAATATTGTTATCTTTCAAGATTATGTATTATTTGGCACAAAATATAATCAAGTATAATACAATTGTGATATAGTGATAAATGTTGAATAATTGAGTGACTTTAATAATACTAATATACAAAATAACAAAATGGGAGCATGGCCCAATGGTTAGTTGTACTATCTATCAATAAACAAGGTTTAGTGTTCAAATTCCCAAGCAACATTTCATTTTTATTGGTGAAATGCTAACAACAAAAAATAGTTGGCCTGATACGGTATAGCGTTTAGGGCGAAGAGTATACGGTAAAAGGCCTGGTAGTCCCGGTTGAAAAGGGGCCCCGGGCCGAATAAGGGCCGTCAAATCCTTAAGGGGCTGCCCCGGATGGTAAAGGTGGTTGGTCCGTCCCAGATTCATTAGGGGTCGTCCGGCCCGGTTCGTTTGACACGTCTAATTATTCTTACACACAGCATTGTGTCCGTTAAGAAGTGAGACGGACATGGGTTAAGACATTAGGGCCCCGGCTTGCGCCCGGTTCGAGTCAACCACACATTCGACGCGTATTTGAACCAAGCCTGGTTCGAGGCCCCTTAACAAACATTGGGCTGCATATGTGAAACGGGGGGTCGTTTTTTGACTCTTGCATAATTTTGTTATAATTACATCAAACGTCGGTTGCGAATCTTCAACGAAAAATTATGTAAATTATAGGAAATAAAGAACATAAGAATTTCACGTGATCTCTCTAACAAAGTGTTAGGACTACTACACGGGCTCCTAGCCTCTAGAAATTTTTAATTATAATGGGAGAACAAATTATAGACTAATCAAATTATGATTTCAAATATGTTGATCATAATACAGATGAATAGAATTAATGTATACACTAATCCTGAAATAGCACAATATTCCAAGAACCCTAACCTACATGTTTAGAGTGTTTGAGCTCATTGTCCACTATGTCATGTCTCTCTTTTCTCCTATGAATAATACTCTATTTATAAGTTTCACTAAGGCACTTAAATATAAATGTTTCTTCTTCAAAGAACGGCTACATTAATTATTTGCCTAACTATAGTTACTTATCTCGCAATAAAGAACTCTAATAAAGTACTCTAATAAATAGTTCACCCATGACTTTATTTTTCAATTATTTGTTTTTCTTAATGACCAATTATTTTTCTAATGAAGCTGTCTATTCAAATCACGATATTCAACAAATTTGATATGTATTGAAATCATATTCATGTGTACAAATAAAACAAAACAAATTTCAAGGATATTATATGTTGATCATCATCCAAATCAGTTGAGTAATTATTCATAAGGTTTTATTCAATTCTGTAGCCAAATACCCGTTCTACCAACGAGAGTTGACCAAAATATTTGTCCAACAATAAGTTACTAATATACACATCTTTAATTTCTAGGAACATACACTAAACCTTCTCCATTATTTATAAACCTTCTCCATTATTTATTGGAATAGTGAATCGCCCGGTAGCATAGGGATAATTAATATATGATGATATGATCGATTAAATCCTGGCGGAAATCTTGGAATAATAATATGATCATTTATATTGAAAGTGGTGAGAAGTATTTAATGAAAGTATAGCTCATCATCAATAACATCAGCAGATATGTCACGATTCTTTATATTAACAATCGGGAACGAAGATGGTTTATGAATTGAATGTATGATACACTCGGTCCGCTTGGTTAGCCCATCATCCAACAGAAAAGATAAATTCAGGATGTGCCTTTAGCGGTCCGGTATTTCATTTCAAGAGCGTCCAGACTCTCGGTAACCACTCACAAGCAAGTCCTTCCTTAAACAAATGCAGAGTTACTCATGCACCTGCCTTGAAATGAACTCATACACTTGTGAAAAAGCACACTCTTATAGTAAAATCCGCGACCGTTCAAGCTATACCTCGTGGACAGAGCAGGATCTTAAGAATTCATTACTTTTGGAGTGAAGAGACACGTCTCACTGGAACTTAACTTAATTTATAAAATCTAAGCAAATCCTCAATATCAAACACAAAAACAAAAAACGAAAAATCAATTTGTAGAACAGTGAAAGTTCTATATCCACTATGTATGTTAGACCAGATGTTAAAACAATTGGTTTTAACAGAAATGAATGACAAGTAAGTAAACCAACACGGAGAACTTGGTAACCCAGTTCAGTGCACAAGCACCTACGTCTGGGGGGAGCCTGCCCGAGGAAACAATCCACTATATGAAAAGTGTCTTACAAGAAGGGACTTATTAGTATGCCTGCATACTATCTATCGCCCTAAACTATGCCTTTTCAAATCGGCTCCCTACGGCTATATCACTCTTGTGATTTGAGGTTTACAAGATTCAATTGTAGTAAACAATCTTCACTGTTGTTATGAAACAACAATTGTACAGTTTAGTATAGAAGCTTGAAGAATGTGCTTCTATACAAAATAGCCTAGAACACTATTACACAAATTGCTTAAAAGCTTTATTCGTGTATGAGTAAATAGAATGTATAAAAGATGTGTTTTACTAGTGAGGACACCAACTCCTTTTGTACTAGGCATTTCGGCTCATCTCATTTAATCAGTCAATCGAGATTAATTGCAAATTGATTGACAAAGACCGAATAAATGCTCTTCCTTATTGTTGACCACGACCGCATTTATGTCTTGTAATATCTTGGTCTTTAGGTGATTATGTCCGCAGCATAAATTACTCCAATCAGCAATAATCACTCTTGATTCTTCTAGAAAGAGTTGACTTGATTAATCATATGGCACAATGCTTCTTTTGAATTAACGTCTTTAATGCATTGTTGCTAATACTTGGTGTAGTGAAAAACTTCATCCAACACATGTACATGTTATGTACCAACAAACAGGTTTCTGATGCTTTTAGTTTTCTCTATACACTGCTTAAAATGTTTCTAAAGTATTATTGAATTGTTGGTTTAAATATCTTGAGAAATAAATCTTTCAAATTATCTTAACACCTTCAGTAGAAAAGAAATTTAATGAGATTGTGTTCACACGAGCCTTGACTAATTGATGTTTAGTATACCAGACTTGTTGCTCAAAATTCAAGCTTGCAAATTCTATTTAATTTGTAGTGTATCGTTCCTATATCATCAAGTGGTGCTGGGCATAATAACAATAACGAGTCTCTCTTTAAGATGGTTCAGTTCTATCGTGGTCACCAATTGCTTCTCGAGTAGTATATACCACGATGCGAAGCACGCGATAGTTGATTGGAGAAGCTACATGATGGACGTGTCTCTACTGGAGCCTCGGGTATTGGGCCGAGACCAGGGCTTCGTCCAACTGATGTCACAGAATCAGGTGTAACCTTGAACAACCTAGTGGAGATGGTTCTCTTTCCTGAAGGCCGCGCCTTGGGAGCCAGTGATCCTTCCTCAAAGCTTCGGGTTCACCTGAAAGCGTGACCGTTTCCGGTCACAGACACTCCGATGCCTAAGTCAGTACAGGATCCGGCGAGTGTCTGAGTACTATATGTTATTTAAAGAGCTAAAGTTAACGTACCGTCCTTGGCTGATTATGTCTCCTATATATAGATATAGGAGAGAGAAAGATAGTACCTGAACGGTTGGATATGGGACAAGTGTCCTTCATCAAGGGTACTTGGGTGTACGGATGGGCTTGAACTGGACACTCATAAGAGATTGGATCCACGCTAGGATGGACCTCCTATGGGATCACTTCACCTGGACGATTCAAACGGCGAGAAGCCCTTTTGATGAGCTCTGGGCCGAGCCCGGATATTAGGGTCGAGGCCCAAGAGACATCCAAGGTTAGGGTTACATCATTGCCCCTTTTATCTGATTGTCTGGAGTCCACCTATCTTCGCGCCCATGGGTGATGGATGAAGACGAGGAGATAAACTCTGGTTTGCTCAGACACTTCGAAACATCTTATTGGGATATCCGCCATCGTGACACGTGTCATTACAGGAACCATCCGGAAGGTGAGAAGTCGTACTTGAGGTCTATAAAAGGGGGTTAAAACCCTTCATTTGTACTTCTTTGCTATTTTCTCCAAATTTCTCTTCTGCAACTCCCCTGGTTCACCGTCTTCTTCACCCTTCCCTCAACTTGGTTTCTGAATTGAATTCTTGTCCTTTCTTTTCGGTAAGTTCTTCTCACTTTAGTTTAAATTCTAGTTCTGAAATTATTCGCTTCCGGTTGCAATAAGTTCTTCTCCCTGTAATTTTCCATCAAAATCCTAACTTTACGGCGAGATTCCCCGGAGTAGGGTGGTTGTTAATTGTTGTGTGACGGTGGAATTCCGGCCGTTGTGATTATCTATTTTCTGGGTTCTTTTCTTGACGTTTTGTTATCGGTGGAGGAGATGAACCGTTATTTTCCCTTTTGGGTGTTCTTCATCTCCCTCCTAAAACCCTTTCAAATTCTTTACTTTGATCTTCTAATGATTTCCTGTGGCTGAATATTGTGTTAGTGTCCTTTCCTAACACGTCTTGGGTGAATGCCGCGTCTTACTTTTCTTTTCCTTGTAGAACTTATCATGGATGGAACTAACCCCGTGACTTACCCATCGGCTGATACTATGACGACTGAGGTATGCCTCTTCGCGGTTTACTCGTATAACTGACTGGATTGCCTCGGCCCGTTATATTCTTATATTTGAATTTGCAGGTAAACGTTCCGGTTTTATCAGAACCAACCGACTCCCAGGTCCCTTCTCCTCCAAGAGATGTGATTCTACCCGGCTCTAATTCTCCGCACGTTGAGGAACACACTTCCGAGAGTTCGGGCGATTCATTGGTTGAGGTGTCTCCTCCGAGAGTGGGCGTTACGACTGAAGACGACCCTGAGTTTCAGGAGATGCTAAATAATCCTCCCCCTAACCTCGCGTCCCCTTTACCCGTAGCCCACCGTAGTTCACCCGCTGCAGCTTCCTCTCCTTCAGCTGCTGTTTACTCGGCCAACACTTCGGGTACTCAAGAAGCTGCGGCTTCGGATGTGGCCGCAAGAGAAAATGAACAACTTTCCGAGGAAGACTTGTTGCATTTACTTTTTGCTGATGGTAAGGAACCCACCTTCATAGCGGACTCCCTCCCTGTGGACCCTCGTTTAAACTTGCGTAATGTTCGCTTGTTTTATGAAATCCCTCCTTCTTTTATTCTTCGTTTTCCTTATGAGGGGGAGACCTTCTTAACACATGAGGAAGGCTATACCCCTTTGCACATTCTTTCTTTAAATGTAGGTTTTAGACTTCCATTGACCCCTTTCGTACAGGATATCCTTAGAATACTTCCTTCGGCCCCTGGTCAAATAACCGTTATGGGTCACGTTATACTGACCATCTTCCAAGTGGCCTGTGCCAGGGCGGGGGTAGTTCCTACCGTAGGTCTTTTCCGCTTGATGTACTCAGCCACGCACAAAGGTCAATATTATTTTTCTGCCATGAAGGATTGTGCCTTCTTGAGTTCCCCACGGCCCAGCAAAGTTTCCGATAATTTTTACCACCGGGTATGGTGTTTAGTAAAGGGGAACTTTGGCGTGGGTGTACCTCGCCGGTGGCAACCTAAAACCCTTAACCATGGTCTCAAGAAGTATAAGAGTTCTGATGAGGATAAACGTAGTCTCGAAATCCTTCGCACCACTTTTAAAGCTCCGTTGCCTTGGAACACCTTTTGTGATGAGGGTAGTCTCATGCTGGCTGGGGTAGTAAATAAACGCTTTTCACGTCCCGTTACTTGGGGTACTTTCTCTTGTTTTACTCATCTTCTTTTGACATGTGCCTTTCTTTCACCCGTGACTCATGCCTTGTATTTATTTTCTTTCAGATGAAGTAACAGACGCAGCTTTGGATGCCCCTTCCCATCTTAGTCTCGACTTTGAGGCCATGTTTGGGGACAAGGTTCCTTCCTTACCCGTGCCTATACAGAGCCCCATGCCTGGAGGTGGGAGGTCGAGCCTGTGCCCCTACAATCTATACCTCCTTCATCCGTTCCCGAGGTTCCTCCTCCTAAGGAGAAGGGAAAGAAAGTTCCTCCTGTCCCTCCCTCCAATGTCTTGAAACGGAAGAAGGTTGCGGCCAATCGAGACTCTCAGACCAAGAAAAGTAAGGGAAGTCGAGGTCCTGAGTTGGCACCTTCCAATAGAGAGGGTCCTATTCAGGGTGAAGATGGAAGTACCACTACACGGGTCACCCGGGGAGGTATCCGTGACTCCCTCTTTCGCCCTGATGGGAAGGCTGTAAATGTTCGGTACAGTATGACTTACATGCCTCCCCCTTACATCTTACCCGGAGCTGCCCTGGTGGTAGAGAAGGATTCAGAATGGGGACACCCTCGAGATAGCTTGAAAGCCATCAAACCTCTAATGCTGCAAGGTGAATGTAAACCTTATGAGGAGATTGATGATGCCACGGATTTAAGTGCTGAAGTCTTACACCATCACCTGAAGGTTTGTATTCTCTTTTTCAATTGGCTCTTCTTCCCTTTATTGTTCTAACTCTTTATCTCTCTCAGACAATGAATGGGGTCTTTGTTCTGGGAAGGAGGGCTCGTCAACTGGAATTGGTCTGTGAAGATTTAGAAGACAAATTAAAGAAAGCTGAAGCCACGGCCGATGCCAACCAAACCCTCGCCCAATCATGGAAGGATGCCGCGAAGGAGCAAGAGGCGATGGTTCATGCTGAGAAAAAACGTGCCACTCTTCTTCAGGCTGAACTGACCAAACAGAAAGAAGAGGCGGCCTCGCTTCTGAAGGACAAACATGCTCAACTTGTGGCTGCCGAGGCTAAAGTTGATTCATCTGAAAAGTCCATTGAAACCTGGAAGAAGAGGGCTGGCTCCTTAGCCAAATCAGCCATGGATCTGAAGAACTCCATCCCAGCCACTGTCCAGGATCAGGTGAAGGCTTTTATGAAGAGTCCTGCTCTCCGCCACCATGTTCTGAAGAATCAGGCTTGCATTCTTTCTGAATTTGCTTCGGTGAACTCAGAGAAATGTCCGGGGCTAGTTGAGCTTATTGAGGAGTTCAAGAAATTGAAAGCTCTCCCCGTCCCTACTGATCCCCCTATGTAACCTATCTCTTGTATTCACCTGGATTTTCTGAATATATGACTGTGTTTCCTCTTCTTTTGTCTCTGCATATATACTCTCGGCCCCCTTTGCAAAAATATTTTTTGAATTCGGATATGAGAATATATTATTGCAATGCTTTTGTATAATGCAAGTAAATCTTCACGGCATATTTGATAGGCAGAACTTCTAGTGACTTATCTGATGTAAGTGATATGTTTGTAGTGTGATAGCCGTTACCTCTAGTGACTTATCTGATGTAAGTCACATGTTTGAGGTATAGTAACCTAGACCTCTAGTGACTTATCTGATGTAAGTCACATGTTTGAGGTATAGTAGCCAAGACCTCTAGTGACTTATCTGATGTAAGTCACATGTTTGAGGTATAATAGCCGAGACCTCTAGTGACTTATCTGATGTAAGTCACATGTCTGAGGTGTAGTAGCCGAGACCTCTAGTGACTTATCTGATGTAAGTCACATGTCTGAGGTGTAGTAGCCGAGACCCTGCAATTTGTTATTACGGGAAAATGAACGAAATGATATATTAGGCTTTTTCAATTTATACATGCCTTCATTACGATTACTTAAATATAAAACTTCACCAACTTAGTCACGTGCCATGTTCTGGGGACTGGTTCACCACTGAGTTCCTCTAACTTGTACGTCCCCGGCCCCAATATAGACGCGACCCTGTATGGTCCTTCCCAGTTTGGGCTCAGCTTACTAACATCTCGTGGATTAGCTGCTGAGTAAAGTCTGAGAACAAGGTCCCTTACTTTGAACTGCCTCCCTTGAACACGCCTATTATATGCCCGGGCCATGAGGCTTTTATACTGTTGCGTTTTGTACAAAGCATGGTCCCTAAATTCGTCCAAGAAGTCCATTTGTTGCCTCAGCCTTTGTTCATTAAGTTTCTCATCAAAGCCGCGCTGTCTAAAAGTTGGTAAACCAACCTCTACCGGGAGTAGTGCCTCGACTCCATATACCAGGCTATATGGTGTTTCTCCTGTAGCTTTAGATGGGGTGGTGCGCATGGACCATAAAACCACTGGTAACTCCTCCAACCACGCCCCTTGAGTAGTCTCGGCTTGAATGAGATTCTTCTTAATCCCATTAAAGATGACTCTGTTCATCATTTCCACCTGACCATTTGCCTGAGGATAATATACTGGGGCAAACCGTTGTTCAATATCATATTTGGTACAAAAATCCTTTAATATCTTTCCCTCAAATTGGGGGCCATTGTCGGAGACCAAGATCTTAGGTACCCCATACCTCGTGACTATGTTCTTCCATATGAACCTTACCACATCATCTCCCTTTGTTCTTGCAAGGGGTGCAGCCTCTACCCATTTTGTGAAATAATCTACCGCGACTATGACGTATTCCACATTACCCTTGGCTTTTGGTAATTTTCCGACCAAGTCTATGCCCCACATGGCAAATGGTATTGGAGTAATAATGGGTGTCATAGCCGTGGCTGGTAGATGAGACACGGCCCCCTGTCTTTGACAAGCATTACATCGCTTGACAAATTCTACTGCATCCTTTCTTATCGTGGGCCAAAAATAACCTGTCCTCGTGATCTTCAGTGCTAAAGCTCCTTGTCCTATGTGGCTGCCGCACCATCCGTTATGTACCTCGGCCAGAATCTTCGCTGTATCCTTACTAGCCACACAATATAACAATGGTCCCTCCCATGATTTTTTTATATAATTCTCCTTCAATCATATGGAACCTGTGAGCTCTGGCTTTTAATGTACGAGTCTTAGTCTCGTCTACTGGCAAATCCCCATTGAGAAGATATGTTGCTATAGGTGTGCGCCAATCTTCCTCGTCATTCAACACCGTTGAGACATAATTAATCTGATGTGCTGGTATGTCCCGAACCTCAATTAATACCTCAGAAGGTAACTCCTCATACCACACCGTGGCTAACTGGGATAGATAATCTGCATCTTGATTCTGAGCTCGAGGCACGTGTTGGAAGATGACTCGCGTGAACTTCTTAGCCTCTATTATTGCCTTTGATTGGTACATCATTAAAGATTCATTCTTGACATCACATGTACCGTTGACTTGATCCATTATCAATTTTGAGTCTCCCTTGACAAAAACTTCTCTAACCCCGAGGCTATGTATCAGTTGTAATCCTGCAATCAGTGCCTCATACTCTGCTTCATTATTTGTAGTGTAGAAAGTGAACCTAAGGGCATAACTGAACTTTATATTCTCTGGGCCTTGAATAACAATTCCTGCCCCTGATCCCTTACTATTTTTGGCTCCATCTACATTTAAAGTCCATTGTGGAGGCTCCAGCTCTTCTGGGACCGCGACCTCCATCCTAGCTGTAGGATCCGTGCATTCATTGATGAAATCTGCCAATGCCTGAGCCTTGATGCTCGTTCTAGGCACGAAAGTTATCTCGAATTCGCTTAGCTCAATAGCCCATGTAGTTAATCTTCCTGATAGAACTGGACTAGCCAGTACCCTTTTGAGTGGTTGATCCGTGACCACTTCCACTGGGTGCGACTCAAAATAAATTTTCAATCTCCTAGCCGCGACGATAAGAGCATAAGCAAATTTGTCAATTAGTGGGTAATTTACCTCTGATCCTCGTAAGACGTGGCTGACATAATATATAGGTCGTTGAATACCCTTGTCTAGTTTGATCAGAACTACACTGACTGCCCCTTCAGCTACGGCCAAGTATATTTGTAGAGTTTCTCCTTGCTCTGGATGTGTTAGCAGCCTTGGACTTGATAAATAATTCTTCAGTTCCTCGAAGGCGTTTCTGCAGTACTCGTCCCAGTGAAATTTTTCAGGAGCGCGCCTTAGATTTTTAAAGAAAGGTAAGTTACGCTCTCCTGATTTAGAAATGAATCTGCTTAAGGCTGCCAAACATCCATTGAGTTTCATCAGCTCTTTATAACTTGTAGGTGGCTTCATGTCAGTGATAGCCTTTATCTTATCAGGGTTAGGCTCTATCCTATTCTTACTTATCATATATCCCAAGAACTTTCCTGAGGTGACACCAAACGAGCACTTATCTGGATTAATCCGTAACTTGTTTTCTCGTAGTGTCTGTAATGTCTCAGTCAAGTTTGGGAGATGATTCTGCCGAAGCTTACTCTTGACAAGCATATCATCCACATATACCTCCATGTTACGGCCAATCTGCTGCTGGAACATATTGTTGACCATCCTCTGATAGGTCGCGCCTGCGTTTTTCAACTCAAATGGCATTACTTTCCAAAAATAGAGGCCATATTCTGTGATGAATGCAGTCTTCTCGGCCTCATCATCATCCATGAATATCTGGTGGTATCCTCTAGAAGCATCCATGAAGTCAAATACCTCATGGCCCGCGCTCCCATCCACCAGCCGTGCCAGACATGGAAGTGGGTAAAAATCCTTTGGGCATGCCTTATTGAGGCTTGTGAAATCCGTGCACATCCTCCATGTACCATTCGGTTTTTTTACTAGTACCACATTTGCAATCCATGTGGGGAACTTCAATTCTTCAATAGCCCCAGCCTGAAGTAGTGCCGAGACTTCCTCTCTGATTGCTTTGTTCTTTTCAGCGTTAAATGTCCGCTTCTTTTGTTTAACTGGGACATAGGATGGCTCGACATATAACTTGTGTATGGCTGTGCGTGGATCAACCCCTGGCATGTCCTGTGGGCCCCATGCAAATACATCTTTATAGTCTCTAATCAGCTGAATTAGACTCTCCCGATGTTCTTTGTCTAACTTAGTTCCTATTCGAAATGTTTTGGAAGGATCTGTCACTACAAAAGGAACCTGCTCTACCTCCTCATGCGGGGAATATGTTTCAACCTCTCGTTCCTTGGGAGAATTGTCCCTTTCATCTTGGGTCGCGACACAAATTTGATTGCATGCCTTCCTTTTTCCCCCTACCTTCTCCGAAGGTACTGAACTCAAATAACACATCCTTGCATTCTTTTGATCGCCTCTCATTTCACCTATCCCTCCTGGAGTTGGAAATTTCATTTTCATGTGGGCTGGTGATATTATGGCCTTGATAGCCGTGAGGGTGGGTCTTCCAATTATCCCATTATATGCCGAGTCCTGAATATCCACTACTGTGAATCGTACCAGTGTAGTAACGGACTTTCCCCCTCTACCGAAAGCCACGTCCAGGGCCACAACACCTACAGGTGTAATTGAATGTCCCGTGAACCCTGTGAGGGACGTATTAGCTGGCTGCAGCCTGCTACGTGGGAGGTGTAACTGGTCATATGTAGATAAGTATAGGATGTCAGAAGAACTCCCTGTGTCTACCAGCATCCTATCAACCTCCAATGTTCCTATCACCGGGATTATGATGAATGGGTCATCATGTGGCACCTCAATCCCCTCCATATCCTTTTCTGTGAATGTGATAGGCTCGGCATTTTTGGCTGGGACGGAGTTGAAGGCATAGACGTCGCGTCTTGCATACTTTTTCCGAGAGTTCCGTGAGTCTCCTCCTCCACTGGGTCCTCCTGAAATTGTATTTATTCTTCCAGTGATAACGGGGGAATGCTCACGTTTTTCCTTTTTCACTGAGTCTCGGCTGCGTTGTGGGCTTCTTGCCCGGCCCTTACCCTTGCCTTTGTGATCAGTATACTCTCGGAGATAACCCCTTTCAATTAGCTTCTCTATCTCTTTTTCCAAGGTCCTACAATCACCCGTGTCATGGCCACACTCTCTGTGGTACTCACAATATTTAGTTTTATCCCTTTTACTGTAGGGTGTTGTCAACCTTGGTGGTTTAGGTAAAAGGCCCTTGTCTGATATTTCAGAATATACCTCCGCCATAGAAATATTTAAACTTGCTATGCCCTTATCTACTCCTCTTCCTGATGTGCATTTAGCCACAGCTTTGGATGGGGCAGAAGTTTGAGCATATTTCTTGTCTTGACCAAGCTGTGAGAAATCCGCACCCCTTGGCCGTTGCAATCGTTCCCATACCTTTGTTTTTGAAGGTTGTTTTTGAAGGACCGTTTCGCTGAGATCCTTGGGATCCTTGTCCTTTAGCCGCAACTCTTCTACATCAATATACCGGCGTACCTTAGCCGTGAGCTCATCCTTCCCCATTGGCTTTTCCAATGTTAAGGCCTTTTTGAGCTTTCCATATTGTAGACCCTCATAAAAGGCCATGTATGCAAGTCTGGCATCCACCGAAGGTAATGTGAGCAATTTGTCATTATACCTTTTGTGATATGCCTTCAAAGTTTCTCCGGGCTTCTGTTTTATTGCTAGTAACACCCGTTCATCTTCCTCTTGGTTAATTTCTGAACCAAATTTAGCCAAGAAGGCTAGTGCTGTTTGGTCAAAATTATCAATTGACCCCTGTGGCAATTGCATAAACCAATCGAGTGCCTTTCCTGTCAGACTATTAGGAAAGGCCTTAGCATACATGTCTTTATCTGGGGTAGATACGATCATCTGAGCCGTATAACCCCTTAGGTGCTTTTGTGGATCCCCCGTACCACTATACTGGTTAAGCCGCGGTAATATATACCCTGTAGGTACATCCTTCATTTCCAAACGCACCGAGAATGGCATTCTTGTCTGGGGAATCATGTATGATGGAACTTGAGGTTTCAGTGTTGCAAGCATCGTAGCCTTAAACTTCTCCATCTCCTCCTGTATCGTGCGTAGAAGGTTCGGTTCCTGAGTTGCAGGCACCTCTGGAGGAGGTGGTGCTGGCCTACCTAGCCTCTCGGAACCATTTTGTTGACTGTACTGATTTTGGGGTTGAGGTGCAGGCACTGCCCTTGGCAGTGGTGCTGATCTTCGAGATCTCTCAACCCTTTGGCTATTCTCATTTGGATGGTGAGACGCTCCGTAGCCCTCCTCATGCTGTTGTGGTTGAGAATGAACCTCCTGATGTACAGCCGCGGGTAGATTAGCTAAAGCCTGTTGAACAGCTATCTGGACCCTTCGTTGTATCTCAGCCTCCATCTCCGGAGTGAACACCCCTGGATGATTCTCCGGGACTTGAGGTTGAGGGGGTAGACTCGTAGAGAGCTCATTTTGTGGTAAATCTTGATCCATAGCTTTCTGTATCGAGCCCACAGACGGCGCCAATGATGGACGTGTCTCTACTGGAGCCTCGGGTATTGGGCCGAGACCAGGGCTTCGTCCAACTGATGTCACAGAATCAGGTGTAACCTTGAACAACCTAGTGGAGATGGTTCTCTTTCCTGAAGGCCGCGCCTTGGGAGCCAGTGATCCTTCCTCAAAGCTTCGGGTTCACCTGAAAGCGTGACCGTTTCCGGTCACAGACACTCCGATGCCTAAGTCAGTACAGGATCCGGCGAGTGTCTGAGTACTATATGTTATTTAAAGAGCTAAAGTTAACGTACCGTCCTTGGCTGATTATGTCTCCTATATATAGATATAGGAGAGAGAAAGATAGTACCTGAACGGTTGGATATGGGACAAGTGTCCTTCATCAAGGGTACTTGGGTGTACGGATGGGCTTGAACTGGACACTCATAAGAGATTGGATCCACGCTAGGATGGACCTCCTATGGGATCACTTCACCTGGACGATTCAAACGGCGAGAAGCCCTTTTGATGAGCTCTGGGCCGAGCCCGGATATTAGGGTCGAGGCCCAAGAGACATCCAAGGTTAGGGTTACATCACTACATAGTCTTATATATCCTTATCTATAGCGATATTTGTCTCTAACTTTGTTTCTGAAATGTATGTATCGTTGTCTATTGTCATATTTGTCTATAACTTTGTTCGTCAAATGTCCAATCACATTAATTAGGATACTACATTAAACTTCCTTATTGTTCTCTCTGGCTTTTTTTTCATCTTGGCTTTTAAATTTTTCGGAGTTAAATTTTAAAAATTTTGATTATAAATTTTCATTTGTAGATAAGAAATATTGTATTTATGTTAGATCTTGTTGGCTCGTTTCAATTTATATTTTTGAAATATGAATTTTTTATAACTTTTACGTATGTAAAATTAGAGATATTTTCGTTCTAAATCATATCTTGATGATTGTAAAAAGTCAAAAATCAAAATAAAAAATACAAAGGAGTATTATTTTGAAGTCTTTACTTAGAGTCCGGATTCGGTGCATCAATAATTCGGTGCACCCGGTGCATCAGGTACCCATTTAAAGGTTTTACGTGGGTACTGTACCCACTTGAAACTTCATCATTGGTACTTGTACCCAAATTGTACTATAACAATGGTACAATACCACATATTTATTTTGGATTGATAAATATGTGGTATTGTACCATTGTTATAGTACAATTTGGGTACAAATACCAATGATGAAGTTTCAAGTGGGTACAATACCCACGTGAAACCTTTAAATGGATACCTGATGCACCTGATGCATGAAAGTATTGATGCACCCAATCTTTTCACCTTTACTTACTACATGTTGTAAGTCTTGAACTAGGCAACTGCTCCTCAACTATATATGTTGAAATATGGATAAACTAGTTCGGTGATATATTGCATGTGCCCTTTGGTACTAAAGTCACTAGAAAAGGGTCCCACATCCAAAGCTCCTTCACATGCACGTACCTATCACTCCTACTCAAATGCACTGGATATCTACTCTGCTTTTCAATGTTCAACAATTTAATACCTGCAAGTTGTTGGGTTCTTTTCAATGCCTTCTTATTTATTTTTGAAATATTAAATTTTTATATTTTTCGCATGAAGAATAAGAGATATTTACGTTTTAATTCTTATTTGTTGATCATGAAAAGTTAAAATATGACAATTATTTAAGAATGAAAGAAGTATTTATCATTTCAATTAATATCTATATATAAATAGTGCCAATTAACCCACTCCTGCATACACTAACCACTTTATTTGACAATATAAGTTCCTAAATTCAAGGTTCTTTATCGAATTATAAGAAAAACTTCCATATTCATTTTCTAATCAAACACAAAAGGTAAGTTTTAGTTGTCAATCAAATAGCATAAATTAAGGAATTCAACTATATCAAAATAAAGATCTTTCATATCAAATCTCCACTAAACCATCACAGAATCATGACAAACGAAAAAACTATTCCCTCGGTACCTAAATGATTGTCACATACATTTTGACTTTTCATTGTCAAACTTTAATAGATTTGTCTCAATATATATTTTTGAAATGTCAACTTTTTATAATTTTAGCGCATGTAGAATAAGAGATATTTATATTTGAAATCGTATTTTGTTGACCACGAAAAGTCAAAAAATATGTCAATCATTTAGGGATGGTGGGAGTATATAGTAAACATTATTGTAAAGTAAAAACAGAAAAGAATATATTATGATCGAGTTAAGAAAACATGTAAACTTAGCTGAGAAAACTCACCGATGTGTTAAACTAACATTAACCATAAAGTACATTAACCATAGTAATACATTAATGTGTCAAATTAATAAATTCTAATTAACTCTTAATATAGATTTATGTGGCAACTTAAATTGTGGTGAATAACTATTAATCAAAACTGATTAAATTTGGATAAAATAATAATAAAATATAATCTTCAACAAAACATGAAAACAGAAAAATCAATATGATACGATAAGATGTGTGATCGTTTGAAGAAGTCAAATTTGAACCAAATACCTAGAAGAAACAAATGAAATACATATGCATTCATCCTTACAACAAACAAAAGATTTATTGCATGCATAAAAATTGCAACAAAAAACATTACTTTAACGAAATCTAATCAAATTGTTTAAAGACAAAAAGAAATTAACATTGTAACAAAAAACTATACATCCGTCCGAACAACAAATAAAAGAAGGGTAAATAATATTTCCAAGGCCCTATTTTCTAAGGTTTAAATTTCCTCCGAAAATACCTTTATCGAACCAGTAAATTCAAGGTAAAAAAAAATACTCAAGATGAAAACCGGTACATAGTACATACAATTACATTTTATACTTCACATTTTAAATACATCAACATTCGTATACTAATGCAATGAGAATATAAAGATGAAAACTGGTAAATTATGCTTGCTTTCTACAAATAATAATTATATTGAATTTTGTTAAAATGTCTTCAATGTCAATTATTTTGAATCGAAGGAAGATAAACTTGTGCATAAATAGGCATTCCTTAAAATAATAAATGGAGGAAGTACTCCCTCCGTTTCTTTTTATTTGATTGTTTGAGCATTTTTTCTATGTTTCTTTTTATTTGATTGTTTACAATTTCAATGCACTTTTTACAATCCCAATGCACCTTTTTACAATTCCAATACACATTTTTACAATCCCAATATAATTTTTCACAATCTCTTAATAAAGTACTTTTTCCCCAAACAATCAAATAAAAAGAAACGGAGGGAGTAGTATATATGGTCAAAGATGTATGAGGTAATGATGATTGATGAACCATATACACTACATATATTTCATACTTATATATCTTTGCAATCCCTATGTAGTTGTAATATTCTAATACCTTAAGAAAGGGGTTAGGTAGTTGAGTCCAATCATTGATGTTTATCAAATATCAACCCCCCCTTTTCATCATTATTCTCATTATCATTGGATACTGGAATACCCCATCAACAACTAAATAAAAGCCTCCTTTCTTTATAAAGTTCTCATTCTTTTTTAAATCTAAATGAAAACTTCTTCAGAAAGGTATGAAGTTCTTCACAGCCTTTGAAGGTATGAATAAAATCAACTTTTTTCTCAGTTGAAGGGGAGTAATACTTCGTGTATTAATATTTTGTATTATACTCCGTTAATATTAAATTACGTGAAATGGACTAACGGAGTGTAAAGTATAACAGAAGATCCGAACAAGAATTTTTAAGAAGTTATTATGTTCTGCAATGAGTATTTAGTAATTCTTACTATTTGAGTACTGATGTTGTTACTTGATTATTCAAAAGTATTCTGATGTTGTAGAATCTCTAAATGTTCCATTAAAACTTCTGCAAGGTTGTCTTGGTTATGTTCATCGACTTTAGTGTATGTAAGCATCACTTTACATTGGCAGAAACTTGTCGAATTTCATGGGTGCAGATGTCCTTCAGTTCTCGAGTCAGAATTGAGTAACGAGTGCCAAAATGGTTCATTATACTACTTACACGTCTAGTCTATTGTAAAGTAATAGATAGTATTTGAAGTTATCTTGAATCAATTCGAAAACAGTCTCACTGTTATTCCAACGGTAAGGTAGTATACAATCAGCCCCTCTTTTGCCATTTAGGCAGAAGTCGAGGCATTGAGGCACGTCGTTGTGCAAGCTGGATGCCCTCACCTTTTCTATCATTAGCACTTAGCAGCAAGAATAGGGAGATCAACATTCAAATGTGGTTTAAAAGAAAAAGTGTAGGTGGATCGAATTTTAGGCAGGTTCATAAGACTTTTCAGATAGGGAGGTGGTTCTAAATGACAGACATAGTTGGAGAAATTGATTTAATACATAAATCAGTTACAAAGCATATTTGTTCTCAAGTTAATCCATCACATTTGCTTCGATCAATCGAATGATTAATTTACAGTTAATGTTGCAGATATTTAAAGTCGAAAAGCTTAAATGATGAAAGCCACGTGACGAAGGATGGATCCTGAAGCTTTTATAAGAATATCTATAGGGTCACTTGGACTAAGGGTTCCTCAGTCAACCATAAGTTCAGGGAAATTAGGAATCCGTGCTATATCTTCTCCATGTCTCTGTGAGATTCGCCTACGGGGTTTCCCTGTGCAGACGACGTCAGTTCCCTTTATATCATCTCCAGAAGTTTCTCCAGATACTCACACTGTTGCCTCCACTTTTTATCTAGCAAAATCTGATTTAGAAGCACTGTTGGCGCCTAGATGCATTTATTCTTCACACGCGTATCTGGAGATTGCTGTTTTTGCAGGACACAAAGGTGGCCACTGTGGTGTTGGTAATAAGAGGCAGCAGATTGGGATGTTCAAATTGGAAGTAAAACCCGAATGGGGGGAGGGAAAGCCGGTCAGTCTTTTCAGTGGTTGGATAGGTATAGGCAAGAATAAACAAGAAACCGAAAAACATGGTGCAGAACTTCATTTGCAAGTGAAGCTGGATCCTGATCCTAGATATGTTTTTCAGTTCGAAGATGAATCTAGGCTTAGTCCACAGATAGTTCAGCTTCAAGGCAACAATCGACAACCAATATTTAGCTGCAAGTTTAGCGAAGACAGGTGATTCTCTACTACCCTGCCACCTATAATTCATAATGTTGTAGTAGCTTGATCATACGACTTCATCGACCTTATCTAATCAGTAACTAGTGAAGTTCAAAATGGATCTTAGAAAGTAAACTTGAAGGTGGCTATTGGTTTCTACCTTCCCAAGAGTCGTTTCTACGTGAACTTCTAAACGAAACTCGGATAGGAAGGGTGAGAGGAGGTCCTTATTGTACAGCAAACAAAATGGAACATGCCTCGGTTGTTTTCAAATATAATTTTTACTAACAAGGCTGCCTCATCCCTCTTTTTGGTTCCTTTCTCAATGTATGATTGGTTTATATCTACTAGTATGTTCCTCTATTTTTGAATAGTATTATAATATTGCAGGGTGGCGCACGGAGATCCACTGTGCAGCTTCTGGTCGGGTTCTTCTGAGAGTTCCGACCAAGAGAATGAGAGAAGAGAGAGAAAGGGGTGGAAATTTAAGGTATATGATCTTTCTGGGTCAGCTGTTGCTGCAGCCTTCATAACAACTCCATTTGTGCCATTAACAGGCAGTGATAGCGTGGGGAAATCCAACCCTGGAGCTTGGATGATTGTTCGTCCAGATCCTTATGGAACCGAGAGCTGGCAACCATGGGGAAGGCTTGAAGCATGGCGTGAACGTGGCATAAGAGATTTAATCTGCTGTCGATTCCACCTCTTATCCGAAGGATACGAGGGTGGTGGTATCCTAATGTCTGAGGTCCTAATCAACACAGAAAAGGGAGGGGAATTCATTATCGATACTGATAAACATGTAAAACCGACATCAAATCCAATCCCAAGTCCACATAGCAGTGGGGATTTTTCAGTTCTCAGCCCGGTGGCAGGGGGGTTTGTTATGAGCTGTCGAGTACAGGGGGAAGGGAAATGCAGTAAACCTTTAGTTCAACTCGCGATGAGACATGTGACTTGTATCGAAGATGCAGCCATATTTATGTCTCTTGCTGCAGCTGTGGATCTTAGCATCGACGCCTGTAGGCCTTTTCAGAGAAAGCTCCAGAAAAGTAGTCGCCATTGAAGTCGTCGCGCCATTCTTTGTGATGTTTGTCTAGCTAGTTAAAGATGTCCATTGAATATTTTTGATGTTCTAGTTTAGTCCTATGAGCCTCAAATCGATGTACATAGATCAATTGGTATCCTAACAACTTTCTTTGTGTAATGTGAATAGTAATGTTTCATGTCATTTTCTTGAAGCAATTAACTGTAATTGTTATAATGTTAGAACACCAAAATAATCCCAGTTCAAAATGGTTATAAATTAGACCAATCAAATAAAATTGCAGAAAAGTAGCATGTGGCAATTAACTGTAATTGTTACCTAAGATATATTATTATAAAGGGGGATCGTGTGGTCCCCGTGTGAATGGTCCATACATTGGCCGCGAGTAGGCATCTTTAAAAAAAAAGTCGCTGCATTACAGATGTACCATGCGCATGAAAGGTTGTATATTTCTTCCCACCTTCACTCGTGCGCTTAGAGAGTGTAGCACCAACGCTCGGTTCCTGCATTAGACGGTTGTACATTACGCAGTAGTAGTTGTACTTTCACAAAGAGAGTTTGCTACATTAGACGCTTGTACGTTACGCATTAGTAGTTGTACTTTCACAAAGAGAGTTTGCTACATTAGACACTTGTACGGAATGCATTAGTAGTTATACATTTTGTTTGTTGTTATCCCCTTTACTATTTGTTGTTTTACCGTTGACCCCATTCATTTTGTTTCATGTTTACTTTTCCCACAACATCTATTTTTCTCACATTTTCCAATACGATTTTCATTTCACATTTGTTTATCTCCACATTTTTTTATGAACTTTTTCCTTTTCCGAATTTCTTACGACATTGATTCTTCCACATATTTTTTTAATAAATCGGGTTTCATTCTACATGATTTTTTCCTTTTCCACCATATTTGTTTTCTTTTTCCTGTCATTTATTCCACATTTGCGTCTACATTGTTCTACCTTATGCATTATAAGTTGTAAATTTTGTAACATTCAATTCAAGGTATGATTTTTTTCATCTTAATTTATAAAAATGTTCGAACATCCTCAAATTTTTTAACTATCAATTCAAGTTAGTCCCGTAATCGAGGATTACATAGCGGCAATAAAAATTTTGTTATTTAATGTTAGTCCCATACTCGAATGGATTACAAACGGCTCGTCGATCCATCAAATTTTCCAACACTACTGTACTTAAAAGGATTACATATAATAAAGATCATTTTTTGTATATTAGTTAGTCCCATAATCAAAAGGATTACATAGCAATAATAAAAGATCTCGTCTTTTAATAGTTAATCCCGTATTCAAATGGATTACAAACATAGTGTCACTAGTAATGTTAGAACACCAAAATCTTCCCTAAATGGTTATAGATTAGACCAATCTAATAAAATTGCAGAAAAACTTGATTGCAATAGTTTACTTGTAGCATGCGGCACTTAGGATGAAGTTTGTTTTTTCTCCAACTTTTAGCATGCGGCACTTAGGTTGTATCGAATCCTAGGTAGGCATTATTATAAACGCTTTTTAGAAGTTTGTCTATTGTTATGTTGTTTATGTGTCATTGAATTATTTATTTTGTCTGTGTCCCTCAAATTTAAGTTTTATCATTTATATTACATTTTAAATGTAAAATGATTATGTTATTCTTATCATCTTTTCGTCTCCAGTACATCCCATCTCTTTATTTTTCGACACACCCCACTCTTACCCCATTGTATAATCATTTCAACCATAATGAACATAAATGTACGAGAATTCACTTGTACGCATCTCAAGTACATCAATTAATAGGTATGAGAGAATTAACGTCAAACGCGCGCAAGGGAGGGGCATATATGCAATTTCGAAGCACTCAAAATCAACATAGAAGAGGAAGAGGCAGACCACCATGACCGTATACAAAATTAATAGTTGAACTGTAATCTTAACGGTCCCGATGTCTTCTGCCTTGGGGAGTCGTGAGGAGGTAAATCGCTGGGATGTGCGTCAGAGGGTCAGGGGACTTGAGGTTGTCCGTTAACCACTTCCACACTAGATTTTTTGCTTCATACGAAACTTGAACCCACGCGTTACAGAAGAGGCAAGATATGTTACTCACCCCAAGCTCTTTACCACTTGACCTTGCCTCGGACGCCCTTATACAAAACTAATGATTACTACTATTATGAAGAATTCTTTCAAAATTTGTATGTTACCAATTAAGTCTTATGGTTTTACCCATGATAAAAAGTAGTCCTTTCATCTTTTAAAATATTCCCTTCATCCTTAAATAATTATCACATTTTAATTTTTCATGGTCAACAAAACAAGAATTAAAATGTAAATATCTCTTATTCTACATGTGAAAAAACTATAAAAAGTTGATATTTCAAAATATATATTGAGACGAATCTAACAAGATCCCATAATACTATATTATTTGTTATCGTTTGATGAGAATTTATGATCAAATTTTGTAATAATATGACAATCTTTTAAGTACAGAACAAATATAATATAGATGATAAAAATTAGGATAATAAGACATATAGACAAGATAAATAATTAATAAATACATAAACAACATAAATATATTTTGACGGCAAAACGGCTAAAACAAACCTATTATAGGTTACTGCATTTGATTCTTTCCAACAGGCGGCCTTCGAGTAATCGTGCCTGCTGATCAAATATTCTGCTAGTAATCCCAAAAGTTTATTACTAAATCAGTTTTCATAGTAATCTCAAACCATAAACCATTTTTTCTTTATTGCAGTAATTGTCTCTCGTTGGACAAAAGCATCTGCTGAAACAACTGATTTTGCCAAACGTCATTCTCAATGTGAGAATATACCTTTCATTCACAATTTTCAGTAAAATATATGAAGTAACAGTATTTATAGCCGACTACATAAATCGAATTTTGGTGGTGCTGATTGTCCGTTTTCATAAAAGGGCATGTCATTGGATTTTTCAAGATACCGCGGCCATAATTATGACAAAAATATGAAGTGTTGATGGAAACAATTAAATGAGAATTGAAATTCAATAAATTTCAATCTCTTTGTATTTCAATTCAAAGAATCCACTTGAGTCAATCGAATAGCCTTTTCCAAGCCTAATGGAAAAGGCTCTCGTTAGTGACTCCACTACTAGAAAACACGGCATTTGCGTCGGGCAAAAATCCCGACGCCAAAATTTTGAAAAATAGTAGTTGATAGTTTGTTTTGTTTTGTTTTGTTTTGTTATTTATATTTTAATATTTTAAATTTTGTTTTGTTTTTGTAGGAAAATTAAAGAGGTAATCATTATCACTAATTTCATTTGATTTTGTATATTAAAGTTGATAGTTTTGTAACATTTGTTACTTTTTAATGAAGTGTTTAGTATGATAATATGATTTGTATCTAATAGTAGTTGATGTTAAATGTTTATGTTTGATTTTGTGGTTTATTTGTTCTCGTTGATCTTTGTGTTCGATGGAAGTTGCAGTCTGGTTTGCACAATATTGTAGCAACCAGACTGCAAATTTTTTTTTACCATTTGGAGAAATAGCGTCGGGATAGCATCCAATGGCGACGGGCTTCATCATATGTACTTGAATATATAGCGTCCAATGGCGACAGGCTTCAACATATGTACTTGAATATATAGCGTCGGAATGGCGTCGGGTATTTAAAATATTAAAATATAAATAAATAATATATAAATAATAATGATAATTTAATTAAATAATAAATAAATATTAATTAAATGTTAGCGTCGGTATGGAGTGGGGAAAGATCCGAATTAAACGGGTTAAGTGGCTTTATATTCAGCGTCGGTTTGGCGTCGGGATGGGATTTAGCGACGAAATATTTTCATGGGTCATTCCTGTCGCTAACCCGACGCCAAACCCCCTCTTGCAACAGGTTAGCGTCGGTATCGACCCACGCTTTTGCCGTATTTTCCAGTAGTGCTCGAAGGTCCTGATTGAAACTCACCTCATCGCTAATTTACCAAAAAAAAACAAAATCCACTTAATATCCTCTTTTAAAGTTTGAAGCAATCCATCTAAAAACATATTGGCTTAATTTTATCTAGACACCTGAATAAAGAGTTTGTTTCCAAATAGACATTTGGTGAACTTTTTGTAACAAATAGGCACCTAAAGCATAAAAATAACACCTGGACTTTTTTATATTATTGACGTATAAAATGTCTTTTTTATTGGCACCTGAACCTTTTCTCAAAATTTTTCGGTTCAAAAATTAATTTTTTCGATATGACTAACTTGTCCTTGGGTTAATCATATTTAGAATGTCAAAAATCTGAATATTCCAGAAAGATATGAAAAAAAGTTCAGGTGTCATTTTTATGCTTCAGATGCCTATTTGTTACAAAAATTTCATCAGGTGCCTTGATGAAATTAGACCAAACATATTCAAGGTTTTTAGCTTAATGGTATTGGACGCAAGTGGCTGAGTCTTTTTCCATGAGGTCTCAGGAGGCTTGATTTCCAAAGAAGTATATGTAAACATATTCCCTATGCTTTCAAAAGTTCATTGGACCAGTAGTCAAAGAAAACAAAATTGTTTATTTGGAGTTTGAACTCTCATTTGTTTAGTTTAGAACTGTATTTTATGTTGTATGACTATTTATAACTTCTATTGTTTGGGGAAAAAAATCTAAAAACATAGCTACGTGATAGGACGAATTTTTTACTAGACTCTCATTTGCTTAGTTTAGAGTATTTCTATCGCATGACTATTTGTAACTTCTAGTTACCGTTCGGAAAAAAAATCTAAAATTATAGCTACGTGATAGGACGAATTCTTTACCAAAATTCGTTGATTTAAATATTACCGCAAGATGATAAATATTGAGGAAACCTCAATTTTTATAAAATATTAAAAACTGCATTACAAAAACTTCTGAAAGTGTTTAAATAGTAAAAATCTAACTTAGTGGAAAAGAAGCTCAATACGAAGCATACTAAAATTATTAAAAACTGCAAAAAACGCCTCGAAACTTATAAAACTGCGATTTTAATTCTCCAAACGACCTCCGATCGCCAAAATCCATCTTACGTCATGGCAAAGCTTTTTCGAAATTTGACACTTTCGCCTCTCCTTCGAACGAGTCAACTTCTACATCAAAACCTCATCAGATACTTCATTGAATACATCTTTCTCCTTGTTTTGTTTTGTTGTATTTAATGTAATAGATGATGCATGTTCGGTATCTCTCGATTCTGCTGTAGAAATAGGCGAATTTGACTGTTAAGTCCAAGCAAGTAAGGTCACTCATATATCATACTTGCTAATTCAATATTAGTAATCAACCGAATACACCAACCAAAGAATCCACACACATAGAGCTCATTTCTTCAAATTCCAACATCGTGATTCGTGATGGATCACATTTTCTACTAGTGATCCATCCAAAGTAAAATATATCCTCATATATACATTAATAATGTAGTTATTATTCGGGAAAATATATTTTCACTATCTCTTTTCATGGACAATATAATTTCTATATTAAATATTTTTTAATATAAAAATAATATCAAATGTTTGAATCGATAAACGTACATGAACCATGTACATTTAGCACCGTAGAATAAATAGGTTTCATCACTAAGATTATTACATATATTTATAATTACCTCCCATAAGAATAAGAACAGTCAACTTAGTACATAACAAAGAGTTGGAATCTTGTGCCGGACATAAATTATTAATATCAGTGGAGTAAATCATTTCTGTTCTATAAGCTCGTTAATTTGGTGTGTTGATATTGCAAATCTTTTTATTATTGACATTAAGATTATTATTAGTATATAGGTAAGCGTTCATCTTGAAAATTAAAAATTGAATTGTAGAGTTGTGGGATATTTTATGTTAGTAATATTCTCTTCATTTCACTTTCATGTTTTTTGAAATATAATTTTGGTCATCATTACTTTATACATACATTATTGAAAATTACAAACAAAAAATATTATGAAAAACAAATAAAATGATACCAATTATTTATTTTTCAGAGGAATAAATAAATTGTGATCAAAGTTTGACATCAATTCATAAAACGCCAATTACATTGAAATAAAGAGAGTAATTAGTTATTTTGATGTCTCTTGGTGAATTGCTACATTTCGCATGACCGACCTTGAGGCCAATAAAATATATTCACATAAATATCCTATATCAATATTGATAGTTTAACTGGTAACAACCTTTGTTGATTAAAAAAAAAAAATGCTTTGATCAGAACTTCTTAAAAAAATTATTTATAGTTTTTGTTCACTTCTATTCTCTTCAAAATATTTATCATTTTAAATTATAAAATAAATATCCCGTGTTAAAATTCTGGGTCGACCACGTTATACGGTGTAGTAATACCTTGTGTTGGAAAGCATCTAACGACCGAAGCGCCTGTAGCGATCCAAAAATGTTTTATGGATCTCTCCACGCCACCTTTTGTCCAATTCTTGCATGGGGCATCTTTCAGCCATTTTTGTTAAGATGCCATAAAACAACCTATAGCTCTATGTACATATATATATATATATATGGAACCACTTATTCATGTTAACATCGATTATTGCCAAGTTTAATCTAAGTATCCTTTTACATTCTCATAATTGTTCATGCATTTTGTCCCTCACATTGTTTATCTATCTCGGTTTAGACATTACTTCGGTGTTTTTTAATCCTTTCAAAACGACAGCAACAGACCTGTTTTTGCGTTTGAGTCGATTTGTATTGATCAGATGGAGCTAACAATTTCGATTATTAGTAATAATTCGTGTATGGAAACGAAGAGAAACAATTTTCCAAGAAAAAGAAAGCAAAGCCCCCTAACGAGCACGAAGAATTGGGATACTGAGTCGGATTCAGACGACGATATGATCAGTAAACGCCATAATAGTTTCCGTATAAGTGAAGCATCTAACGAAAGTAAGATATTCAGCCTTCTGCAACAAAGAGAAAAGATGCTAAAGCTCCAGAATTCGTCGTTTATAGGTAATAAACAAGAGGGAAGATTAGGTGGGGGAATTCATGTGATACATTTGCTTCTTCTTGCAGCAAAAGCTGTAAATAATGTCGAACAGAAAGGGATCGGATTGGCTGTACGAACTCTGATCGATTTGTTTCAAAATGTTTCATTAACAGGGGACTCGATCCAGAGAGTCGCGGCTTACTTTGCAGATGCATTAGTAGCACGGCTTCTCACTATCGAGTCTCCCTTTTTCGACACAATAATGAAGTCACCTACGGCAGAAGAGGAGCTCTTCGCTTTCACAGAACTTTACAAAGTGTCTCCGTTTTATCAGTTCGCTCACTTCACAGCCAACCAAGCCATTCTGGAGGCTTTTGAGGACAACAATTATGGGACATTACATGTTATTGATTTCGACATTTGTTATGGTTTTCAATGGCCTTCTCTTATACAAGCTTTGTCAGAGAAATCAACCCCAACAAACAGAGTATCCCTTAAGATCACAGGTTTTGGAAGAACTCTCGAAGAGCTTCAAGTAATCGAAGCCAGACTATCAAGCTTTGCCAAAGGCTTCCGAAATCTAGTATTCGAGTTCAGGCCAACGTTGTTCCAAGCATGTAACAATACTCAAAATCATTCCGAGCTGCTAAGATTAAGACGAAAGAAGAACGAAACACTTGCAATTAATCTCAGTTTCATCAACCCGAATACTGTTAGGAACAGTACACGATTCATCAATTCGATCTCATCAGAGACGTTGAACGTTATACATTCTCTTGATCCTTCAATAGTTGTCATGGTTGAGAAAGAAGGAATTAGTGGAAGAAATGGCTACCAAAACTTCCTTGGGACATTGATGGAATCATTGCACTATTTCGCGGCCATGTTCGATTCGTTGGATGATTGTCTACCTTATGACAGCATCAAACGTTTGAGCATTGAGAAAAACCATCTTGGTAAGGAGATAAAAAATGTGATAATGAATTGTGGAGATAATGAGAATTGTAAAAGTGAGACATGGAAGTCAAGAATGGGGGAAAATGGATTTGAGGGGATAAAATTGAGCTCTAAAGCTTTGATACAAGCAAAATTGCTGTTGAAATTGAGGAGTCATGGTTCACCTGTGCATTTTGGAAGAGAAAATGGAGGGTTTAGAGTTTTTGAAAAAGATGATGGAAAAAGTATATCACTTGGATGGCAACATAGGACTCTTATTACCATATCTGCATGGGCTGCTATTAACTCGGAATAGATAGCCATGATATTTAGATAAAGATAGAGTTGTTCGGGTCATGTTTATTATTACAAGACATAGTCATGTTGATAGGGATAATCTATTGTGATTTGTGGTAGGTTTGGTCAAATACATATTCATTTGTTGTTTTAAATTTATTGAACATAATAAGGATTTCTCTAACTTCTTTAGGAGAACGGTTACGATTTATTAACGATACAATTTTTTATTCATTAATCTACATATGTAGATTCAATACTTGACGTTAATGTAAATTGGTATTCATTATCATCAAGTATGTGTCACTCTAAAATAGTATAAGTTTGAAATTTTGTAGAGGGGCAAAATAGTAATAACTGAAGGACTTTATAGAGGGACAAAATAATAATTTCGAGCATAAACAAAACATTGTTTTGGTGTGTGTATAGTGTATTAGTGTTGATCACAAGATAATTTAAAAAACTAAATAATTCTTAAACAATTTGAAAGATCTAAAGTTCAAAACACTTGAGACTTGAGAGGAACAATTCCAAATATCAAAAACTTTATGGGCATAATATAAAACATTGAACATAGTTTAGGATCCTACATAAAAAAAGCCTTTTGGGGTTAACAAAAAATCTCGTGAATCAAAATTGGCGAACCTTGGAGAAGAAAGACCCCTGAGATGCTCCTTGGAGTTATCTTGCATAATCCTTTGCTTAATTACAGTTGTGTTCAGGTACTTTCCTACTTCTTACATTAAATTAATTATGTTCTACCTTAATCTATTAAATGTCGTAATCTATCATCGGTTATATGAATACGACATCTTTAATCAAGCCTTTATGGTCTATGGGTTTCGACAGTTACGCAACCTTCCTCCCCTGTAGACATTATAACACCGAGGAAGTGTTGATAATTAATGGGGAAAATCAATTCTTCCAACCCCCGAGAAACCCGTATGACTCCCTCCCTCTCTATCCCGGATTTATCCTGGATTGGGACAGGCAATAGCACACGAATTAACGAACATGTTTATATGAACTTTGATATGTTGTAGTTATATGATTACTAGCTCTGCTGCTGCGGCTATTAGAAGACAACAATTCTTGTTGAAGTGCTTGGGAGGTTATAGAAATTTAAACTGCAATAGTAGTTGTGGTAGTATTAGAATGTGGTCTGCTATGAGCGGAGGGACGACTTTGGAGGCTGATGCTATCAGCGTTTTGCGATCCATTACTCCGTCACTCGACCTATCGAGGCATAAAGGCCAAGCTGGTAAAGTGTATATTAACCTCTCTTTGTTATACTCCCTCCGTTCTTTTTTATTTGGTTGCTAGCCTTTATTTGTTGTTTCTAAATACTTGTGTTTTTAGCATAATTAGTTGTAAATTTACATTTTTACTGTACTTTTTAATTACTTTTTTGTTTCTATGTACAAATTGCTAGAAAGACAAATAAAAACGAACGGAGGGAGTGCCATAGTAATTAAATTAATTGATTCGTGTACTTATCTGCAAGCCTCTATATGCCACTTAGCTTGCTCAATCACTTAAATATAACTGGAAATGAAGTTACGTTGAGGAGGCTGTTCAATGGAAAAGACACATTTTGTTTGAATTCTTTTCAATTTTGGCGATTAACCGCATACATATCCTGTGATATTCTGTTTCCCTTACTTTCTCAGGGAAGATCGCTGTTATAGGAGGATGCCGGGAATACACAGGGGCCCCATACTTCTCTGCAATCTCAGCTTTGAGAATCGTCAGTAACTACTGTCCTGCTTCTTCATTTCTCTCCAGTAGTATTCATTGCTTTCCGTCTTTAAGCTTTTATCTGATAGTGTTCTCCCATTGTATTCGTTACTTAGATATAAAAGACCTGCTAAACGTGTCTTTCTTTTTTCTCAGGGTGCAGATTTGTCACATGTCTTCTGCACGAAAGATGCGGGTCCTGTTATAAAAAGCTATAGTCCTGAACTAATTGTGCACCCAATTTTAGAAGAGTCCTACAGCATCAGGTACGTTCCAAACTGTAGAGTACTAATACACAAAGAAATAATGATACTTCTTGCCTAACCATATTTTTCTCCTACCCAAAATTTTGTTAATTAGCTATATTACATAACATGGTAATGGTCAAATCACTGCTCTTGCGGATTTGGTCAAACTAATGTGTCAAATCTTTAAACAATGTTCTCTTTTTCTACCTTCCAATCTGAGGTTTATATCCACTCTTTGTTTTGTACTTTAAGGGATCAAGAGAAAAAGTCAGTGTCAGCAACTCTCATTGCAGAAATTGATAAGTGGATGGAAAGATTTGACTGTATCGTTATTGGTCCAGGCCTTGGGAGGGACCCCTTTTTGTTGGTATGTCTATTGGATGAGTCCTCCATAATTAACTCTCTGGGCTGATTGTATCATTAGTGTACATGAGTCCCACGAGTTCCTTGCACGAAAATCCCATGTTCGCATGAAACTTGTCCTTTCATATCCTCATGTTTCATGTAATTGAACTATATCTCGCCTCAAGCTCTCTTTCAACTGTAGGATATCTGTATATCTGAAGGTATAAAGATGTTAGTTTATATTATCGTCCGTAAAACATGAGTGGTACCCATACCTCCATAAGTCCATATATGACCCCCTCCCATTACCTAGTTTGGTCGAGGGGCATGTTGATCTTCATCCTACGTTTTTAGGTGTTAAACTTTTAGCAAGGGGGGATCACTCATGGTTTGTGCTAATTTTTTTTTTTATAATTCAGTTTGTGCTATTTATATCAGGGACTATATGTTCATCTAAAAAGGTGAATGCTCAACATGCTAATAAATTCATCTCCGCTTTATCATCAGAAGATTAAATCATGAAGTATATCATATGTTTTATATAAACACTGTATTATTTTAATGACGAGCTTCATGAGACATATATCTGTATTTGATAGAGCAGGTAAAAATCCTAACAGTCTTGTTTTATTGAAAAAGGCATTTCGGTCCTTCATAATTATACAATATCCATTAATTATATTTATTTAAACAGTCTACTGGATCAATAGAATAAAAAGTGACATCTGGTCTTTCTTTTATGCACCAAGGATTGTGTGAGAGACATTATGAAGCTTGCAAGGCAGGCCAATGTACCAATGGTTATTGATGGGGTATGCAGTAATCAGAACTAATTTCCTGGTATTCATATATGTTGGTGAATTGTTACTTGTTCGGCCATTCAATGCCTTCTTTACTTATCTTCAGGATGGACTCTTTCTTGTAACAAATGATCTTGATTTGGTTTCTGGTTATCCATTAGCTGTTTTGACCCCAAATGTGAACGAGTATAAGCGGCTTGTCCAAAAAGTTCTGTGTTCTGAAGTAAATGATGAAGATGGTGCTGGGCAGTTGCTCACTCTGGCCAAACGGTAATCTTAAAGAATACTTTTCTCGTTCTCTTTTGCTATATATACCTTTTCATATTATGTAAGATGTTTGAAGTATCTTTAACTGGAAATTTATTACATTTGAAACTACTACAGCATTTTGTTGTATTTACTTACGACACTTTTAGCTAGTAATCTAACATAAATATTATAAAATACGGAGGGGCCAACTATGTAACGTATCATATCATAATTTCTCCAGTTGGGGGTGCACATATTGATGGTTGCAGCTGCATGGACAATACCCCACATCTAAAATACTAAATATATGTATTAATGAACTTATTTTACCTGATTGGGGCCCTATATATTGACCTCTTTAATCTTTATTATGGTAAGTCATAATAATTTCATATCATAGTTAATTTGCCATGTCGATACTGGCAGAGGTTTCTAGGTGTGCAAATGTCCTCGTGATTGTGCTTAATGCAAATTGATATAGAGGAAAAAAAGATGTTCAAATTTTCATTATGTCATATCATGACTCTGCTGTCAGAAACATACCCCATAAACATTACATATCATGCAAATAATCTAATAAAGATGGAATCTGTGTGTGTTAGTTTGTGTGACTTTGAAGTTATGTTTTAGCAAATCTACTTTTTGATGAACCTTCTTGATCAGGATTGGTGCAACCATTTTAAGGAAAGGAAAATCTGATTATATTAGTGATGGAGACACAGGTAATTTATGATACCTTTTTACTATCTCCCATGCACCATTATTCTAAACAAATGATAACAAGTTTTATAAGAATTAAGATGGTTCTAGCTATGACTGCTAGTTACATCTTTCGTAAAAAAAAAACAAAGAGAATAAATGTAGTTATACAACTTCTATCTACCACTTCTTCCCAACCCCCTCTCGAAATTTTTAGATCACCTAGATCGTGAGGCATCCATTTTAGATTGTGTTTTGGTTCTACTTATTGTGTGAAGATAGGTTGAAGTCAATGTTAAGATAATCTCAAAGATGCTTGAACTTTAAAGCTGACTGTCTTGTGATACTATATTTGTAGATTCCAAATTGTTACATCAAGTGTACCTTCATATATTATTGTCTCACTAAGGGTTGGCTATATGAATACGATGTCTCCACTCAGCTCTGTGTTGAATCGTACCTTCTGCTAAGTCTACAAACTCTAGGTCCTTCGATATAGTTTATGTCAATTTTTTCCTTCGCTCTGCGTCCATTTGTGACTATCATAACTTCACATCTTCTGACGGATTCATCTACTGTGCATCTTCTTACATGACCATACCATCTCACCATCTCCACTTTCTCGTGTACCACTTCGTTTCTAATTGTCTTTGCTTGTAACTCCACACAACCTCCTTAACTTTCTCAACTTTGTTACCAATATGTTTTGCTTTGATATTTTATCGGCCAACATTTTTGATCCATATAGCATATTAACCAATATGTTTTGCCGGTCTTATTGATTTTATGTAATATTTACCTTTAATCTTTTGAGGGACCTTTTCGCACAACACATGGTGTCAGTTGTATTTATTCCATCCTGCTTGGACCTTTTTGTGAAATGTGATTACATCTCATGTCTTACAATGAAATGTGTCAACTAATATCAGCAAGATATATCCGGTTGATGCTATCTATGAAATAGTGACAAATAATTGTTCTGGGTGTTGTTGTATCTTAATTTATTTATAGTTTTTGTATTGATAGTTTTATATGACCATTGCCTTTCTTTCAGTTCATGCGGTCACTGTATATGGCTCACCCCGACGTTGTGGCGGCCAGGGTGATATACTTTCTGGAAGGTGGATTGTTAACAAGCAATATTCCATTATTCAGTAATTATTGTTTTGCTTTTACCTTGTCCTTCTCATCCTATTATTGACTGATGGCGCATTGAGCACTCATAGATCCCTGGTACAAATACCCATAAACCTTAATAATAGTCGTCGTAGGTGTTGGTTTTCTTAGAGTACTTAATATCTTATATGCATACTGTATAGATAATTGAGAACCCCCGATTAGTTTGATTAGTAATATTTATCATGTCTTTCCAGTGTCGCGATTTTCTTGTCATGGGCACGTCAATGTGCGGCTATAGGGGAGGTGAAAACGAACCCAACAATCTTGGCCGGCATTGCTGCATCTGTCCTATTGCGGAAATCTGCATCGCTTGCATTCGAGAGTAAGAGAAGATCGACATTGACTGGAGATATAATCGAATGCCTGGGAAGAAGGTGTGTTGGTAGTTTCTTTTTGTACTCTCTTTAATATCAACCCTTCTAGGAACTAAGTACTTTCTCACTGCTTCTTTTCTGCAGCTTGGAAGATATTTGTCCTGCTAGCTGATAGACCTTCTATTTAAGCTGATTGACGATGTTGTTGTAATGATGTTCGATAGATGATGTTTCCTGGAACTCGCAATCGTGTAGTAACTAGTAAGGCTCTTCTCCAGCGTCCCACCTCTGGTTTTTGTCTTCTCTCAGTTATTATGGATAAATAGTTGGTTAGAGATGAATAAAATGTAAAAAAAGAAAGGAAAAAAACCCACTAAATGTGAAAGGCACATGAAAGAGGGAAATCACAAGGCTTTTGAAGGAGACATTGTGGTTGTGGATAAATTTTCTATTTGAAGTTGACCAGTTGACACCATACGATGGCACAAAGTATCGCCTTTACATGTTTTCGAACCCGTGATATCGGAGTGTCTCCACCCCTATGACCTTGCCACCTACCTCTAGCATCTGTCCTTGAGGGCAAGAGATTACCAAATTTAATCATGCCCATTATGCACAATGATTATTCCTTTAAAACATAACTTATGAAATTACCAATTTAACCTCTCTTTTTTGGTAGTCGTTAGATGAAAAAGTTGGTTATTTTGATGATTTAACGATTCAACACGACCCTAAACATCATGCTTAATTAATTTCTTAACCAGTAGAACCTGACATTCTCCATAATTGATTCATTGTAAATTCGGAATATCGTAACTTTTATTCAACAAAGTCTAAATAAGGCTGTAGTTAAAATATATGATTATACAAGTCTAAAATGATTGAATCTACTTAGTACTTAGAGTTAATCGAATAGCCTAGTGAAAAAGGCTCTTGCTAGTGAACACAAAGGTCCTGAATTCGAATGAAATACTTATCTACCCTTCAAATGAAGAAAACACAGGGCACATACACAATGCTATGAAGCTAATGTCCTCAACGTTTAGAGATATTAATAGTGTCAGTGATTGAACCATCTTGACCTTCGATACTATAAAAGTCAGCATCGTTTAAATCATAACCATTAAGGCTCTGGGTTGGTGATGTATGGTGTTTTTTGTGCTCAGGGTACTTCTTCTCATGTTCTAATGCTTTCTCTGCTGCTCTTTGCACATGTAGATCCATGGCAGCCTCCGCCTCCTTCGCCTTCCTTACCTCGTGAGCAACCTCCATCCTCGCTTTCGCCAAGTCCCTTTGCGCCTGTTGAGAACTCGACTCATTATTTTCAGAGAAGTGTATATAATTTATGTTTGAGCTGATTGTCGAAATGGTTCCTGATAATGACACTAAGTTGCATTTTGATCCTCAGATATAGTGTCCCGAGCACGGTAGCAGTTTAGTTCTACCTAGTCATCAAAACTTGTACTTTGATCCTAAAACTAACGTCTTCGTTAAATCTTATGACCAAGCTAGTTTTTGTTCCCGTAGGTGCACAAAAATTGTAATTTGGTTCCAAACTAACTTCCCGCTTCATCTATCTAAAGCTATTAAGATTTAAAGGCAGCATTAGTTTGAGAGTTAAAATTGCAATATGTGCCACTTGTAGGGGAAACACTATATACACACCCAAATAGGCTTGTTTTAAGAGCGAGATTACTATTTTGTTTCTTGATCAAACTTTCGTCGAACACTACATTTATATATAGGGGCAACATAGTCATTTTCACTAATAAAATACTATTAGGGCACGATTTGGGTGTATGAATAACAGTTCAACCCGTGAGACTAAATTGTTATCTTAATACTATTGAGGACTACATTAAAGTGTAACTTTATGGTGTGTTTGGATTAGGGTGAATCAGTGGGAGGAGAATTGATTATGATTATCGTAGGGGAAGAGAATTAGTGAGAATCAGGGAGAATATATTTTATTGTTGTTTGGGTACCATAATTATAAACTAGGAGAATTAGGGGGGAAAGAGGGAAAATATAATTAAAATTGTGATTACCCTCCATTCTCCTCCGATTTGGAGGGGAGAAAATCATGAGGGGAATCAGTGGTATTAGGGGTGGATTAGTGGTAATGAATTTTCCTACCTCAAAACTAATTTTAGTTTTCAAACACAATTTTTTTTAAAATTTCCCTTGATTCCCCCTGATTCATCCCAATTCAAACTTAAATGATATTTTTATTGATTTTTTTTGTTGACCTATCTACAATAATTTTTTCACAATTAGCGATGAAATTGCATGGAAATGAGGTCATATGTCACCAGACTATTGAGCCATTGACACCTATCTATGGTCTTAAGAAATACAAGATGGATTTATTACTATATAGATATAATCCTCATTTCAAAAAGTTCGACTACTAGTTCCGAATTTTGATTTTTGATATCGTTAATCTTAAACTCAAATATATTTATATCTATGAATTTCATTATATTTTGCCCAAATATATTATCTAAATATAATATTTCAAATATTTTTTACTATTAGCAATCACGGGTGGTTGTATACATTTTTGCACCAGTGCATTCGAAGAGACACTTCTTAAGCAATTAGGGGTGAGTGTATAATTTTTTGCACCAGTACACTCGCACAACACTTTTTAAATTAAAAAGTTCAACTATATATAGATATAAAAAATAAATTTATAGAGAAATTATTGGAAATTTGAAATTTATATAACAATATATTTAAGTTTTGAATACCTACTTCAAAATATAAGTCGATTTTGAGAATCAGCCCTTATTAGCATTATATGTCTAAATATAATATTGTGAATATTTAATTTACCTGTTCCTCTGCCTTAGCTTCAGCCTTGACCTTGCGCATCGCAGTGATGTCATGCAGTTTATCTTTTATTGCTTGCATTTTGAAGATTCTTTCAAGCTTTGATTCGTCAAATGTTATCTATTTATGTGTTTCAAAAGGCAAACTCCAAAGCAAAACTACATATATATAAACCAATGTATTTAATTGATGTTCCGGTAAAAAAAGATGTAAGTTTCTCTATTTTATAAAATTAGTGGTCTAAGTTGAGTTATACTTGGAGTAGCCTTTGAAAAAATTTTCTCTCTAAATTCTCTCAAGCAAGATTTCAACTCTTGCTTTTAGCTCGTTCATTGTCATCAAACATTCTTCACTCTGTCTCATTCTCATAGCAGATTATTTGCTTCAAGCTTTATTCTCTTGTGTTTTGTGCATCTTTAATCTTCTTCCTCCATTCCTGGCTGCTGCAATTGTGTTCATCCTCGTCTTCTCTCTCCTCATTTACTCCCTTGTCTCTCATTCTCTCAAGCAATCATTTCTTTCTTCCTTCCATAACTCCACTCTCACTCCTCATTTACTCCTCTTCCCACGCCTGAAACTTCCCAACACAACAAACAATCATTCTCATTCTTCCTTGAGCCGCCCTTTGTGCTACCAAGAAGTTGTCATTTCCCAACACCACTTCACCAATCAGCTCCTTCATCCTGCAATCATGAAGTCGGCTGAACCACTTCACTCATCATCTACTAAACAATTTTACCCTTCTTATCTCAAGCCTAAAACTCCCTATCAACCTAAGCTCTCTGATCTTTCTTTCAAGCCCACCCCTCACAATCATCCCCGCAGAAACCCCTCCAAATCAATGGGAAGCAACTCTCCCCCAGCCACACCTCCAAACTCCCCCCGTAATCCCCCAGACAGACGAGGTTGGGTGATAGATATGGATTCTGAACATGCCCAAATCGCTAGAAACCGACTTCGACACACATTGATTGGTACTATAAGAGACTCGGCCATTTTCTCTGTAGAACGAGTTCAAAACTATGTGGACAACTACTGGATTCTTAATGGCGAAGTTAATGTAGAATTTAGGGGGCACCTGATTCTCTTTCATTTCACAAATGAAGATGATGTTGATGGAGTCATTGTGAGGTCCCCCCTCAATATCAATGGCGCCCTTCTTCTTCTACAACACTGGACACCTAACCTTATATTCCCTCGAGTAGTGTTCTCCCATGTTTCGCTTTGGATTCAAATCCATGACCTTCCTGCGGAATATTACTCTGATCGAAATATCAATCGATTGGCCAGAATTGCGGGAGAAGTCCAGGTTGTCGAACGATATGCGCCTAATGCTAGAGCCTTTCACTATGTGAGGGCCCGGATTCGGATTCCTCTGAGTGCACCTCTTGTCCCTGGGGTGTTCATTCGGACAGTGGAACAAACAGTTATTTGGGTCTCCTTTCGTTATGAACAGGTTTTCCGTGTTTGCTTCCACTGTGGGAGAATTGGGCACACCATTGATCGATGTCTCCATGAACCTCATCAAGCTATTCAATCCTTCCATGACATTATGCAATTCCATAATCAAGATGGACACCGAGGGGCTCTTGTGGATCGTAATGCCCCTCTCTTTGATTTGAGAATGTTTGGTGCTCCAAACAACGATTTGCACAGAAACACGGCCATACATATTCGACTTCAAAATGTTGCTGATGAGGACGAGGAGGAGGCTAGTGTTGATGACTTGTCGGCTGATCCAGAAAATGACCCAAACAACCAGACCCCTACTCCATCCCAGAGCCAAGAAATCAACTCCCCTGAAACTCAACACCCAACAAACCCAATCAATTCTCAAGCCCCGATCCCAGCACCCTTTCCTTCGCCTACAACTACCTCTCCTACACCTCAAGAAGCCTCCCAAACACCAACACAAAATACTGAATCTGCCCCCCCGACCCTCGACCTAAATTCCACCCCACTCAATACTCCACTACCCACACCCCCCCAAGAACAAACCACTGCAATCAATACTTCAAACCCAACTACAAACACCTATGCCATCATCTCTCCAAACACATTATCCACTACTCCCACCACCAATGAACAAACCCAGGGTCATCATCCTTCCCCTGCATCCCCAACCTCGGCATCCCCGGAAGACTTCATTATACTGCCCAGAAATGATCGACAATGGACTGAAGAAGAGCTACAACTCTTCTTTGAAGAACAAACTGAGATTGCTGCCCACATTTCTTTCACGGAACAACAAAACGCACTATATGGCAGGCAAAATAGCTCCCCAGATACTTCCAATGCGATCCAAGTCCGATTCTACGAAGATTGGCTGAAATTTAAATCAATGCTCAAAGGATTTAAAGACGATTCAAGTGATTCTTGGGATTCAGATCTTGAAAAAATCCTGAATAGGATTGGATTCTCCAGTGATAGTGATGTTTCCTCCATAAATGGTTTGGACTTATTTGATACCCCGATATCTAATACTTCCCTAGTCACTGCCTCGCCTTCCTCGGGTCACACATCCTGGAAATCGGCCTTTTCAAACTTCTGCCCAGAATTTTTGGTTGGATTTGTTGTTTGTAAAACAGAAACCATCATTTGCACCTATGGAATTGCTGCTAAAAATGTGAAAGATTGGAATAGGGAAGTAGAAGACAAAATAAAAATGTTTTCTGATTTGCTCAACACCCAGGAGGAGAAAGACTCCTCTTACTTCCTCATATTCGGTCCTTGGATCCAAATGAAAGACATTCCTCAAAAAATCTCTTCAATACTCAATAAGCATTGGATCTCGGGTGCTTTTGCTCTTAAACCGCAATGGTTTAACTCAATTGATCCAATCACTGAAAATCTGTTGGCTAAATTCCATTCTTTCTTTTCCACACTTTGCAAAATTAACTGGTCTATGGATACAAATCTCATGAACAGTGTGGGTTTCCAACTTCTTGCCGAGCTATTAAGATTCGAGTCTAGGTTTGTCACTGGACAAATCGACCACTGGCTCGAGGAGCTGAGCATGGTGGAAAGACATAAAGAAGTGGTTGGATCTAAAAGAAGAAGGTTTTATGAGGATGCTAGGAGTACAATGGAGGCAGAACTGGGAATTACAAGTAAGAAGAAAAGAAGGGTCCCGAGGGGAGATGAACCAGGACCATCTAACTGGGCTGATAAGGATGATGAAGTCACAAGAATGCTTAATTTTGAAGACTGTCTGGAGGAGATGGAGGTTTTGGAGGATGAAGAGATAGATCTTGTACCTGCTGATGAACACAACTCCAATTTGGAGCATGGTACGTCTCCCCCTTCCTTTTTCTTTACTAATGAACAAATATTAGTTTCCCCGTTTAATAAATCTAGTTGGTCACAACTCCTTTCGAAAATTTTTTACGCGGATAAATGGACTTGGGTGGTTGTTCCTCAACAACCCCAAATGCCATTATGAAAATATTTTGTTGGAACTGTAGAGGTCTGGGTCAGAAATCTACAGTTCGGTTACTAATTTCTTTTATTAATCGTTTTAAACCGGACATTTGCTTCCTTAGTGAAACTCTATGTTCTGTAGATAAGGCTAATTGTATATTATCTTCTCTTGGTTATCCTATATGCTATGGCTCTGATGCTTTAGGTCGTAGTGGGGGTCTGTGGGTCGGTGTCTCTTCTAACATCTCGCTTACTCCTATCTGTCTTAATAAAAACCTGTTGCTTTTTTCTTTAAATTCTGAAGCCTCCTGTCAGTGGTTGCTAGGTTGTATTTATGGCAATCCTAAGCTCAACCTACGTCACGAAACTTGGAACAATATAACTAACTCTATTCAACCTTACGCTTCCCTCCCCCTTCTTCTATGTGGCGATTTTAATCAGATCCTGAACAGTTCGGATAAATTCCCCTTACCATCGAAGAATATTTTAGGATCTATTGATTTCCTTCACTTTACAAATCACTTAGCAATTGAGGACATTAAATCCCTTGGCTGCCATTATACTTGGGCTGGTATTCGTAATGGACATACGGTGTATGAGAAACTAGATCGTGCTATGTGTAACTTTGAATGGGATTCTCTTTTCCCCAACGCTACATGTCGTTTCCACCCCATCCAAAGATCGGATCATAGCCCTCTTGTTATCTCTACTAAAGCCCCAATGTCTTCTTCGACAAGACCCTTTAAACTTGAATCATTTCTTTTCTCCCTCCCAGATTTTCCAGATCTTATCAAAGAATCTTGGGCCTCGACCTCTCCCCCCATGAACTCCTCCCCTGCCTTTCAATTTATCTCTAAACTTAAAAATACCAAACTGAAAATCAAATCCTGGAACTCGAATAGGATTGGCAATATTTTCCAACAGATTAAAGACATTCAAGACAGACTCTCTCTCCTTCAACAGAACCCCTATAATCCCTCTTCTTCCTGTGAAGACTATAACCTCAAAAAACAATTAGACTGCCTTCTTGAGCTTGAACAACTATATTGGCATCAACGTACCAAAGTTAAATATACTCTTGAAGGTGATTACAACACAAAATTCTTTCATGCCAGTGTCAAATCTAAGCTGAAGACAAATAACATTCTAGAACTTCTCGATAACAATGACACCCCTATTACCTCAGAGACTGATATTCATGATTTATGCTTGTCCTTTTTCACCAAACTTTATAACCCGGACCTTCCTCCAAATCAAAACAATTCCACCTTTAAAACTATTGATAACATCAAGACTGGCCTCACCCACGATCAATACAACATTCTGGATCAGCCTTTCACTTCTGACGAAGTTAAAACTGCCCTTTTTCAGATGCCACATCATAAGTCCCCGGGCCCGGATGGATTCCCAGCTGAATTCTTTCAACAGAACTGGGATACTATCAAGCTAGATCTAACTAACTCTATCCTGGATTTTCTGAACAATGGTCATCTTCTTAAAGAATTCAACAATTCCTTTATTACTTTAATCCCTAAGAAAACTAACCCTCTTTACCTCAAGGACTTTCGACCTATCAGTCTCTGTAATGTCACCTACAAAATTGCCTCTAAAATCCTAGCCAATAGACTTAAACCCCTTCTTAACTCCCTATTATCTCCCTTCCAAAATGGCTTCATTACGGGAAGGGGTGCCCAGGATAATATACTTATGGCACAAGAGCTGACACACTCCATTTTTCACTCCAAAAGGAAAAAATTTGGATTGGCGGGAATTAAGATAGACATGAATAAGGCCTTTGATCGGGTAAATTGGAATTTTCTCCTGGCGGTCCTTAAAAAACTTAACTTCCCTCCCCACTGGATCCACCTGATCAATCAGTGTATTTCCACGGTTCAGTTCTCTATTTTAATTAATGGAAATCCCTCTAAACGATTTTCTACCTCTTGCGGTCTAAGGCAAGGGGACCCACTATCCCCTCTTCTTTTTGCGATTTGTACTGAGGCCCTCTCAGCCACCCTTCAAAAACTCCAGTCTGATAAATCACTCAATGGTGTTTCTATTGCCAAAAACAGTCCGGAAATCAGTCACCTTCTGTTTGCTGATGACAGTTATTTCTTCTTGAATCTCAACGACTCGAGCATTAATAACTTTTATCAAGCTATTTCGGATTTTTGCTCTGACTCGGGACAAATCATTAACCTTGATAAATCCTCCATCACCTTCAGCCCCCTCACCCCGGCTGATATCAAAATCAAAGTTTTCCGCATCCTCAACATTGCGGAATCCCATCATTTTGGGGACTATTTAGGAGTCTCCATTGACCCCCATAAATCTCTCAGAAACCAATACTTTGAAGGAATTATTGACAAAATCAAAAATCGTATCCTGGGATGGAAGTCAAAATTTCTCAACTTTGCTGGTAGAACCACACTTATCAAATCTGTTCTTACTTCTCTTCTGGTCTACCCAATGGGCATTTTCAAGTTTCCTCTTTCAATTCTTAACACTATTGATAAACTGTTGGCTAACTTCCTTTGGGGTGGCAAACACGGGAAAAGCCTTCACTGGATTAACTGGGAATTTCTTTGCCTTGACAAGAAAGATGGTGGTCTTGGCTTTAAGCATCTCCACCATTTTAATCTTGCACTGCTAGCCAGAAATGGCTGGAGACTTATCAATCAAGAATCTTCTCAGCTTAGTAGATTGTTCAAAGCTAAATACTATCCGCGAAGCACCCCTGATTCCATTGCCTCTTCCAAAATAGTCCCATCTAACCCCTCTTGGGCTTGGAGGAGTCTTCATGCTGGTCTTCAAACTATTAATCGCTGCAAGTTTTGGAAAGTGGAAAATGGAAAAACCATTGACATCTGGCATGACATTTGGTTAGTTAATTGGTCAACATCTTCCTGTCTCCTGCAATTCAAACCTCCTACAGAGTCTCAGAACTTGAATAAAGTCAAAGACCTCCTTTGTGAGGAAGGATTTTGGGATATACGCAAATTATCTTCTATCTTTCCAAAAGATATTGTGTCCAAAATCCTAGAAATCAACACCTCTATTCTTGAGGATACTTGGTCTTGGAATTCCCGTTTCCAAAAAACTTCTAACATTTACCATTATATTAACCAATTCTCTCCCAATCAGATAAAAAAACCCACTAATTCCTTCAAAGTTGGTTCAATTCATTGGACAACTCTTTGGTCTTTAGATTTACCACACAAAATCAAAATTTTCCTCTGGAAAATTCTACTGAATAGACTACCCACAACCGATCTCATTTCTAAAAGAACCTCCAAAAATATAAATCTTCGATGTGCTTTCTGTGCATATCCTTTTGAAAACACCTCCCACCTCTTCCTACATTGCCCTCACGCGACTTACCATTGGTCTCACATTAATGTTATTGATCCCAAGTCCTTTCAAGATATCTCTGACCTTATCATTTTCTCTCTTGACAATTCTAAAAACTTTGACGCCTTTCTCAAAATTTGTTGTACCCTGTGGGTCATATGGATTACGAGGAACCATCTTATTTTTAACAACCTTTGTCCTTCCAGTGATAGATTCCTTGCCCAATCTAAAGAATTCTACAATTCTTGGAAATTGGGTAGCAAAATCAAGCACAAAGCTCAGTTATTTGCTCATAAACCGGGGTTGAATCCTAGGAAAAATCCCCCAAAGAATTCTCCCAAACAAACGTTTACTCTAGGTAACAAAGTAACCAATTTAGCCCCTTCTTTCAATACTAGACACCTCCTTTTTGCCAATACAAATAGCTCCAGATGCAACAAAAGAGATACTAAAGTCTATATTGGTATTACTAATGAAGAACACCCGAAATGGCAGATTCGTCTCTTGTTAAAAGGGAAACATACTACTATTTCAGGCCATCAGATTTTTAATACCAGAGATGCAAGATCGGACTCAATAGATACTGAAAGCTGTCTCCAGGCCATCCTTACGAGCTTATTATTGACCAAAGACGACAATTACCATTCTATTTACTTCATTACTGATGCTTTCTTTTCCCAGGTATGGAGTAAAAGTCAAGCAAAAATCAGCAACAATCGAGATAAGGAATGGATTTCAGATCAAATCAAGAATAGATGCTGCAGAACTTTTTGGTACCCAACTAAAGTTGGAAGTTTTTGGAATCTTCAAGATATTACTATTAACGACTTTAATGAAGATTGTAATCATTCCTTTCCGTTAATTTCTCATTTTTCAGACAATGTAAGAGCAACCAATTGTTGTTGGTTTTAATATTATCTGCATTTTATATCAAAAAAAAAAATTAGTGGTCTAAAAATAATTCATAGTTGTGATAGTTATTATTACAATTCGTATGATGTGCGTTCAAAAGAAAATTTATCACTACATTTGTCTACATGTGTTGGGTAGTTATTTTTGTATGTGTATCTTTTGGCGTCGAAGTTATTTTTTCACAACGATTTCGATTTTCACTAAATAACAAATGTAACTTAATCAATTTAGTCTTAATATGGATTGAGATTATATATAACAAATATATTCTTCAATGAATCATCTATTAGAATTTCACTAAAATCGCGATATACTACTCTTATTACTCATTTACTAATTGAATAAATATCTCATTGATTTAAATGTATATATTATATGTCAGTTTTATATGTTTTCATCCAAAATTAATGTATATATTTGACCTTTTGAAGCAATTATAGATCATTGGAAGTAATTGTATTTGTATTTGTATTTGTTTTAAGTTTGCCCGATTTATCATCAAATAAAAAATGGGATAACGCAACGATAAGAACAAATTTTTCTTAAGTCTTGACCTTAATTGAAGATAGGAAAAGGGAATAAATCAATCAATCGAATTCCGAGAGGCTTGGTTTGCGATTTTGCGTCTTTCAGAGTTCAATCTCCATTTGTCTATATACTTGGTACAACTCAAGCGCATCACTCCCTCTCGTTTGCCGAGTCAAAAAGTAATCTGAGGGTTTACGAGAAGAAAAAAGAAATTGCATGAAGAATTATCTACAAAAGAAATATGTGTATACCCTCTGAAGTCGAGGAAATTACACATATAGAGATTCAACTCGTAATCTTTGTAGGATTTCCATAATTATTTATACGAATTAGTCCACCTAGAATCGAAGAAGTACAAAAAGAATTAAATTATGTAAACATAAATCAAAAACTTAATATTGATATCACAAGATTTGAGAAACCTCATGGAAACCCTAATATTCTTGCAAAATTTATAACAACACAATTAAATAATAGAGTTTCGTTTAAAAAAGCAATGAAAAAAGCTATTTCTCAACTAAAATCTCATTCATGATGATCAAATTATCAAAAGTAAGGAATCATTCAGGCAAAATAAGTGTTAGAATATTTGTGGATCGATGATCTGTATTATTGAATAATGATACATATTTATAGGGAAAATGTTTACCTACGTGCTAATATAGTCAACTAATAATAATGGTCACTAATGCTATATAGTTAATGGTCACTAATGTTATATAGTCAGTGGTCACTAATGCTAATAAATATACAACTAATGGTGTGATAATCCTAATATACCCCCTCAGTCGGAGTGGGAGGAGGACGGGCGCTCAGACTGTTCCGAAAGTCGTCAAATAAGATGAGTGGAAGACCTTTGGTGAAGATGTCTGCAATCTGATAACGGGATGGAACATGGAGGACCCGTACCTGGCCTTTGGACACCTTCTCGCGTACAAAAAGAATATCAGTTCCACATGCTTAGTTCGCTGATGTTGAACCGGGTTCTCTGAGAGGTAAATAGCACTGGCATTATCACAATAAACAATGGTAGCTTTGTTCAACGGATGGTGAAGCTCTAACAATAAGTTGCGGAGTCAGCAAGCTTCGGCAACAACATTGGCTACGCCACGATATTCAGCTTCAACACTAGAACGGGAGAGAGTAGCCTGACGTTTGGATGACCAAGAGATGAGGTTATCACCCAAGAATACACAGTAGCCTGGTGTGGACCGACGAGTATCTGGACAACCTGCCCAGTCAGGTATATGACACCAGAGAAGTGGAGGGGGACCGATACAAGTGAATACCATAGTCAAGAGTGCCTTTAAGGTAGCGCACTATCCGTTTCAGCGCAAGCATGTGATCAGTCGTGGGAGCATGCATAGATAGACAAATCTGCTGAACGGCATATGAGATATCCGGTCGGGTAAAGGTAAGATATTGGAGAGCCCCGGCTAAACTGCAAAACATGGTAGCGTCTTCATATGGAGAACCAGAGAGGCAGCTGAGCTTGGCCTTGGTGTCAATTAGGGTGGCAGAAGGCTTGCAGGTAGACATTCCGGCACGCGCAATAATGTCTTCCGCATATTTCCTTTGAGATAAGAAGAGACCTGCATCATGATGTGTAACGGCTATACCCAAGAAATAACTTAGGCCATCCAAGTCCTTCATAGCGAATCTACATTTAACATAGACATAATAGACTTGCGGACAGACTCAGAAGATGCAGTGAGAATAATATTATCAACATATAGAAGAAGATAAGCAGTATTGGTGCCTCGCTGATAAATAAATAGTGAGTGATCAGATTTACTATGAGTGAAGCCCACAGTGGCAACATAGTTAGCAAACCGTTGATACCATGCCCGAGGAGCCTGCTTAAGGCCATAAAGTGATTTGCGTAACCTGCAAACATAAGAGGGGTGATGGGGATCCCGAAATCCCAATGGCTGATGCATATAGACAGTCTCATGTAAATGTCCATGCAAGAAAGCATTTTTAACGTTAAGTTGATGAATGTGCCAGTTTTGGGAGAGAGCTAATGTCAAAACGGTGCGAATAGTGGCTGATTTGACCACTGGGCTGAAGGTTTCACCACAATCAATGCCCACCTGCTGAGTCTTGCCATCACCTACAAGACGAGCCTTATAACGCTCAAAAGAGCCATCAGAATGCAATTTGTGACGAAAAATCCACATAGAACGAATCACATTAACATTCGGGGGGCGGGCCACCAAATCCCAAGTGTTATTTTCAATTAAAGCATCATATTCTTCCTGCATGGCGAATTTCCAGTTAGGGTCATTTAGTGCATGCACAGGGTTTTTAGGAAGAGATGAAGGAGGTGTGATGGTATGAAGAACATATTTGGGATTGGGTTTGAAGATGCCGTGTTGACTTCGAGTAGTGGGGCGTGTAGCTTGTGGGGAGGAGGAATCGATGGCTGGTGGGGATGGGGCAGTTGGGACGAAGGAGTTAGTGGTTGGTGGGGAAAGCGAAGGGGGGAAACGAGGGGTGATGGAGGCAGAATGCGGAGAGAGAGGCGGAGATGGGTGTGGTAGTTGGTGTAAGATGGAGTGTTGCACGTGTTCATCGAAAAAGGAGTAGGTAGTGGGGGGAGTCGAGGAACAAAGACTAAAAGGAAAGCTGGTTTCATGGAAGATGACATGTCTAGACAGAGATAGCCTCGGTGGTTAGGTGGGTAACCAAGGAAGACACATGGGGTGGAGCGCGGTTGGAGCTTGTTTATAGAGGTAGAGGGAAACAAGGGATAGCAGAGGCAACCGAAGACCCGGAGATGATCATAAGTGGGTTGGGAGTGATATAGGGAGGAGAGGGGAGTGAGATATGATTTGTTTTTGTGAGGGAGAATGTTTAGAAGGTATATAGATGTGTGCAAAGTATAGGGCCAGAAGGAAGGTGGCATAGACGAGTGGGTGAGGAGAGTACGAATGTGATTATTGATAGTGCTAAGAGTGTGTTCGGCTTTACAATTTTGGGGTGAACTGTAGGGACAAGAGTAGCGGATGGCGATGCCGTTGTTAAGGCAATGTGATTTAAAAGCATTATTAGGCAATGTGATAATTCTAGTAATAAGCTCCCTAACGAAGAACTTCTTGTATCTTTCTTGTTAATGTCACACTGTGACATTCGTGTTCTCTCAAAATGTTCATTCGACTATTATATTTCTATAAATTAATTGGCACGCTTCACTACCATGAAAGATGACATTCGAGGGGTAGAATAAAAACCGCAAAATAGGGGAATGAGCACTTCCACCGTTTGTCCTATATAAAATCCCTAAGTAGATACAATCATACAAGTTACAACACTTCAAATATGAGAAGTCTAACATAAAATAGTATTAAAACATTCTCTAGGCGGGACTATACACAAATGGCTATTACATATACACGCTTAATTCGACTACATTTACAACAAGTGCAGTAAGAATCTGAGTCATTTTTTTAGCTCTGATTTTTTGCAGTATCTCTATTATGGATATTGATATATTACTCTATGATCATCATCTCGATTATAAGAAATCTCCGAAAACGTGTTCCCATAACAACAACAGAAGCTCCAGCCTTCTTCATAATACACCCGATTAGGCTCAGTGACCCTCTTCGTGTAAAAACAACAACAACTCGACACTTCCTCGCCATCGTCGGTTTCAACCTCTTCAGGCATAGTCTTGTAAGGATACACGATCGCAGCCAACATAAGCAGGACGAAACACACACCACTCAAGGCTGCCAGAGTCCAGTAATAGTTGTCTAGACGACTCTGGTTCAATGTGTGCTGGAACCAATTCCGATTTCCCTTTTTTTCGATTACATTTCCAGCTATATAAACTGTTAAGACACTTCCCATGTACCCTAAACCGAACATTCCATTCGTCAGGAACAAGAAGTGACTCGCCACTGAAGTAGTCATTACCGGGGATAAGCAAACGATGACACTGGATACAATAAATGAATCCAGGCCTGCTAGAAGCATATATTGTGGTACTAACCAGAACATACTCATCGGGATTCTTTCGTCAGGCTTATCAAGCAGATTATGTGTCCTAATTACATCCAGCCTCCTAGATTCGACTTTGGCAGCAGTTACACAACAAAGTACCGAGAATAATATAGCCACAGTGATGGTAACTGGCGGTGCATACTTATTTAATCCCAGTCCTTTGAGTAAGTTCTTGAGCTTCACGGCCATATCGTTGAATATTTGTTCGGTTGACATGTCGTATATCAATTGGAAGACTTGAAGAGGGACCTTCCATTTACCTATCTTGGGGTTCATACTGTCCGCTTGGACTACAAAGTATGTGTTCCCAATAGAAGAGACTACACCGAGGAATATGAATGTTAAAAACATTGGAAGCATTCGAATTGCAAGTTTTGTTTCCTCTATTTCTGTTACTCTGCAGAGCTTCCATCTGTTATTTTCATATTCTTCATTTGGCAATTTTATAGCAGCTTTGTCTAAACATCTAAAAAAAAAACACACATGTAAGATAATCATAAGTTTAACATTATGCATCATCACATTAGTGTACACATGATGTACTATATTCTAAAACGAGAAATATATGAATAGACACGAATGTGTAATGCGATAACATAGATTATCAAACCTGAGTCCACGAGAATGAGGTAGACAAACAACATTACTGTTCTCTATCTCATACAAATCATTAGGATCATCAGGAAGTTTCTTGGTGATGTTTCTCGCAGATGCCACGATTACCCTTGCCATGCTTGTCAATGGACTCCCTTGAGGTCCTTTTTTTACGTACGTAAACGAGCTGCTCAAGAAGAAGAGCGTTGCTACCAATACACAAATTGCTGAAATTCCAAACCTGACTGACCATGGTTTTATATAGGGGAGTGCAAAAGCACCAACCAAAGGGCCAATGAATAAACCAAGAAAACCGACTATCTTGAGAGGTCGTCTAGTATAATCGAGGGGGTTGATTTCCGGGAACTGGTCAGCCATGAATTGGACAAGAGAGACCGTGTGACCAGACATTCCGACTGCCATAAGAGGCAGAGCTGTGTAGAAGAGCGTCTTTTGAACGTTCTCTACGCATTCCGGTTTGTAATCGCTGCACGTTCCGGTGGAATGGGATAGAAACGGTGGTGTGGACATTGTAAGCAAACCAAGACCCTGCATATTATGCTCAAAATTAGGCATACATTTTTGCAGTATGAGAACCATCTGTTTTCCAATGCCACATTTGTTAAAGGACATAAGAATCATAGTTAAATTGCATCTTAAGCAAGTAGGTAATATTTCATCTTAAGAATCTTAAACCCGTTTGAACCCCGAACCATATTTTCGGCCGCTTTCGACCCAAGACCATATTTTCGGCCATTTTCGCCACTGAGACCATATTCTCGGCCTATTTTCCCGTGGGACCATATTTTCGACCCCTTTCGTCCAAGGATCATACTTACGGTTTTGACCCGAAAACATTTTTCGACACCTTTCGACCCCATACCATATTTTGGACCTATTTCGACGCGGGAACATATTTTTCGCCCATTTCGAGCGGGACCGGTCCCTTTCGACCCCGGACCGTATTTCCGGGTAGTTTATGTTACAACTAGTTGAATCCCCAATAATGACATTCATGTAATTATTGATTCATATTTTGATCGTATTTTGGTAGATCCTTTATTTGAACATTGACTTAATAATATTTGGGGTAACTTGTGGAATAAATTTGATCTTTCGAATTTTTATTGGACACATACACTTGCTATTTTTAAAAAAGTTTCAACCAAATTGGTTATTTCACTGTCCAACTCAATCAAAACCACCACCATACATCGATCTAATCCAAATAATTCCACATGCCACTATATGTTTTCATTCCTTTTAACAAAGTGAAAATATAGAAAAATATTACCCTCAGTTCACCCCTTTCGACGCGGGACCATATTTTCGACCAGTTTCGGTCCCGGGACCATAACAAAGGAAATATAATAAAATGGAGCGTAATAAGAAAAACTCACAATGCAATAGGCTATGCTGGAAAAAACGAGCATTGTGAAGTGACCAAAGAGAGTCTCGGCAAGGTAAAGAAAGGCAGGCTGAGTTGATAATGCTATTCCCCACCACACGTTAACAATTGCAGCTGCATGTGTTATACTTAAGTCCCATACATCGGTTAAATATGTCGAAAGAGTGAACATTGAGTACACTGTCAACACATCAGCCCACATCAAAACTACCAAAATCAACAAACAACCTGTGTCAGTATTTGTCTTTCCAAAAAGAACAAATTGGTCGGGCGAGTTGTACTTTAGTCTCAGATAATTAGATATATTGTTGCAAACTAGTCTCGAAAGGTGGCACTAGTACTGCAGTATAGTTGTACAAAGGAGGTAATTGCAGATTTGGTCTCACATAGTGGGATGTAGTTGCACTTTAACGGGAGATAGTTACAACGCTGCAAATTAGTTGTTTAAATGACACAAACGTTGCAACATAGTCTCCGAAAGTAACAAATGTTGCAGTATGATCCCTGAAAATTAGGGACTAATGTGCAACGATTGTCACTACTGGGGACTATATATCAACACTCGAGTCAATTTCGGGAACTAATGTGCAATTGTGTAATTATCAAGGATCAAAGTGCAACTTCATCCCCTATCTCGGATCAAATCGACTCAAATCGACAATTAACTCACTGGATAATAATAATGAACATGAAAGAATATTTGATAAATTTGGGTAGAGCTTACTTACCGAAAATTCTGAGGAATGCCATCACTCTATATTAGAATGAAAGAATGTGTTATGGAGAAAAACTGTATGACAAAAAAGTACTGACATTGAAGATACATATAATAGCGAGGTCAGAGCAACTGAGTAAGGGAAAATTTCCTCATACGCGGCTAAATTTATTTTCCATGAAAGTTATTGAGTCCCAACTTGGCATATTTAATAAATAAACAATTATGGCAAATTTGCAATCTCATTATCATTTCAAGGGATAGAGACTAGAGATATCGTGCAAATTTGATGTAGGGATTAGACATTCATTTATAATTTTAAAGATTAAAAGTTTAAATTTTTTATTTATTACTAATCAAGTTGTTTTCTTCATTATTGATAATTTGTTTATGAAGACTATTTACTCTTTTTTTTTGAAGTTTAATTGTGACACTTGAATCCGTTATTTTTAAGTTATTGTTACAATAATTTGTTCATAAATTCATTAGTTTGTCCAAAGGTATGATTGTGTTGTGAAGAGAATATTGTTGACTTGATATACCGATGTCTTTATCATATTTTTTATTTTGAGAATTGCACTGATGATTTAGTGGATTTGCTCAGCCAATCTCTAGTTTGATTTTAGGTTAATATATACTCCCTCCGTCTCTAAAATATTGTCACATTTTGATTTTTGTTGGTCAAACATAAAAAAATTTGATCATGAATTCTCATTAAACTATAAGAAATAATATAGTCTTGTAGGACCTTGAAATATCAAATTTTTATAATTTTTTCGCATGTAGAATAATAGATATATATGTTTTAAATCGTGTTTTGTTGACCATCAAAAGTCAAAATGTGACAATCATTTATGGTTGGAGGGAGTATACAATATCTATGGTCTATATAGAGTGTCCAATCGTAAAAATATTATTGTCAGTTAAAGGATATATTAGTAATTTAGTTATAACATGATTATCATAAATGGTATACCAAACTAAGGAATGTAATGGTTAATGATAATTGAATTACATTACTATGTTCATACCAAACAAAGCAATAATAATCATTTGTTCATTCCTTTCCTTTGTCCATTCCATTACTCTAGTCGTTCCATTCCTACCCCATTCCATTCCAGGCTACCAGACGCTACATATTGTAATTCTAACGATTACTATGTACCCCTGTACCATGCTGTAAATGAGTAGTGTGTTAGCTTTGGGGTTATTGTGTTTGAGAACTACATTGATTTCTACATAAGAGAATTTATTACCACTATTCCGCCCCTGTTACCCCTAATTTCTTTTAAATTTTCTCCCCTCTAAATACGAGAAAAATCACATCTTTAATTATATTTTCTCTCATTCCCATGAGTCTCCTAGTTTACAATTACGGTGCCAAACAACACTAAAATATTCTCCCTCCATCCATAAATGATTGTCACATTTTGACTTTTCATGGTCAACAAAACACGATTTAAAACATAAAGATCTTTTATTTTACATGCGAAAAAAATTATAAAAAAAGTTGATATTTCAAAAATATATATTGAGACGAATCTAACAAGATCTCACAAGGCTATATTTTTTTTATCATTTAATGAGAATTTATGACCAAATTTCTTAATGTTTAACTAACAAAAGTCTAAATGTGAATGGAGGAAGTATACGACCCCAAGTCCTTCTAATTTCCTTCCCTATAATAGTTTTAAAGAGTTATCCTTCCTCTGATTTAACTCGATCCAAACACAAATATTATTAAAATGCACATCACCGGATGAAGAATTAAAGTTCACCTTCTAATTATTTCAATACGCGTATCTTGGGTAAGACAAATTTGATATAGCTAAATACAAAAGGATATTTGACCATGTTATTGCAAGAATGTAATAAAATTGTATTTTATGCTCGAGAATTCTTATTATATCCCCCACTTGAAATATATAATTCAAGATTTATTAGATGGAAATAGGGTGATCCTTGAAGTCAACGATGGAATAGTTGACTTGATAATTTTTTGGAGTTGTATATGAATTTGAAGGATTTTAAATAAGATTCCACAACTTCCTATATCATGCTGGATTAAGGAGATGAAAATGAAAGATACTCCATAAACTTTTGACTTGTCAACGCTTATTGTCATCCATTGACTTTGACTGATGATATATACCATGTCTCTTTGGAAAAATATTAAATCGGATACCGATAATAGCCAAAAATAGTAAGGATTATCCGGTTAAACGAGTGAATAGGAGAGGCAAAGATGGAAATGATTACGGTTTATTAATGATATTATTTATTAATTTTTATTAATTAATATATATATTAATTTTATTGTAAAAAATGGTAAGCAACTAAAATATCCTGATACAAATTAACTAAGTCAAAAACAAGTGTAACAAAATTATTATATGCATCGATGTAGTATGTATATTAATATTCATTAATCAAATTGGTACTGATTATCTAAAATGTAAAAATAAACTTAGATGAATGACATTAATGAATTCAGTTTTAAAAAATGGTATATATTACCAATATTTTACCAAAAGGTAAAAATAGTACTCCCTCTATTTTTAAATTTATTGTTTAACAATAAAGTTACTTTATTTTGGATTTGAAAAATAGTACTATTTTACCCATATTACCCTCATTTTATGGGAGTTAGTCAAAAGATGTGAACTCAAAATCACTGTCTTGAAATGTGAAGTTTTGTTCAAATGGAATATAGAGTATTGGATTTCGAAGCTTACAAGTTTTGTGTTAGAGAATCAATATCTTTAATAAATAAAATGTCTACTACTTTATTAAGGATAAAATATGAAAGATGGTGACAAAGCACATTAAAATCTTAAACAATACTTTATCTTTCTCTTTTACTTGTCTTTGTAGCCTCAAATACGTTTATATATAACTCCTTGAGTAAATAATTTAATGATTAGATTAATTATATTGATTTATATTTGAATTTAGGGCAAAAGGCAAGAATCATCACCTATGCTTCATCCTGGTCCTCTTCCGCTCACTAATGTTTTAAATGTCCCAATTCGCTCAGTCTTGTTTTGAAAGTCTCCATTCACTCACTTTGTCGTCTGTTTCTCCGTTAGTTTCGCCACATGAAATGCATGTGATTTCGTCGGGGGGTCAAACTTAATCTTAGGAGAGTTCTCGTTTATTTTTGTCATTCAAAGCTAAAATTATTGAAGAGCCCACATTCTTGTGACATTTAATCATGTATCTATCATTCTATCTGCATTTTATACAACTTAGACTACCCACAACAGATAGTTTTTGAGGTGATAATTGATAACAAATATTACACTTTTCACTCCAATAGGTGGTAATTGATGGGAAGTAATTGAGCTGGCATGGTTTCATAGTAATTCAATTACTATGCATAATCTCTGCAAAAGGTGTACAATATATAGGTCCACCAAAAAGTATTGTTGCATAGGTGTGTAACTCACGTATTTTCTGGAATCTTTTTGTTTTTTCTTTCTTCTTCTTTTATTCACCTACTTCTAACATCATATTTCATTTTTGAATTTCTTCCATATTTTATTTGTGTTTTCTTCCATATTATTAGTTTAATAAAAAGAAATTTTGATTACACTTTTCTGTGACATGGACAAGGAGTCTTCAACTCAGCTAATTTGCGGTATGTTTTTATCAACTTTTGAAACATTTGTTATTATCTTATTTGAATTATTAATTAAAATTTAGTTATTATAAAAAAAATATTTATTAATTATTTATGTGTCTAAATAATTATAGAGTACAAAGTAATACATTATTAATAACAATTTACAGGAAATATAATGAATATATATGGTGGGCCATATGTTGATGTCGTGGAGGAAAGAGAAAATTGAAATAAATATCACCTGTTGTGAAGTGTAAAAGTAATTGGTGAGATTTGATGATATGGTAAAGGAATAATCTGATGTGGCACGTAGTATTTGCTTTTTTAATTACTAGATGTTGTGGATAGTCTTAGTGTATGCTTGGTAGCCCAGATTGGAATCAAATAAATGAGAATGAAATGACATATGATTGAATTACTAGGTTTGGTAGTTAGTAATAGATTTTTTATTGCATTTCTTAGGTAATCCAATTACCCCATTTGAGAGGTAACATCCGTTACCACCAAATTGGGCATAATCACCCATTATTTAGCTTGAGGTAATCAAAATTAGAAAAAACAGGACATAATTCCCCATATTTATACGTCTCTAACATTCACCACTATATATATATATATATTCATCACCTCATTAGGTCTGACAATATTCATCACCTCATTATGTCTGTTCTTCCATCCACCAGAAATTTATAGAGACTAGTGAACTAGAGGTAATATAAAGTTTTTCATTCACCTTTTTTTGTATAACCAGCCAAAAAACTTGGCTTTATGTTGTTACATGCGAATCTGTTGCCCAGGAAGATACTAGTAATCAAGATTAATTCTTGCTTTTTTGTATCATCTATATTGAACTAAATTTTTTATGGGAACTTATGAGATCAATAATTGAGTTTTGAAATAATACGATATGATTCTAGTACCATAATCTCCATCAATAATGTATGTTGAATTTGATCTTAATATGTTATCTAAAACAGAGCAATAAATTAGTAATGGTGATGATAGTCGTGTTTCATAATCAGACACTTTTTATCAATAAGTATTATTGCTAAATTCTCATTTTCATCATAATCGAAATCAACTTATTAGCTCAATTTCATGTGTCATCTATGATTAAGATATGATGTTGGCAGATTAATTGTCTATACTATAATTAAATAATTATATCTATGTATAATTATTTTTTCATAATAGACATTTTGATTTGTTATGACTAAATAGTTAAAAATTAATGTTATTATTAAAAAATTATTTTTCTGAAGATAATACTTGAATTTATTTTAAGGGTATAATATTACTTTCAGTTATATTATAAATATTATTACATCATACCAAACTAAGGAATGTAATGGTTAATAGAAATTGGACTACCAAACAAAACAATAATAATCATTTGTTCATTCCATTCTTTTACTCATTCCATTACTGTAGTAATCCACTCCTAAGTCATTACATTTTATAGGGAAAGGAAAAAATTGGTAAAATATGCATTGAAATGCTAAGAAGACAAGTATTTCGAACCAAAAATTTGAGACTAGAAAAACAAATAAAAGAAAACGGAGGAGTATGATATATAAAAACAAGTAAAAAATGAAGGAAATTTGGCCTAAGGTATGAATTTATGGAAGTTCTGTTGTGGTAATTTAACCATGAATTTGCAAAAATAACTCTTCCATTTGCCACCTTATGTGTTTTTTTATTATAATGATTATTTTGGGAGAATCAAGGAGAATGGACGAGAATTTAATATTTTTGTATATTTGGAAACTTAATAAATTATTTTTCCTAGGATAAATTATTACTACTAATCCACCCTCATTACCCTTAAATTTTCCCTACTTCAAACCTTAGAGAATGAGGGAGCACACCATAAATATATTTTTTTTCTAATTCCTCTCATGCTCCTAGCTCAAAATTATAGTTTTCAAATAAAAATAAAATATATATTTTCTCTAGTTGCCCATAATTCTTTTTTAATAGAATAATTTTAAAGAATTACTTTCTCATGGATTCACCATGATCCAAACACATCATAAGTCAAAATGAGAAATCATGAATCAATTTGAAAATATAAAAGTATTAAGGACAATTTGAAAGGATAACTATAGTTTTAGGGGACATAACGAAAGGAACCCGGTGCTTGATAATATTATTGTCTTATAAACTTGTAGAAGATATTCTAAAAGTTATTATTCATATGGTCACATTTCGACCCAAAAACCGAAAACGACAACCAAAATACATCGGTGTAGTCTTCCTTACTCATCACCCTCGTCTGCTATACACACCCAAATAGTGATATTTTGGAGTGAAATTATGATTATGTCCCTTATTTTCAAGTATAATAATTGAGAAAGTTTCATATAGGGGTAAAATCGTAATTTCATGCCAAAAAGTAATATTTCTTTGGTGTGTGTATAGTATCGCCCCTCATCACCCTAGGGAGTGACTCTTGTAATTCTTCCCAAGCAATTGTCCTTTGGTCTTGAGTGAGGAAGATATATTATTGGACAATCTACATTTTCCCTTTCGAGTCTGTACAAGAACGAATTCAAAAATATCAGCTCAAGTGGGAAAAAAAGAGGGATAAGTATAACAAATAAGATTAAAAAAAATTAAAAGGACAATATAAAATGCCATTTTAAGAGAGCTTACTTATAATTAAGGACGAAATAATGAAGAAAGATAGAAATCTCTATCTTGGCCAAATCATTTCCAGGGCACAATCTGGTTCCTCCTCCGAAGGGTAGAAAAGTAAATGCCTTTTGTGCCACGTCCTGGAAACCAACAATTTAATTAATGTATTCGAAAAAATCAAACATAATTGTCGAGTTGATCTCAAATAATGAGATGAAGTTTCACTTTGGTCCAACATGGTTGTATTATTGCAGATTAGTCCCTGAAAGTGTCCTAAATATTACGATTTAGTCCCCAAAAGTGTCAATCGTTGTACATTAGTATTTATTTTTTAGAGGTCCATATTGCAACATTTGTCATTTTTGGAGGCTATACTTTAACATTTATGTCATTTTCAAGGCCTAATATGCAATATTGTAACTATCTAGGACTAAAGTGCAACTGCATCCTACTAACTGAGATCGAATGTGTAATTATCTCAAATATAAGATGCTAAGAATTGATTGTAATATATCAAATCTATATAAAACATGCTTTTAATAGTTGGGAACTTACACTATCCCATCTTGCAGGGTTAAATTCTTTTGGGTTAGGATATATTTCAGGGTTCATGTGAAGATTCCTAAACCATGGTAAAACCTTCCATCCTTTGGGTATTGTGTATCCTGCACAATACAAAAACCAATACAAATATTTTATATAGTTTCTTCAACAAATCTCCCTTTCTATATATACCATCAATTATGATCTATCATCTTATGGTTATAAATTTTTTATTACATTTTTGTGCGATATTTTCTTTTAGTATAATTTAAAATGATTGAAATAGTCACACCTTTTTGATAATTAAAATGTGCTCTAAGTTTTCAATTATTAACAATTTAACAAAAGTGCAAGACATTTTTCTATAGTTCGAGATGGCACATACATATGAGATATATAAATTCATACTCTTATTCTAAATAAATATATGTACTTAAATTTTTTTTTTTAAACATGTGAACTAACCACATAATGTAACGTCTCGCTTTGCTTGTCTGAAAACAAAAGATGAGAATGTCACCAAACGAAGTGTTTCATCAACCACCTGTTCAACATATAATTTATTAGGAAAGGAAGCTCTATATAATTTCTTAAACGCGAAAATATTTTCACTATATTTATGTACACGGCTCACGTTTGACCTTGTGTTCAGTATACTTTTATTATTAAAATAAAAATCCGAACACAAGTTCCCTGCGTTGCCACTGTGGAAATAGAGCAGTTTTGTTGAAGCAATTTTATATAACTAACCTTGGAAAGATACTCCATTTTCCTAACTTCTTTATATGTCAATCCCTCTTGGCCGGCAGGTCTATTCTTTATGATTTCCTCTTGCTCTGCCTGAAGAATTTTATTGTGGGGCATCATATTAAAAGAATGTGGTGCATTAGTTCCACGAGTTAACTGTCGATTTAGTCTTAATAACAAGTTGAAGTTATATAGTTATAATATTGCGTACAACCTACCAAAATAGTACAATTATAGTAATATGGTCCTAGAAGGTACCATATATAAGACAATTGTAGTTTGGTCCTAGATAGTGGAACGAACTTGTACTTTGATCTCAGATCATTTCTCTGTTGCAGATTAGTCCACGAAAGTGGTTCAAGAGTTGTGATATAGTCCCCAATAGTGACAATTGTTTCACATTAATCCTTATATTTTCGGAGACTAGACTGCAACTTTTGTTACTTTCGGAGACTATATTGTAACACTTGTGCCATTTTCAAAACTGATCCACAACGTTGTAACTATTTGGGAGTAAAGTGCAATTGCATCCCACTATTCGGGACTAAATCTGCAATTACATCTACCAAATATGCCACAAATGTCTCCAAAAGAATGGAGACGAATGAACAATATTTGTCACTTTCAAAAACTGTTACAACACTTATACTTCTTATGAAAACTAATCTACAATAATATAACAATGTAATTATAATAAAAATTAATATATACTATATTTTTTTATCAAATGATATCATAGTCAAGATAAATTGTATACTAATCGGAGAAGGGAAATCTATGCTAAGAACGGGGAATATATACCTTAGCTTTGTGAAAGAATTGAGGATGCTTCTGTAATAAAAGAGTAGCCCACATAGTGACGTGACCTGAAGATTCATGCCCAGCATTTAAATACATGACTAAAAGATCGATGATCTCTTCATCAGTCAACTTTTTTCCATTCTCGTCTTCCTCATCGAGTAGTATATCCATCATATCTTTCTTCTTCTTCCCATTAGTCTCACTTGTTTTTGCTTTTCTAGCTCTTCTCTCATCCACAAGTTTCTGGATAATGGCGACCAACTTTGTTCGCGCCTGAAAAAATAAACTATTGATTCTAAAAAATCTGACAATTCATCATCCTGACCATTGACTTTTACTTTTTTATAAAGGATGGAACGTGTTAAGAGTTTATGAGTCTTTCCACTCTAAAAAATTGTCAATATACAGAGTACCTCAAAATCTTTTATATTGATTCGTGAGATAGGGTTATAAACGAGCCGAACCCTACCGAATATCGGAAGGTTTGAGTTCGGCTCGTTTGTGTTCGAGCCTAAGGTCCGGCTCGGCTCGAAATGGTTGAACCTCAAAACGAGAATCTCGGATTGAGGTTTGACGCTCAAAATTCAACTATTATTCGGCTTGAGTTCGGCTCGTTCGAGAAATTCTTCCCTATTATTTCATTTATTAATTAATTATTCCATTTCAACTTTACTTCACAGATTAACCCCAACAGATATTTTCATGTAAATTTATATTAGAATATTTATATCACATAAGTTCATATTGTGACTTGAACCGAGCTTTTTAGAACCATTTACCGAATCGAGCTCAAAAGTGATTGGGTTTTTCTAAAATGTGCCCTTAGGGCACAGGTTTAGGATTAAATATGGCAACAAAATTGAAAAAACATAAACAAACAAGGTAATAGATTTGAAAAAACTTCCTATATTATACTTTGAATGCAAATTGATTATCAAACATTTTCCTTTATTGACTCCTTAACCTGTGCCCTAAGGGCACATTTTAGAAAAACCGATATTGATTTTAAACGTTCGTCTCTATGTTTGATATCCCAAGCCGAGCGAGCCACGAACAGAATTTTTCAAACAGATCGAATCGAGCTTTCAGGTTCATATATCATGCATGTTAAGAATCTATTAAAAATATTGTTACCTTGAGGGCTTTATAGTAAGCGAATCCTGGAATGTTGATTGCCAGAGCTCTAACCCCATAGTTCAATGTTGTGTACTCTCGCTCTAATTCCTCCATTACATCTTCACTCTCTGAGCTCATGAAGATGTACATTATTATCTTGAATGTAACTCGTCTCATCTCCGTCAGAAATTCGATCTGTCCCATGGATGACCATTTCTCCAGAGATGAGATTACAATAGTCTCAATGTATGTTGTGTACAATGACAACGCCTCGTGGCCGTTTACAGGGGCGGATGTGATTTTCCGGAGCCTTTTGTGCTCTTCATACCCAATTGAGACGAACGATTTCTTTCCAATGAGTTCCAAGGTGGATTTAGGCCAGCCAGGTTCGAAGGCTTCATCATCTGTTAAAGCTTTCTTGCAAGCTTCTGGGGTAGTCACGATAATACTTGGGCTGCCAAACATGAAGGATTTGTATACACCTTTTCGTCCGTACCTGCATCATTATTGCTATCACTCATGAAAATGTACACGCATAAATATACAAGAGGATAATCGTGAACGGATCGGGAGCGGATCTAGGCAAATCAAAGTGGTGGTTCGAAATGAATATTACCTTTTAACCGTGTTCCATAAGCAAATTAAGAATTTTAGTGAAAGATATTGTATATTTGAATGATCTTTTAATAATCCAATGAAGTCACATGGAATCATAAATAGAGAGTATAGAGTTGAGATTTTAATTAACCACTAAAAGATCCAATATTAGTAGAAAATCACAAAACGCCACAGTTATTCAGCATAACTCTTTGCTCCAGATCTTTCGTTCTTCTTTGTTGCTTTATTCTTTGAAGTGTCTAGTCATTTATGGTATTTCTATTTGTTGCTTCAACTCTCTTTTATTTGAATTATTGTAAAAGAGTACCTAGTACTGAAGACTTATGTTGTTTGAATTGAATGAATGCATTCTCTATAAAAAAAAAAAAATTAACCACTAAAAGTGAGCCTTAAAATTACTCCCTTTTCTTTTTAATGATGTCCAGACATTTTTATATAAATTAAAAAAAATTAAAAATACTTAAAAGGACATTCAAAATGTCAAATGTCAAATGATTGTCACTATACTATTGATTAGTTGATAATTTCAATAAACATTGTAAAGAGCACATGAAAATTGTAAAATGTCATATAAAAAAAAAATACATAACTAAAGTTCTAAAACGTCATATTAAAAAGCAGGGAGTACTAATAAATTTTGAAATTGTCAAGATTTTAATTATCCTTCTAATTTGTCTTAAATACATTACTAACTAACTAAGCTAAGCTAACATGATATTTGTTGGTTTGATTGCACCACCGCGAACACATTCAGATGTGCTAATCTTAATTAAAAAAATGATTCACTTTCTATATTTTTTAAATTAAATAATTCAAGAAATAATATTTCAAATTTAGTTTAACATGATAAACTTAATCCAAATGTAAGTTATATTTGCCATGATATTTATCAATTATAAACAAAATTTGAAACTTCAATTTGACCATGGAAATAAAGAAATGGAGGGGGCATAATCACTTATTCCTCAACTTCTAAGGAAACAAACCAAATCTATTTTTAAGGTAAAATATACAAAGTCACACACTCAGATGTGTTAACACGGCAGTATCGAACATGTATTGAATATTTTAACGAACGCACGTAACTTAAATTGAACATTATTTTACCTGTTCATGATATCGGACATGAAAGAGTCGGGGTTGGTTGACCAAAAGGCTAAGAGGAAAGACCACATGTTACCAATCAAAGGCCAACCCATGTCACCTGGAGGGAGATTTGCATATTTCTTGCTATCTCCCAACTTGTAATTCTCATAGTACCAAACGTTTACTCTTTTCAAAACCCAATTGATTACAACAAAAACACCAAATATTACTAACAATGTGTTCCAATCGTAGTTGAACTCCATCGTTAATGTCTTAATGAGAAGATGATGTTTGGTAATGACTCAAATTTTGGTATATAAAGAGGGAGGGAGGGAGGGAGGGAGGGGGGGGGGGGGGTGAGTTAGGTGCATGTAGGGAGTGATTGCAAATAAATGGCTCAATTAATGAGATTTGTTACCATAAATGAAGAAAAATCATTATGTGGCGATGATATTGATGAAGGAAAATTAAATGAACCTTATTTGTTTCTAAATTTAATTTGTACATATTTTTTCAAGACATTGAACTTAAAATCTTTCGTTCTTACGAGGTTCCGTGATTAGTCAGGTTGTAAATAGAAGAATACTATGTCTTACTAGCAGTATTGGAAAGAAGCAGATAACATTAGTATATTTATTAAAACATTCATTCCGTTTTTTTAATTGTTATCCTAACAACTCTCAAGTCAATCAAGAATCATTTAAGAATGAATGACATTTTCACATATTTATCTCTAACCAATTACTAAAACAATAATTTAATGAAATTATTGGTATTAGGAACTTTTATTGAAAATTTGAATATAAAGCAACAATTATTTTAAAATAATTTATTTTCTTACTATGATGACAAATGAAAAAATAGTAAATGTATGTGCGTGTGGTTGCCGGATATTTATATGTAGCTTGTTTAAAAATTACTCCTTTGAGTTTTTTCTAAAGTGTATCTTAAGGGCACAGGTTAAGAAGTTAATAACGGAATATAATTGATAATTAGTTGTATTTGAAATTTAAATTTTACTTTGTATGCTTATGAATGTTACCTTGTATGATTATGAATGCTAAATATTACTTTCATATTTAATGCTTAACATGTGCCTTTAGGACATATTTTAGAAAGACCCTTATCATTTTAGTTCAATTTTTCGCTTATTCTAGCTTATGAATGTAAGATTGTATAATTATGAATGTTAAATTTTATATCCATATATAATGCTTAACATGTGTCTTTAGGACATATTTAGAAAGACCCTTGTCATTTTAGTTCAATTGTTTGCTCATTCTAGCAAACAAAACATTAATTCTAAAGTTTCAATGTAACCTTTTACTATTTTTCATATAAAATTATCAATCGAGAGCTAATATAAGTTAAAATAATTGAAATTCTACATTTCAATGTACATTTTAACTAATTTTTCTATTTTTTTATCTATGTGCAATTAGATATGACCCCAAAAATTAAAAAAAAAAAAAACACACAGAAGGATTTACACATCATATTTATTTCCATTTTATATATTTTGTCATTATAGCTATTTACATTCAATTAAGAATTAAGTGCCTGAATTTTACATGTAAGATTTCATTTAGGAATGTAATCGATGATTAAAATAATGTATTGATATAGTACTCATTCTTATCAACAACATTTATTATCGAGGAATGTGTATGTGAATCATCAATTCTTAATCTTAAGACATATTTGTTGAAGTTAAGGCACAAATAAAACAAGTTCTACATTATTACATCTACTGTTGATGCAGTGTGTCGTATTTATAGGGGAGCTTCCCCAGGGAATTCAGAGGGGCGAAAATGATAAGACAAGGAGAAAAAACTAAGTGCAGCCGTGGGATTCGAACTCATCCCGCCTCACTAAATAGTTTGAGAGGGGCCAACTATGCTAGAAGATCTTTTATTTACAAATTATATATATATTTTTTTTATAATTCATTGCAATATAACAATTTATACATAATGAAATAAATTTAAACAAAATATACTCCAACAAATGGAACGCGACAAAAACAGACATAATAGATTTCAACTTAAACTGAAACCAAAACGACGATACGACATCCGGAGTTTGGGGAGAATCCGCTATGAATGATGTAAGCTTCCTGTGGATCCAAAAATCTCAAACATGACTCATAACAACAAATATTAATTCATGTTTAAAATCATTTTGTTTCCTTGAAAAAATATAAAGTAGAAATAGAATATGATGGATCATTGAGAGGGGACAAATGGATGTAGAATGTTGACATGAACAGAAGAGAAACTCAAGGTTCTCTTGGTCAATGTCATCGGTGGGAATGCTTTCAATGTCGATTGTGGATCGACTGCATACGGTATTAAGAAACCAAATGGAGGTAGGATTTTGACACGAGCAGAAGAGAAGCTCAAGGCTTTCTTGGTCAATGTCATAGGTGCATATTTTTGCAATGTCGGTAGCTATCTGACTAAATATAATAAGGAGATGATCCATCAAAATTCTTATTCCTAATTTATATGAATCAGAGACACAAAAACGATTGTAATATGAATTAATATTCGGAGTAGAGTGAAAAGAACGGGAAAGATTACCCGATTTACGATGGCCACGCAAAACATCTTTGTTTTTTGAATTGATTGAAACAGCCGCCAATGTCTTCCACCTTTTGTTGCTAATTCTTGAAAGTGGGTTGAACTCTAGCGTGAGTTGCTGAAATGCAGGATTTGTCCCTTGCTTCTTGTCATGATCTTTGTTGTCAATTTCTCCTTCGAACGCAGCATTTAATGATTCTTCCTTCAAAGTAGTAATCGATGTATTCTTCGCAGTGTGATCGTTGAGCTTTCTCCTTTTCTTGTTAGTTCTGAAATATGAATTGTAAGTCCTGAAAATTGGACTTTCCTCTGTCCGTTTCCGTTTCATGCCTGAGCTGCTTGGAGTGTCCATGTTCTCCAAATAAGTTGTATCATTTGAAGAATCCAGTTCTTTGAGCGATACAATGTTGAAGGAGTAATCTAGAGTTCTTGATCTCTTATTTGGTGGCTGCAAGTCTACCCTTTCTAAAGAACTATCTCTTTTCCTTTTTTGACCTTGGATGTTTTTCTTGTCCAGAAATGATTGTAGAAAAGCCCTATCGTATTTAATCCGAGAATTGAAAATATGCGAAGTCCCTTGACTAAGTTTATCCTTCGTATTGATAGAACAGACCAGCCTAGAGTCTATATTCATAAGTTTAAATGATTTTCTATATCTAAACTGGACAAGTCTATGTTCTCTAATATAAGATTGTTGAGCCTTTTCACTTGTTTGAATAGGAGAAACTTTTACAGAAAGATATTCACCTGATTTGGCAAAAATGATTCTCTCGAAAGAGTTTGATTTATCCTCAATTGTTGTTTGTGTGTTGAATCCTTTCTTGTTGTTCTCTGCCATGGGTTGGTCAAGGATTGTAGATGATCTTGATGGTGGTTGCATCATCCTTTTTGAGGCGGCAACATGGAGATACTTAGATGAAACTTATTGATTTGAAGGCGGCTGTTCTTGGAGTGGTGTTTGCTGAAGCAGTGGGAAATCTTTTTCCGATTCGGTGTGTTGATGAGTCATCAACTTTAGGGCGCTTTGTGAGGGTGAAGTTTTGCTATCCTTCAATTTAAGCTTAAGAGATGAACCTTCAAAAGCGACAACACTGCCATCAAGATCGCTGCCGCAAACAGAGGTGTTACCGACTTTCCATTCATTAGTCGCAGGTGGTTTAGGCAGCAAAGTTGGTGGCTCGTTTAGTCCTAGAAACAACTCAGTAATCATAGTTCCATCCTTCACAACCGACTTCTTCCATTGTTTATCTTCACACAGCTTTCCCGAAAACGACGTTACCAGATCTTGATAGGGTTTCTTGATTGTTGTTGGGGGAGAAGTAACTTGGGTGAACGGAGTTTGCTGTGCGTGGTTGCTCACCGGAGATGGAAGATCTGAGATGAAGGTAGACCGACTTAAAATTGAGGAAGAAGATTTGCTTTTCTTGCCGCCCAAATTGTCCTGCTTGCTTAGAGAGAGTTTGGGCATTTTTCGAGATTACAAATATATATTATCTTCAAGTGTTTTCCAAAATCGAGGATGGACGAACACACCCCTACCGCCCCCCCCCCCCAAATTCCGCCCCTGAGCTTTCCTATTTGTCTCTTGTGCTGAAATGCTAACAAGTAGTCAGTTCAAATGAGGGCCTGATACCTTATATCAAAATGGGCACCACCACTCATTGGGCAATTAGTGGGCTATAAGCCCTTTTTTTTGGTCTGGGAGATGAAAACATTAAGAGATTTATCGAAGCATCTGGAAACTTCTAGGTGGGCCTAGAATACCAAAAGTCGCACTATTACTCTATAAAAGAAAACTTCTCCTCATTTCCTTCTCACCTTTAATTTTGCACTTTTATCTTTTTCTTTGAGTAATCACAAATTCCAAAACTAGCTTAATTATGGAACTCACCCTAGGATGAGTTATATGTTAAATTTTTATTTTTCCCTCTATTACAACTTTAAATATATCAATTTTAAAGTCAAAAGTGGAAAAGTCCCCAAAATGATCAATTTGCGGGGCAAGTAGACCGATTTTAAAATTTCGAGGGCAAATTGACTCTTTCGTCAAAGTTCATGGGACATGAAGAATTTAAGCCTGTTATTTTTTTGCAACAATATCTCATAAGTATATTAAATTTCTGTTATTTAAATATGAACCACTGGATCAATAAATTTTCAATTTATTAAATTTTATGATCATTTTTAATAGATTAGGTTATGATAGTTTCCCTTTAATTAACACAAAGTTAACTAATATGCCATTCTAACAATTTGCACATAGATTAAGGGGAATGAAAAATAGTCAAAAAGTACATTGAAAATGTAAAATAATAATCAATTGAAACTACATAATTGGTTGGTTGATAACTTCACAAGAAAAAGTAGTAAAAAAATATATTAAAAATATAAATTTATAATTTATTAGAGCTGCTAGAAAGACATATATTTGGAAATAAAAAACTTAAGACTAAAACTACAAATAAAACAGAATTGAGAGAGTAGTTAATACACAAATATACTCCCTCCGTTTTTTTTTAACCTATTGTTTGGATTAAAATTCTTGTGTTTTTTTAAGATAGTGTTTACTATTTTCAATGTGTTTTTTCATTATATTTACTATTTTATCCTTAATAAAGTAGATGTTTTATTGACTTTTCAACTTTCAAGATATTAGCTAATAGTTTTATGGGGGAACCAATATAATTATATAGGGGTAAAAGAGTAATACTTTTATGTCTTTAATAAAGTAGATTGTTGCCAAACAAAAGGTTAAAAGACAGAGGGAGAAACTCATATCTAAGATACCCAAACTACTATTTGAGCGAGCTAGAAACGAGTCGCAACAAGCTTGGTAGCTAGGGGAAATAAAAACAATCAAACTTGCTAACTGAACTTATTGGATAGATTAATTTAGCTATTGATAACCGATGTACTAAGATTTAGGAAGTTTGTTCATTGTTCATAATTGTTAAGAGTCTTTGTATAATGTAACTCTATATATCACGTGTAATATAAATACCACAGCAAACCTCCTACATCAGTAAGAGAGTGATGAAAACTGGGCGTCTATCTATTAATCATTATATATTTTATTGAGATTGTTATTATTACTATTTAAACTATTACTCCCTCCGTCCCTAAATGATTGTCACATTTGATTTTTCATGGTCAACAAAACAAGAATTGAAACGTAAATATCTCTTATTCTACATGTGAAAAAATTATAATAATTTGATATTTTAAAAATATATATTAAGACGAATCTAACAAGATCCCACAAGACTATATTATTTCTTATCGTTTGATGAGAATTTGTGATCAAATTTTGTAATGTTTGACCATCAAAAGTCAAAATGTGACAATCTTTTAGGGACGGAGGGAGTATATAATAAATATTAGACGAGCCCATTTAAGGTTGTGTGAAGAACCCACTTATATTAGGATTTTTGTATTATATTATAAATAGTAGGCTAATTAATGTATGGAGACAGCTTATTATTATTATTGAATGATATTTCAGAGATATTTTCTCGTCCCAAAAATATTATCAATTGTTCTCGTTGAACAACTATATATTTTTGAAACCTTAGCCTTCGATATTTACGCGTGAATAACGAATGCTTTGAAGGGATAATATTGCGGTATTCGTGGAATTAACGGCCTTATTATTCATATCCGTAGCGAAAGCTACACACTTTTAATATTTAGTCGTATTTGTAGCTTTCTCGCTACATCAGAGAGGCCATTTGATAATTGTTAATCGTCATTAGTTGTGTTCAGATTCAATATGGTATCAGATGGTTTTCGATGTTGCTACTTCTTCAGGTGAACCCTTCCAATCGACACCATTGACGATACCGTTGTCGACACCAGTATTGATTTTTTGCCCACCTACACGGCTCTTTCCAGTGATCTTCTCCTCCCCTCTTTCACACCAATTCGCATCACACACTCCTCTACCCATTGCCCACCCTTACTGCCCCTTACTCGGCAATTGCACTACCACCTCCTCCTCTCACACCACTAAATAATGCCCACCATTACATCTCTATAAAACTCACCAATTCGAACCATATCCATTGGGTTACACAGATGGAACCCTTTCTTGTTGGCAATCAAGTTTATGGCTATGTCGATGGCGGTATCCCGTGTCCACCATCTCTTCTACCTTCTCGTACTGGTACTTTTGTTCAGAATTCCGCCTATGCCTTATGGATTCAATAGGACACCCTCATCAGAAGCAACTAATCTCCTATCTGTCGAAGGAAACCTTGCCAATTGTTATTGGTAAACGCACGGCCCATGACATATGGCATGCCCTTCAAACCTCTCTTGCCAATCCATCCTTTTCCACCCAACTTTGCTTGGAAGATCAGTTGATCACCATTAAACAAAATAACCTTTCCATTGGAGCTTACCTAAGAACGGAGAAATCTGCCTATGATGCTTTGGCAGATATTGGCAAGAAGCCGTCTCAAGCGGAGTTTATTATTACATTCTCCGGGTTTGAATGAAGAGTATCGTGCACTTAAATATAATTTTACAATAGTATATGATAAAGTAACTAATACTTTTTACCTGGACATTATTGTAGAAATTGGAATTTGGAACGGAGCAAGCCATTACAGGCTTACAACCAACTTGAAACGGAATCCGGAATGGAAATTGATTGTGAATCGATTGTGAAATTGAAGCAATTAAAAGTGGGTTAAGGAGTTGTGATTTGTGAGGATTTAACATGTCTTCTACTATTGATACTACTAGGAGTTCACGAGTTGTGAGGATTGAAATGACTAAAAATAAGTGGTGAGAGAGGGGTTTGAACCTGGGACCTATTCTATATTAGTTCACACAATATACCACTAGGTCAATTATTTTTTATGTTATGATATGCACGGGCATAACCTAGCACTATGCTAGGTCTGTCCATGCCCACGGTTCACTATGTGTCACGTGACCAGGGTTCACACCAGTGAGGCAACGGTCGATCCTTCAGGGGCCGTTGCTCCAGGGGCTCAGGTCGTCACCAACCAGACTGTCGAGACTCTAATGCTTCCTCTTATTCATCACAACCCAAGTATCGGTGTATTGTTTGTGATTCTACTATACATCTGGCCTATACTGGCCCACATCGTTCTGCCCCGCAAGTTAACTACGCTGGTTCACTTGCGTCTCAGCCCATCACGTACCCAGCTGCCCACACGCCTCCCAATCCTCAGTCGTTCATCTCATGGGTGCCCAACACCGGTGCCTCGCATCACATCACCCCTGACCTCACAGCCTTTCACCATCCAGTTGCTTATCTCGGGTCCGACACTCTCCAAGTTGAGAATGGTCAACATATGAGTATCAATCACACTGTAATATTATTCTTCCCTCCTCTTCTAAATCTTTAGTTTTAAGCAAACAAATCTTTACTTTCTGTTCAAAAATTTTGTCGGGATAATAATGCATATTTTGAGTTTCATCCTAACTTTTTTGTTGTTAAGGATCAGGTAACACATCTTCCTCTACTTACCGGGACGAGTAATCAGGGTTATATCACTTTACGACGAGCTCTGTTACATCTTCACCACAAGTTTTCTCTGCTTTGTCGAGTCATGTGTCGTCGCCTGTTTGACACCATAGGTTAGGTCACCCGCATGACTACGTGTGTCATAGTTTAGTTAAACGTTTTAATTCTGATTCAAATTTTGTGCCAAGTCAGTCCTGTACGGCATCTCCAATGGGCAAGCTCGCTAAAACTTCTTTATATTTAAGTAATAAACGTAGTACTCGTCCTCTTGAACTTATTTTCTCTGATGTATGGGGTTCTGCTCCTCTGTTATCTAGAGATGGTTTTCGTTATTTTATTATTTTCGTCGATGATTACTCACGTTTTATTTGGTTTTATCCTCTTGTTTACAAATCAGATGTGCTCACGATTTTCAAACAATTTCAAGATTTAGTTGAACGCTCTTTCAATCTTAAAATCAAAGCTTTACAAACTGATTGGAACCCGTGGGGAAATTCGAATCCAGTTTATCTCCACTAAGGACCAGATAGCCGACTTGCTCACCAAGCCTCTTTCCGCCTCACTATTTATTTTCTTTCGGGACAAGCTTCGGCTTGCCTCTCGTCCGCCTTCAGCTTGTAAGGGGAGTATTGGATATATTTGTTATTAGCTACCAATAATCGATGTACTATAATTTAGGAAGTTTGTTGATTGTTGATAATTGTTAAGAGTCCTTGTACAATGTAACTCTATATATCACGTGTAATATAAATATTACAGCAGATCTCTACCACAGTAAGAGAGGCCATTAGATAATAGTTAATTGTTATCAGTTGTGTTCAGATTCAAAAGAACTTAACCTTTGATGATGTAAAAAATTACCGAAGAACCTTGAAATGAGGATGATCAAACGATGACTCGAGATCGCAACCGAAGTAGAAGCTAAAAACAGAGTCGGATGAAGAGCATAAAGACCGTTATTGTCTAGCCGGTAATAACGGGTCTGACGTACAACGGTACAAGCATTTAGTTCCGGTATACTCATACGAGAGATTAGCCATATTCGCGATGACATGAGGACTGAAGTGTGGCACCTGTGTCAGGGTACCAAGTGTTTATCTGAGTCCAGTGAAACTGTACGAGAACCGTGGTTGTAGTATAATTAGCTTCGGCCTGGACGAAGCAGGGCCGAGCACAACTGACCTGCAGCACACCGAGGTATAAAGACAAGCAAGAGCTGGAAAATTGTGAGGTTGGCTTGCATAATGTTGGCTATTAAATCTTTGATTTGAAGCAGCCTGGCCTCAACCCCTACCACCCTGCTGAAAAAGGTAGCAAGTGGCTCTCCTACCACGACAAAAGAGGCCGATGGTTGAGTGGAAGAAGATCCGGGCTGATCACTTACCGGAACCAGAACATTGGATCAGAGGACAGGCTCAACAAACTTGTCAATGAACTTATCAATAGATTGAGATTGACACATCGATGAACTAGCCAAACTATGTTAGCGAGCCAACCATACCCCACGAGTTATAGTTTAACCGATAGGGCTAGCCATAACCTCCTCAATAAGGAGCTAACGAGCATGATCATAACAATCTGATCCAAACTGCGAAGGTGGTGATGTCCCTGCGTGAGATGTCTCACGAGCGGGACAAGGAGACCTCCACGATACCATGATAATCGTATGAACACAATATAAAAGAAGAAACAATAGAAATAGTTGTTAAAATTCCAGGCATTGTATTGAATACTTGATGAATTGATAACTATAATAGTTGAAGCTACAATAATTTGAAAATCATAAATATAAATATATGACATTGATTCGGAAAGTGTTACATATGAGCCGATCTCAGTGACTACGCATAGATATGAATATCGAGGACAACAACGAAGAGGATAAGCAACAGACCATAGAGAGTAGCGTGCAAAAGCATGGAGAGGATACTCGTCTTCATGTTCAAGAAGTCGACCGGCCTATTCTTCGCGGGCAGCTGAATCAACAATCCCGGTGTCAGCAACGCAAACAGCGACGTTGCTATTATCGGAGCAGCCCAGTCGTTCATCCTTTACAATCTTCAATAATGTTTACTTCTTCAACCTTGTATGAAAAAGAAAAAAGGGGGGCATATATATTGTAGACTTAAGTGTTAATAATTGAGGAAATGTGAATATATTTTTATAACTAGCTGGGGACCTCAATAGATGGCCTCTGCTTTTTAACGATGCCACTAGGGTCCAGGGCATAATATTATCTTTAATACATATCGGAAAGTTAAGAATAATTATGTTCGAATAATTTTATTGAGACATGAATGACGTTGGAATACTTTTTTTCCTTTTCACTAAATTAGCATGAAAATATGAATAAAATCAAGGACGGAACCGGGGGCGTGCTCCCTAGGTTTTTCGGTATCGATTTTTATCCAATATACAATTTTTTGAATTTGTTTGATATATATGATATAAAGTGTAAATAAAATAAGTGTAAGTGTAGCTTAGTTGGTTAGATTCTTCTTCTAAAGGGTATTTCAACTATTTCTAATTTATTTTTAACATATTTTTTGTGATACTTTAACTATTTCTAATTTATTTTGGCCCCCTATTTTATTTTTTTCAAAGTTGCCCCCCCTTAATTTTCATCCTGGTTCCGTCCATGAATACAATAGTATTACAAATAACGTATACATAAATTACTAACTAATAGAGTGTTAGAATAAATATGAGACAATTGTCTCCAACGATACTTCAACCCAGTACAACAGTGCTTGAATATTTTATATATTAAGACATGCATAAACTCCCTTTAATTAACACTATAGTATAATGTGCTATTGCGACCATTAATACTTTAAATATATATGAGAGTATTTATATGTGGAGTCAATTTTTTTGTGTTAATTAGTTTGATGTTAATTTTCTGTTAATTAAATTTGAATCGTTGGATCTACCTATTTTTAATTGATTAAATCGTATGATAATTTTAAGTTATGATTATTTTTCCTTAATTAACACAAAATTAACTCATATTAGTAAACACAACAATATAACTCTTATATGTGGATATTCTATAAAAGATTTGCATATGAAATTTGATTTGAAATTCTTTTTTGAATTTACCTTATATGCTTTTATTTATTATATTTTATTTTCTTCTTTACATCTGAACTTGTGTCTTTAAACACATTCTAGAAAACATGTCATATAAAAATCAAGTGACATCAGTTTAGTATCTATAGACGTACGAAGAAATAACAATAAATTTACAGTCAAAATATTATTTTAAAATATGAAATATGTTAATATATGGAGTTAATTGTTGATTTGGTCCCAAATAGTGAACAAAGACGTATTTTTTCAGATAGTTACATTGTTGTTCGTTATCCCTAAAAGTGGCATAAGTGTTGAAGCATGATTTCAGAAAGTGAAAAATGTTACGTTATTGTTTTCGAATGAAACAAGGATGAGTGGTAACATTTATCACTTTCGAAGACAATACTCGAACACTTGTGCTACTAGAAGAGATTAATTTGCAACAATTTAACTATCCAGAACTAAATTACATCTCCCTTCCACTATCTCAAATATTGACAATTACCTCGCTATATAATTCCCAACTATCAAAAGTATTAGAAAGTGGTATGGAAATTATATTTTTCCGTCAACATATGAAATCATCATATCATTTTATAGAGCACCCAATCCGTAGTTATTGTCATTAAAGCAATATTTCAACTATAATTACACATATTCGGTCGCAAAAATTCAAAAAATAAAAAAGTTTATTTCCAAAAATGTGACAATATGATTGAAATTAAAATTTAATAATAATTTTATACGTTCAGTAAAAACAAAACGAACAAAAATCAATCCCTTAAAGTATAAGCACCCATATAATTTATTGTCATGCTAGCATTAGTGGAGAAGAGTTTTTTGTTATGTGGAGAAGGTAGAGACGCACTATGAATAATTTATGATAGACCCACAGGCGGAAATAATGTACGTAGAGCTAGCATTAAAAGCAGTGTATCACAATAAGTAATATATTTCGTGGCGAAAACAGGAATAGCAATATAGAATGGTGGGGTGCCCACCTGTTTGAGATATAGCATACCATAATTATCACTTCTATCATATTGCCCTATAGTGTTACTTGTCATTTATCATCTTTCATCAATGGTAGAGCAAATTTCACAATGGTTGTGTTAGTGAAACGTAAAACTAGGATGAAAATAGAGGGGGTTAATTTTGAGAAAAGTAAAATAGAGGAGGTTAAAATAAAGAAAAAATTGTTAAAGTATAAAAAAAAGGTTTGAAAATATGTTAAAAATGAAGTTTAGAGGGCTTGAACACTTGACCTCTACCTTTTAAAGGTAGGACTTCACCATCTAAGCTAGACTTACACTTGGTTTACTTACACTTTTTATTATATATATCAAAAACATCGAAAAATCGCATATGTAATATAACGATACCGAAAAACCTGGGGGCCGGTGCCCACCCCAACCCCCCCCCCCCAGGTCCGCCCCTGGTTACTATCATCAAGTTACAACTTAGTTCTCAATAGTGGAACTATTACAGTTTAGTCTTCGAAAATGCATGGCCAAAGAGTTGCAGACTAGTTCCACATTAACAATTACGCTAATTTTTAACACCAACACGCTATGAGATGTCACATTTTGCCCAAAAACAAAATTTTAAGACTTCAATTTATTTTTGGTGTGTCATGAAAATTCATTACCAAGCTGAAATGCAAAAGTTCATTAGTTTCTAACACACAAAAAATGAGTTTATGCCTTAAAAAAAATCATTTTTCTATCACTTTTTAGTCACTTACGGGGACTAAACTGCAACGCTGCCACTATTAAAGGACTAAATTGCAACTTGACGACACTATCGGAGAGACTATTTTTACAATTCACCCCTATACTAAACATAGAATTTAATTTTTACATCGTCCACTGTCCCAGAAACATTTAACAAGCTACCTATAATTCACGAAATCACTTTTCATGGGAAATTTTTTTTTCAAAAATATCTTTATCGGCCGGATGAAATTTATATTCAATTAGCATTTCAGTACTTGTTTCATCCAATCGATTGTATACAAAAAATTTAAAGAACAAGGTTAAAGTATTATTGGAATAAAGTTTGAATGTTATTTATGGGGTGGATTGGGGTATGTTGAAGAAGGAGTGTGTGTTTTATTTTAATTATGTAAAATATTTAAAATGTACCCCTATACTTTAGAATAGTAGTCGGATATAATAATCATTTTATCATTTAAAATTGAAAAAAATGAGTCAAAGGCAAATTAAAGAAGAAAAGAACGAAACAATTCAGGGGACAGGCAAGAAAATAATTGATAATTGAAGATTGACATTAAAAATATAACGAAAGTTCAGGGGACTTTCAACTAAAATACAATATGCGTAGTACATTTGATTATTCGATCTAATATATGTTAAACTAATATATTGCGAAGTTGAAACAACAATGACATTATCATTGAATTTGTTTCTTAAACGATGATATCCTCATCTTAAGGACCCCGCACCGTGCCCTCATGAACTAATATATATTCATTTGGTTTCTTGGATACATACCATGATACCAATTGGGTATTTTCTTAAGACCCCATAACTAAATCTCTTAACATTTTTCTCTACTTCCTATTTAGGAATTGAGAAGTTCGGATACTTTTTATATCATGGTGATGAAGGGCAAAAATGGAGAAGTCTTCTTTCTTCAATATTTATTATTTACACCATTAGGCCAAACTCTTCTTACTCTTCCCAAACAATTGTCCTTGGGTCTTGAATGAGGTAGGTACATTACTGGACAAGCATCATTCTCTCTTTCAAGCCTGCACCAACAAATTCACTAGTATTCATAAGTAACTATTACTTGAAATTTGTGAAAAGGGCAAACACTATTTCATAAGAAATCATCGAATGGACTAGCGGTTGACCAACAGTTTGAATCTCATTGTAAAAGAAGGAGAATTGGAAATTAAGGACAAAAAACTGGGTAACCATCACACGAACGCCCCCAATCCACCCTTGAGTACACAAATGAGGTAAATCGCGATTTGCTTCATTGACCGGCAACTAGAGTTTTAATTTTAACCATTTCACTACAAGGTGAGTTCCTTGTAAGAGTCGAATCCACTCTGTGTGAAAAGGCAAGGCTGCTCGTACTTAAAACTCTGGTTCTCCTCCACCATTGAGCTCTGCCCCGGAGGCGGGGAATTGGGAATTATTATTGTAATATTATCTAAGTGTAAAACAAAAAAATACGAGACGACATGTCTGATAATATTGCCCTAATTTTGAATACTCACTCATAATTCAGCAGGAAATAGTGAAGAAAAATTGTGATCTCTAGCTTGGCTAGGTCATTTCCAGGGCACATTCTGCTTCCTCCTCCAAAGGGCAAGAATGTCCCTGCCTTTGGTGTCAACCCCTATAAATCAACAATAATAAATAAATTTACAGTAGCAAAGAAGATATTAAGAATGTCCATGGGTTTGAGTTAATCGAATAGACTAGTGAAAAAGACTTTATAGTAGTAATCAGAAGGTCCTGAGTTCGAAACTTAACTCTTCGCTAATTTTCAAATAGAGTAAAATTGTATAAGTTGGCTTGAGAAGGGAAGAAGAAACTTACATCCCATCTTGAAGGATTAAATTCTTTTGGGTTACGATATATTTCTGGGTCCATATGAACACTCCTAAACCATAGTAGAACTTTCCATCCTTTGGGGATAATATAACCTACATGATCACAAAATTTAAGAACAACTTCAAAACTATATAATACTTGTTTGACCTAACAAAACATCATCCGTTTTCTCAACACATTTTATCCTCACTTGTGTGTTTATCGAAACACTTCTTAGTGGATCACCCATATCAGAATTACTAGTCAAACACTAGAGTTCTTTTGAGATGAACATCCGAAAAAGAAGTTACATTTTAATGGTACCAGTAGTACGAATGAAATCATATCAAACTTAAACACATCGCGACTTTAAGACGAGGTATTAGTACACTACTGGAGAAATGAACTAACCGCATAGTCTAACATCTCTCTTTGCTTCTCTGAAAACCACAAATGAGAAGGTGATCAAGCGAAGTGTTTCATCAATCACCTGCAAAAATATATATCATATAATACTCCATTTTCTTCAATTCTCAAACATTTAAGCAATGTCTTTATTACAATGTAACTAACCTTGGAAAGATACTCCATTTTCCTTGTTTCTTTAAGTGTCAAGCCTACTTGTCCGCCTGGTCTATTCCTTACTATTTCCTCTTGCTCTGCCTGCATTGTTTCAATTATTAAAAAATGGCGACGATATGGTGAAATAAATATTCGAAAATAAAACGTTGAACCCCGCCACCATCCTGAGACTACACCGATACTCTTTTTCTAACCCGTTTCAAGAAATCAGGCGCATACCCAACATGATAGAAGTTTTTCTTGCTTTCTCGGAATTTTACTTACCCGTCACATTTGCTTCGTTTTGTAGTAGTGTTCGTGATAAAAATTAAAACTAAAAGTGAGAGTAACTTGAAGTTTTATACATACCTTAGCTCTTTTGAAGAATTCAGGGTGCTTCTGCAATAAAAGGGTAGCCCACATAGTAATGTGGCCTGAAGATTCATGCCCAGCATTTAAATACATCACTAAAACATCGATAATCTCTTCATCGTTTAACTTTCTTCCGTTATCATCTTCCTCATCGAGTAGTATATCCATCATATCTTTCTTCTGACTGCTTGGGCTTTTCGCTCTTCTGTCTCTTCTCTCATCCACTATACTCTGGAATATCGCGACTAGCTTCTTTCGAGCCTGGAAAGACATATAACAAGATTCCTATTAAAGTAACCGAAGATCTAGTTGTTCTTCGATATTGTGGAGTACGTCTATGTCTAGTTACCTTGAGGGCTTTATAGTAGGCAAATCCTGGAATGTTTATTGCCATAGCTCTAACGCCATAGTTCAACGTAGTGTACTCGCGTTCTAAGGCCTCCATTACATGTTCACTCTCTGAGCTCAAGAAAATGTACATTATTATCTTGAATGTAACTCGTCTCATCTCCGTTAGAAATTCAATCTTCCCCATGGATGACCATTTTTCCAGAGATGAAATTACAATTTCTTCAATGTATTTCATGTACATTGACAACGCCTCGTGCCCGTTTACAGGGGCTGCGGTTAATTTGCGCAATCTTTTGTGCTCTTCATAAGAAATTCCAATGAATGATTTTCTTCCAATGAGTTTGAGGGTGGAACTAGGCCAGCCAGGCTTAAAGTCTTCATCATCTGTTAAAGCTCTTTTGCAAGCTTCTGGGGTAGTCACAATTACACTTGGGTGACCAAACATAAAGGTCCTGTATAATCCTTTTTGTCCAAACCTGCATCATTGATAATAAAATTTATTGAAATCGGTTGCCGCTAACAGGGTCGGATCTAGATGTTTTAAACTAGGTGTTCGAAATCGATATAAATTTAAAAGTGGGTGTTAAAAAACACTTAAATGTATTAAGTTATAAACTCAAATGTTAAATTTATATATTAGTTTAGGTTGTGTACCTATATAATTTTTTATTTTTTAGAAATAGTGCATGTTCGAGTGAACCGTCTCGAACAAGTCTGGCCACTAAACATAAAACTCGGGGATTCAGTTGACATTAAACAGAAAACTGGGGGACCTGAACGTCATTCGCTCCGCCTCTTAGTCATAAAGAAGTACTATTGTACTAGCTTTTATAGTAATACATGATGTAGACATATGTGAAGGGAAAAATTAAAATCTAAGAGTGGGTGATTGGATTGAAAATGAAAGATCTAAAGATCTATAAATAGTTGAAGTATTTTTGTTTGGTAGTAGTTATTCTGTTATTCTGTTCAACTAGTGGGTATTGTCTCTCTCATTTCTTCTGATGTAGTCATTTGATTATTCAAGATTATCACCCCTTCCAAACCATCTTTATATATTTAAAGAAAATTAATCAAAAAAATTATAGCAATAATCTAAATACATTATTATTTTACTAATAATTAAAATAACAAAAATTAATTTTTATATTTTAAATTATATTGTAAATGCAGTAATTAAAAACTACTACCCATTAATTACTATATGACGACTAAATTATATCAAATCCAAAGGGAGAGAGAAAGACTATTAATAGCATGAACGGACCTAGTGTATGTTATGGGTTACATTAATAACTACATAAAAAAGAAATGGCTCAAAAGGTTAGGTCTTTACCAGATTTAGAAAAGGTCCATAATATGTAACTTGCTCTAAATATTTATTTTTACTTTTGATTTTTTTTACTTTTTCTGAAATGAAAATCTTTATTGATTTTTTAGTTTATCTTGAACGATAAAACGAACACACTATGTCAAAATTTTGAATTGTTAATGGTGAAATATATATTACTCCCTCCGTCCCTAAAAGATTGTCACATTTTGACTTTTGTTGGTCAACAAAACACGATTTAAAACGTAAATATCTACTATTTTATATGCGAAAAAATTATAAAAAGTTTATATTTCTAAAATATATATTTAGACGAATCTAACAAGGTCCTACAAGACTATGTTATTTCTTATCGTTTAATGGGAATTCATGATCAAATTTTGTAAAGTTTGACTAACAAAAGTCAAAATGTGACAATCTTTTAAGAACGGAGAGAGTAATAACTACAATGAAAGATAAAAGTGATTCGTATTAAAATATCACCTTATTGTGAACTTTAAAAATAATGAATCATTTGTAAAATGATACTCTACTATAAAATAGTAGATCTAATATGATTGGACTTTGAAATAGTATGTATGAGTAATAATGTTAGACATGGAATAAAGAATTTAGTTGCACCTAAATAGAAGTAACTCTTGGCCACGTGAAGTGAGGGCCACAACCGGCACACCCACCCCTCCCTGTCCACTCATATAATAGTTTACCTTACCTAATTTTAAGATTTTTTTGGATTGTTCTATTGGTTGTATAAAAATGAATACGATAAAAGTTAATACTCTCTTCGTCCCTAAATGATTGACATATTTTAACTTTTAGTAATCAAATTTTGAAAAAATAATTAAAAATTCTCATTAAACGATAAGAAATAATATAGTTATATGAGATCTTGTTAGATTTGTCTCAATATATATTTTTGAAATATCAACTTTTATAATTTTTCACATGTGGTATAAGAGATATTTAAGCTTTATATCGTGTTTTGTTGATTACAAAAAATTAAAATATGCAATCATTTAAGACTAAAAAGAATAATACTTAATTCATTTAAAAAAGATTAATAAGAATTGAACTGAAGACATCATAATAAAAAGTTTGATCAAATAATATCACACTATTGATATGTAAATTAAGCGTTACAATTGATTGCGAAAAAGTCATCATATAAGGTCATTTTTTGCTAGTCACTATGGAAGCCTTGTCCCACATACAATATTTTCAATTATAAATTGTCATTTTCAATTATAGTGTTATTTATAATATTATTTGAAAAATAAAAATTAACATCAATTTTAAACTTAGATTAAGGAATACTTTAAGCAAATGTCAACGCTTAAATTATGGAATACTTTAAGACAATGTCAACTTACACGAATTGAAGATTTCAATGGTCATTAAATAAAATTTAAAAAGAAAAAGTAATCCATTACACGAAAATTTCAAACTGATAAAAAGTTCAAAATAAATATATTTTGTTAGGATAAGATGGAGGGAGTATTAATTATCAAACTTTTTTCATGATTTGAGATCTCACTAACAAGATCATAAGATAATTAACAATTTGACATGGAATCGAGTTACATTTTAATCCTATTAGAATGGCACTACTAGTTACATTGATAGAAAATACTCCTACATCCCAAAATATTAAAATTATATCATTAGTTAACTAAAAATAAATTTTGAGTTAGCTAACGTTAGTAAAAAGTGACATAAATATTACTCTATTAAAAGTGAAATTGTTACACATTTTACTCTTTTTAACTTAAAAATAAGTTCGAATAGAGTTAATCGAATAGTCTAGTGAACAAGGTTTTTGCTACTGATCAGAAGGTATTGGATTTGAAACTCATCACCTCACCCACAAAAAAAAGGTGGAATGAGCAATATGTGCATGCTATATAATCTACAACATTCACCATATTCTGGGATAAATTTAACCATTTGTCAATGCAATTTTCAAAAATTAATCTACAACAATAATATAATTATTTGAAACTAAATTCCAACTTAATTCCACTATATAAACCAAATTAATAGTTAATTTAAAAATAACAATCTCAATGCAATTGGGATATTATATACTCATATATATTGAGATATTACCAAAGTTCATTTTCCCATGAGATGAACTCTGACAAATACCATGGTATATTTCATTTATTAATTGTAATTAATGTATTTGCTTTTCAAAATTTGTGCCAATATAGCCTATGACAAAATTGACGTTATAAAAAAATTAAATCCAATGTTTTTAATTCATATTCATTAAAATAAAAAATTACCACTCTTTTATAAAAAAAATATTTTTTAATTGAGAAATAAAAATGTTCCTTCAAAATGATTCTAAAGGTAAATGAGAATGGTTTGAGAAATCAAAATGTTTCCTTCAATAGTAAAATTGTGAAGATCAAGGAACAACAAAAACGACAAATAAACCCTGCCTTCTTTTTCCCTCGAGTGAAATGTTCAGAATTCAATGACGCACTTAAAATACAATTCCCCATAACGTGCACTCTCTTGTACTCGATCAAGCTACGATCAGACACAATTTAAAATTTAAATATCTCTAATTCTATACATAAAATAATAAATTGTTAAAATTTTAAAATTATATATTGAAATGCATCTAACAAAACGTTCACATAATTATATTAGGGTTAACGGCACCAAAGGTCACGGAAAGTATCTAATCTTCCAGATCGATCACCCTCATTTTAAATGGATAATGTTAGATCACTCAACTGCATTTTTTTTGGAAAACTCGGAAACCAACCGTTTTGAAAGCAGATTTGTGGTGTCATTAACCCATTATGTTATTTCTCATTATGTGAAATAATTCATGATAAAAGTTTTTAACATTAAATGAAGGCAAAATGTAAATTTTTATCTTAAAATATAACAAGACCAAGTCACCCTAATGTTTTTACTGAAAAAAAGTCATCTGTGTTTTAATTTCTAACACTAATTAAGTGGCTAAAAGAAAATTCTTAAACAAGGTGTTTTAAGTGATTTATTTATTATATTTCATCATAGTTTTGATTTTAGTCAAATATATTATTTTAAAAATAATCAACAATCTTAAGGAAATTCCAAAGTATGTCGCTTAAGTGATTTTGTCCAATAGATTGTCACAATCAAATATAGATTGTCACTTTTATGTTACAGCAATCAATGGACGAGTAGCTCATAAGTCCGGTTCATAACTCGTAATCATACTCTACCAATAACGAAATTAGATTAAAGAATCGATGAGCAACAAAATTATCACATGCAAAACATGTTTTTGCATGTGATATATATCATCATCATGGTGAAATGAAGAAGAGAAAAAGTAAGTGATGAAGATGGAACCTGTTGATAAAGGAGGAGATGAAGGAATCAGGATTACTGGACTTGAAAGCTAAGAGGAAGGACCACATGTTACCAATCAAAGGCCATCCCATGTCACCTGGAGGCAGCATACAATACTTCTTGTCACCACCTAATTTATACTTCTCATAATACCACATGTTTATACTTTTCAACACCCATCTCATTGTCACCAAACCCCCCAATATCACCATCATCATGTTCAAATTCAACTTCATCATCTCCATTTCTACCACCGGCACGTCCCGAAGTTCCCGATGGCTGTCCAGAGGGGCGAAACCAGGATGAAAATAGCAAGAAACGAAGATGGAGGGAAATGGTGATGTATAATATAGAGAATAGGGGGATGGATGAACACGTCCCGCAATTCTCTATTACTGTCTAGAGGGGCGAAACCAGAATGAAAACAGAGAAAATAAAGATGGAGGATGACTGTCCAGAGGGTCGAAACCAGGATAAAAACAGTAAAATGAAGATGGAGGAAAATGGTGATGTATGATATAGAGAAAGGGGGATCGGAATTCCCGATGGTTGTTCGGAAAAGCGAAACCAAGATGAAAACAGTGAAGATGGAGGGAAATGGTGATGGTGTATGATATATAGAGAAAAGGGGGATGGATGAAGAAGGTGGAGGGGAAGGGGGTAAGATATAAATGGAAAATGGGATAGGAAAAAGGATTTTGTTTGCCGGCCTATATCTAAATGTTTTGTCGTGTAATAAATAAGTTGGAGTTTTGAAACATTTGGAGTGCTCTCATCAATCATGCATCATCTCTCTGTATACAAAATGGAAAAGCTTGTCTGCTTATTGTGTATCTGGCTTTTCCTTCACCTGTTTCTCTCTCACTCATGTGACACATATCGTTTCCATTGTCTTTAAGCACTTTAAACAACACGACAAGATAAGCTGGCGTGGTTTTCTTTTTTATCGAAATGGGAAGATTAGGAGCTAAAGTCTATGATGTTCATACTTGTTTTGTTTTAAGGTTTGAATGTAAGGTGAAATGCATTGTTGGTCTATGTTGTTCATACTTGTTCTTTGGTTTCAAGGGTCGTTTAAGTTTGTCAAAAGTCGAGATTTTGTTTTGTCGAATTTGAATTGGTACACTAACAATCGTTGGGGTTATGTAATGTTGCACAAATAAGTCTCATCTCGTCTCATCTGAGTTTTTTCTTATGTGATAACTCAAATGTGTTATTTTGGTGATAACTCTATTGATGACCGTTTGATTAGTGTGTTTTAGGCAGTTTCTGATTTTGTGGCTGAGATTGAATGAGGGTAAATGTGGAAGGGAAATCTAACTTTTAAGTGAGAAAATTAGGCACCACTCTCCTAATAGTGGTGTGAATTACACACACGCCTCATTTGATATCCAATTGAATGCAACCGTTTTGCAATATTTACTTCCGTATTTTTCTCCCTTTTAATTAATTATAGATGTACAATGATGTCATTAGTAATTGATAATATTAGATGATAGTATGTAATACAAAATTAATTTTATCTTTAAAATATTAGACATTATTATTATATAAGAATAAATTATTATTTTTAATAATATGACACAAGGTATATGTGTAAATAAATATATATGGTAACAAAAAAATATTTAAATATTATTAATATATAAAATAATATTTATTTTTAATAATATTATTTTAAAATAATATATAAAATAATATTATTAATATATAAAATAATTTTGGTAGGGTTTTTAATGGTTGTTTCATAATTGAGAATCAATTCAATCGATTGTGAGGCTGGTTATTTTATACTTCATTTCAAAAGAATACACTTCTCAGGAGTTTGTGTTGAACTTTAAGGACAAATTAATTTTTATTAGTTTATCGGGAAAATACTCTCTCTGTTTTTTTTATGTGATGTTCGAGACGTTTTCATCACATAGATGAAGAAAAATTAAAACTAGTAAAAAATTACATTGAAAAAAGTAAAATGCCAATTCATTGTCACTATATATATTATTGGTTAGTTGACAATTTCAATGAAAAAAGTAAGCAAAAAGTACTTTTAAATTATAAAAAATACATTGAAATTTTAAAACGTCATATAAAAATAATTGCAAATGGCATCATCGATCACTCATGTTTACGAGAATTCTGCGTTCGATCACTGTGCTTCAAGTTTGACTGTTTTCGATCACTGGCGTTGAATATTATGTAGAAAACGACCCACTCTCGCGTTTTTTTTTTTATAAAATGTAATTTGTTGAGTTTCTTACAGGGGTAATTTAGTTACTTTAGTACCATTTTAACATTATTTACTCAAATTTTAATTCCAACAACAATTGTTCAATCACAATTTACCCCTGTAAAAACTCAAAAATGGTATGAAAATCACTAAATTACCCCTGTAAAACTCAAAAATTCACATTTTGTCAAAGAAAACGCGAGAGTGGGTCATTTTGTACATAATATCCAATATCGGTGATCGAAAACAGTCAAAATTAAAGCATAGTGATCGAACGTGTAATTCTCGTAAAACGTGAGTGATCGATGGTGTCATTTGCCCTAGAAATAAACAAAGGCAAAAATCTAAAACGTCATCTAAAAAAACGGAGGGAGAGTACAAAATTGATATCAATGACTTTATTTTTAAAAATATTTTCATAATTCTTTTTACTTGTATTTTTCGATATTATATATGCAAAGTTCTTGATATTGGCTAGAATTGTATCTCGAAAAATGTTATATATATATATACCTAAATAAAATATTTGACTTGTAGTCTTCCTCTTATCTATACCTAAAAGAAATGTATAATAATAGATGAACATATATGTTATAAATTACTTGTACATATGGTCATATAATAATTCTAATTACTTGGTTAAGTAAATGATACCTCCGTAACATGTCTCCTTTGATGTTTAAGATCGAACTTTGAGATTTATTTTCAGTATATTACGGTGCCATCTTATCTCTCCTATTGAAAAAAACAAAAGATATTGCAATGGATTATAACAACCATAATAATATTTTACTTTGTGATTGTAATTTAAGTGTGAATGAATGATGATGTCTCTTTTAATTGAGAAAGTATAATTTTTACCTTAAACCCATATTTGACTACTTGATCAATATATATATATATATAGCTTCAAAATGGAGGGAATATATTGTATATGTTAATATAGTGGTTTTTCCATTTATCATTACTATTCATATGAGTTATACTAATAGAACAATAGTTAAGGTTAAAAACGAATGATAACCACACTAACACGATCAAAGTAAACAAAAACGTCGACTCCCCTAAAAAAATCTACTAAAATTTTGGAGCAAGAAGCATCTTAGATTTGTCAAAGCATCAACGAGTTGATTTTTCTCCTTAGAAAGATGATTGATACCTCAGATTCTTCATTGAAGATATAGTATTGGTACCTTTTGGGAGAACATTATTACTGTAATGAATATCAACAAAATTATGGGAGATAATAATTGTAATCCAAATAAACTTGGGTATTAGTGTGTTAGGTGAAATCACTATCGACTTTTAAATTTGATTTTATTTATCACAATGGAAAGACGGTATACTAAAAATGGAATGGTAAACGAAAATTTTAAGTAAAAAGACTGGATTATACTAAACATCAATTAACTAATATTTATGCGCGTATAATCTTTTTAAAATAAATTTCCTTTCTACCTGAAGGTGCTAAGACAATCAAAAAAAAATTTGTCACCTAAAATTTAACAGCTCAAATCAATACTACCGTAGAAGAAATATGAAACATTCTATAACTCTAGATAATTGAAACAAGAACTATCACCAAAAAAATAGTGTTATTAAAATATATTTCATTTTATTGTATCTTCTGAATTGAAAAGAGTTCGAAATTTATAGATGGTCCAGCATATAACTCTATTGACTTTACTAACAATTAACAATATCATAACCTCTAACTCAATGCACCGTTGATACATTTCAGTCAAAAAATGGATGCATTATGAAGGTCTTCAAACTCTTGGAAAACCTTTGGAATGCAAAGGTAATCACCAGGCAGTTGTTGAGACTAAGTATAGGGGGTCAACAGAGCAAGCACCACATTTATTCAAAAATTGAAATTATTGTTTATACATAATCTTGAATAGGCCCCCCACCCTTGAGTCCGCCCCTGCCAGCCAAGGCCTACTCCCGGCCTAATACACATATATATTATATTATTCATTCGTCCTCAATCGACATCCTTAGCAATGTCTTGCACCTATGAAAGTTGTAGCATAACGTGCTTATAGTTTTACAGAGAAAATTGTCAAAATAGTCCCAACAAATATGTGCAAGTTACAGTTTGGTCCCAGTTAATATTGGGTATGCGGAAATAGTCCCCGATATTGGTACAAAAGGTGCGTTTTAGTCCCTAAACGTTAATTATTGACGGAAAAAAGTTATTTTGGGGCAAAAATGAAGATTCAGCACAGTTAACACCCGAATACGCGATTATACGTAAAGTTGAAGCCAAAACTAAAAATCAATCACTTCGAACTCGAATTCGAACAATCGCTATTTGTACTCGGTTCGCAACGAATTTGAATCTAAATTGAGATTTGTATTAGTTTCGAATTCTAATTCAAATGCTACAATATTTTGTTCGATATTCGCTATTATATTCGATAAATATCAATATTTGTTCTTCGTAGTATTATGCGATTCGTATTCATATTCGATTCGATATTGTATGGTATTTGAATTCATATCTGCATTCGAATTCGAATATGAACAATATTCAATTCCCAAAAAAGGGTTGTAAAAACATTATAGAATTCCAAAAAATTTGATTGCAAATACATTTCCAAAAAATGAAGCAAAGTGTATAAGAACTTCAATCAGCCGAAGTACTAACGAATCATAATTTGGAACCTTTTAAACTAACTAACAGAGCAAATTAAACCAACAGATCTGAAAACAATTCAATATACTAATATGTTTGAAGGTAGGTACCAACATTATTAATATCGAATCTCACAGTCCACAACTAAGGATGTCTAACAAACAGGGTTGGACGGGCCCTGCCCATTAACCCTCGAACTGAGCCGTCCCTTGGACCATGTTTGAAGGGCCCAATCTTGTTAACGAGTCAGGTCGGGCCCGCCCGTTTAAGATATTATGGGGCCTTTATTCGGTTCGTGGCCTACTTTAAAAGGGCCGTACTTTTCGAGTCGAATAATACGAATCAAATCGAACCGAACATTTTATGTTCACTTGGAACCCTGATTACACATTTTCTTTATTAGTGTTCAGTGCCCGACCAATTATTGCAATTCAAAATTTGATGGATTTGGTTGGTTTCATGTAAGTCACTATTCAAGGATATTCAAATGTTATTTAAGGATATAGTATTGGTACCTTTTGGGAGAACATTATTATTGTAATGAATATCAACAAAATTATGGGAGATAATAATTGTAATCCAAATAAACTTGGGTAATAGTCTGTTAGGTGAAATCACTATCGATTTTTAAATTTGATTTTATTTATCACAATGGAAAGACGGAATACTAAAAATGGAACGGTAAACGAAAATTTTAAGTAAAAAGATTGGATTATATTAAACATCAATTAACTAATATTTATGCGCGTATAATCGTTTTAAAATAAATTTCCTTTCTACCTGAAGGTGCTAAGACAATAAAAAAAAGATTTGTCACCTAAAATTTAACAGCTCAAACCAATACTACAGTAGAAGCAATATGAAACATTCTATGACTAGATAGTTGAAACAAGAACTATCACCAAAAAAATAGTGTTATTAAAATATATTTCATTTTATTGTATCTTCTGAATTGAAAAGAGTTCGAAATTTATAGATGGTCCAGCATATAACTCTATTGACTTTACTAACAATTAACAATATCATAACCTCTAACTCAATGCACCGTTGATACATTTCAGTCAAAAAATGGATGCATTATGAAGGTCTTCAAACTCTTGGAAAACCTTTGGAATGCAAAGGTAATCACCAGGCAGTTGTTGAGACTAAGTATAGGGGGTCAACAGAGCAAGCACCACATTTATTCAAAAATTGAAGTTATTGTTTATACATAATCTTGAATAGGCCCCCCCACCCTTGAGTCCGCCCCTGCCAGCCAAGGCCTACTCCCGGCCTAATACACATATATATTATATTATTCATTCGTCCTCAATCGGCATCCTTAGCAATGTCTTGCACCTATGAAAGTTGTAGCATAACGTGCTTATAGTTTTACAGAGACAATTGTCAAAATAGTCCCAACAAATATGTGCAAGTTACAGTTTGGTCCCAGTTAATATTGGGTATGCGGAAATAGTCCCCGATATTGGTACAAAAGGTGCGTTTTAGTCCCTAAACGTTAATTATTGACGGAAAAAAGTTATTTTGGGGCAAAAATGAAGATTCAGCACAGTTAACACCCGAATACGCGATTATACGTAAAGTTGAAGCCAAAACTAAAAATCAATCACTTCGAACTCGAATTCGAACAATCGCTATTTGTACTCGGTTCGCAATGAATTTGAATCTAAATTGAGATTTGTATTAGTTTCGAATTCTAATTCAAATGCTATAATATTTTGTTCGATATTCGCGATTATATTCGATAAATATCAATATTTGTTCTTCGTATTAGTATGCGATTCGTATTCATATTCGATTCGATATTGTATGGTATTTGAATTCATATCTGCATTTGAATTCGAATATTAACAATATTCAATTCCCAAAAATGGGTTGTAAATACATTATAGAATTCCAAAAAATTTGATTGCGAATACAATTCCAAAAAATGAAGCAAAGTGTATAAGAACTTCAATCAGCCGAAGTACTAACGAATCACAATTTGGAACCTTTTAAACTAACTAACAGAGCAAATTAAACCAACACATCTGAAAACAATTCATTATACTAATATTGGAGCAAAATGTGATCACGCTCACATTAAGCGCCCCCTCACGCCGAACCCACAGCTTGAAAGGGAGTAAATCACGGTATGATCCCCATGACCAGAGTGTATGGAGGCCTGTCTACGCTGCGCACTTAGCCTGGGATAAAACTCCCAAACTCCGCTGGCGAGGTTCGAACCCATGCCAATTGGAGCAATTTGCATACACCCTAACCACTGGGACAACTCGTGGGGTTAATTCATTATACTAATATGTTTGAAGGTAGGTATCAACATTAATATCGAATATCACAGGCCACAACTAAGGATGTCTAACGAACAGGGTCGGACGGGCCCTGCCCATTAACCCTTGAACTGAGCCGTCCCTTGGACCATGTTTGAAGGGCCCAATCTTGTTAACGAGTCAGGTCGGGCCCGCCCGTTTAAGATATTATTGGGCCTTTATTCTGTTCGTGGCCTACTTTAAAAGGGCCGTACTTTACGAGTCGAATAATACGAATCAAATCGAACCGAACATTTTATGTTCACTTGGAACCCTGATTATACATTTTCTTTATTAGTGTTCAGTGCCCGACGAATTATTGCAATTCAAAAATTTGATGGAATTGGTTGGTTTCATGTAAGTCACTATTCAAGGATATTCAAATGTTATTTAAGTAATGATTATTATCTAACTCGTTATATAACACTCCGTATGTATAGGCATGTAAACAAGATGAACTCTATTGAATAGCGGTGGAATTTGAGTTCGGCTCGAAGGATGACGAACCATACCCTCAATTCGGTATGTAGCAACCAGGACAAGTAATAGTACATTTTGGTGAATAACACTCATAGAGTTAATCGAATAGCCTACTGGAAAAGGCTTTTACTAGTGACCAAAATATCCTCGATTCGAAACTCACCTCATCGCTAATTTACAAAAAAAAAGAAAAAAAAACACTCATACAGGTTCAATAATGGTCTTACATATGCGTTTTATAAACTTCAAAAGTCAACCAATTTTGGGTGGTTTGGCCACTTTTCCAAATTCGTCAACAAAAATTCGCACCCGATGGGTACTGAAATCCATTGTAACAAAACTATCAACCGGCACCACCTGAATTTTGAAATCTGGATTCTCTGCTTTTAGTGTTCTTTCAGCATCGTCACAAGTCCTACCAACCAACTCAGGCCATGTGTCCTTGCGGACGGGAATCTCATTCGAACCTGAAAACTCAATTCGATGTTAAAACAACTAGTAATTTATGCACAATTCAAGCTGTACAATTTCATTCAAATATTGTTTCATAAACTTTTATAATGGTCAATGGGTATAGTATAACTATATTCACTTAAATGTAAAATCATAATATAATAAAAACTAAATTGCATATCTAAACGTATTTATTAAAACAAATATTCTTCATTATTAACTATTTTGACATGAATATATGAACATTGCTTGAGTTACTATGTATAGAAATGAATCTAGCTAATTCTAAAAAAATCATTTTCCATAATTAAGTTGTTAACTAATCATTCTTAGTTACTATAGATTTTTTTGAGAATTGCACGATTCAATATTGGATGAAGGATCTTCATGATGTAATGATTAAAAAATAGTTACTCTATTTTGTTCTTTGGCTAGTGTTTCATGAAAAATTCCTAATCATTAGATCATTCGATGTTCTCACGACATGATCTGATTTGATGTCAATCATATATTAGTATGTTATGATTATAATGCTTATATGTAATTTCTTGTGTTCTTTTGTAAATCGTTTCGTTATAATTCTACTTTTCCGTTACTTCCCTACAAAACCTTAACAATGTTTTTATCAGATTCCTATGATCAATTGATATGTACTACTTCCATAAAAAATAAAATAACTATGTACTTCAACTAACAAACCTGGCTGCGTCGATGAATCGTCTCCTACCAATGGTTCCTTTTTTATGTCTTTCTTCTTTTGGCTTTCCTTTTCCATATTCAATTATGGTCTGTTATCAAAGAACAAAAAGTAATTAGCAGTTTTGATAATCAATTAGTACTCCAAACTACTCATATTTATATTGTTAGTGCCGTATATAAGGTACTAAGGACACAATAAGTTAAGTTTTTGTTGTTGGCCGTCCGTTTCTAACAAGAACGTGGGGCTATTACTCGTGAATTATTGCGTTGAAAAGAGTTTGGGATGATGTAACACTCTGTAAATTACGTGTAATGAACTTATAGGGAATATAGAATTAGATATCAATACTTTACAGACAAATAGAAAGGAATTATACAGGTGAAAAGTATAACGAAAAGGAATTATTAGTCAAGTCGTGTGCTAACACATTTTCCTTAAAATTGATACGGTCTCCTTCCTTTCGGTGTTTTGAAACACTTGAAATTGATCGTTTCTCAGGATAAATGATCAACAATCAACATTGCTAGCACTGCAACCCAATAATCATGGAACGTCGAACGAGTTTATTGATTACTAAATGGAAAGCAATTGAAAATGAGGCTCTCAATTGTTTGTGTTGTATGTGTTCTCAACTCAAAATGAGAAGATGGCAATAGTAGGTGGACTACTCATCATTAATCCATAATACAATTTGAAATGAGAGGATGACAATAAGTAGGTGTATTAAGTGAACTTTTGTTAAATCTGATACGGTTTTTTTTTTAAATGGTTTTGTAACCTTTAGATTGGGCTCTTCTGGGTGCAAAACTCAACTTGCATGAGGTTAGTTTTCAAAATTACATTCGTGTCCGCATGTCGTGCTGACGTAGAGGGGTTCACTAATTTTTCCAAACTCTATTTGTTAACTTGGTATCATGAGCTAAGCCCGAGTTAATGAGGCAAGTGTAACACCGCCGATGTTATTCCGCCAAGTAATACCGGCGAAAAAAATTCCGCCGACGATTGGGTTACACGTGAGGGGGAGTGTTAAGATGCACATGAGTGTTAAATGCACATCCCACATCGAAAGTCGATGTTAATATATAAGATCTTGGGATACTCTATCTATTATCAATATATTTTAGAGTAATGGATGTAACTCATTTGCTAAGTTTTAAAGAATGCATTTTTATTAACTGAAGAATTTTTTCGCACTTCACCTATGTGGGATACCTGTCCACTATTTTTCCTTCTTTCAAGCTTCCTTATACTTCCTCCACCTTGGTACAACACAATGATTGCCAAATTTAGATCGATTCACCTCTATCGATCCAATATCATATATAACCAAGTAAATCATACTAGACATTCTATATATCACATAATCGACTAAGAAAATATTGATAAAATAAATTTGATTTATGACTTTGTAATCTCAAATTCACTTGTTTTATTAATTCGATCATCTATACTAATTGTTCTTGTCCGTCCTTGTATGTATCGTCATTAGCCTATCTAAACGAAAGTCATCAAAATTTCCATCTAAGTTGAATTTGGACAGAATCTAGATTCTAGATCAAGAAAACAAGTAATTTGCCTAGGATATTATAGTACCAGTATTAATTTCAATTCATCAGGTTCGACCGTCCACCCAACAATTCCTTTGCATATAATTTTAATCATGTGCTCACAAAATTATTATAGCGTATATTTCCATCATTAAAAGATAATATTGAAACAAAAATATAAATAAATCATTCTAAAAATCGACCAACTAGTTTCTTTTACATTTATTCGAAGTAACTCTATTATGGTCCACGTGGCCACATACAAGGAACTTGAGAAAAGAAATTCGGCACAATTTCCTAATAGATCGGCATATAGAATAATGCCCGAATGAACCTCTTCCTTCTACCTCTTTGCCGATTTCTTTATGGTACACTGCCTGCAATTTAATTTAGAAATAACTAAATTAACAATCAGTGGTAGTCCATCAACCCTTTTATTAATATGTACATCATACGTGTTATACTTAACAAAATATTAATTGAATAAATTATGGATCAAATATTTTAAACATAGGTAATTAGCAAAGGTCATTTTGAAATAGGTGATGCATTAAAATATTTTGTAAATACTGTAGGCGATTGTCGGCGTCATAAAAAATTGTGAATTTTTTTTATAATAAGTTAGAGAGAAAATTACTAAAATGGTTCAGAAAATATGTGGAAGTTGCACCTTGATCATAATAAATGCTGGTATGTGCAAGTGGTCTTGGATATTTGTGTAAAAGATGTAATTTAGTCCATTTTTTAACGGAGATAGGACAAAAATAGAATTTTCAAAACTTTAATATTTTTTAGAATATGCACTTTAGTCCTAATATTGGTCGAAAATGTGCGCTTTGGTCCCTCTTTCAGTCAAAATATAACGTGTCCCTCAAAACACGAACTAAAGTGCACATTTTCAACCAATATTATGGACCATTTGCACAAACCGAACATTTATCGGATTAAAGTGCAACTTACATATATTATCTAAGACCATTTCACCAACAACATAAAAAATGAGTAAAGCCCAATTAGAATTACATTTGGAATAAATCTGAGCCCAATGTTAATCTTCCCTTTGTAAGTATCATCTTCAAGAACCACATTATATGGACTTGGTTGTAGTTCTACCAAGTCGTTTTCATTTGCCTCGTCCATTAAGAACCCTTTAAGGTATACTCTGTACAGCAATAATAAATTATTTAAGAATATATATATATATATATTGTGATTTATGAACCAATAAAAAAAAGAAAAAAAAAATGACACTTAAATTATTACGTTGTGTGTCCCACGTATCCATGTTTTCCAACACGCGCCTCATTCATAATTTTGATATTTAAGTATGGTGTAGTTTCCCATTCGGCTGCTGAGATTTTTAATTTAATTTTTTCATTCCAACACGCTTCGTGATGGTTTCCTACAATCCATATACATTCGTGTAAGAGATAATTGTTAATTTGGTTCCAGATAGTGGAAAGAAAATTATACGTTAGTCTCAGATATTTATATCGTTGTCGATTAGTCTCGTAAAATGGCTTAACTATTGCGATATAGTCCTCAATAGTACAATCGTTGCACATTAATCCTAATTTTCTGGACCATACTGCAACATTTGTTACTTTTGGGGACTATTATTGCACTTGTGCCATTTTCAAAAACTAATTTGTAACGTTATAATTATTTGAAATTAAAGTGCAATTGCATCTCACTAGTTGGGAACGAATCTGCAATTACCTCGAACAAATAATATAAATAAAGACGATTATCGACCAATTAATTAAATATTATACGCATCTAGGAAACTTACGTTTGGATATCTTGCTTCTGCAAACTTGATTTCCATACTCAACAATCACATAATACTTTGGTCTTCCTATTATGAAAATAAGTTCATAATTGTTTCAAATAAAAATATACACAAATAAATTAAGGTATCGTTCATCGTTGTTAAAACATTTTTACCAATAACATTTGTGTGGATGATGTCTCGAGCATTAACAAGAAGTATTTCAAGAATTCCAGATGCCATGATGAATTCAATTTTGTTCTTATTACATAAGCAAAAAAGAAAAAAATTGGTTTGAATGATGTGAGATATTGATAAATTTATATTGTACATAACTTTGACAAAATATATATGATTCAAGTACTGTTTAATATGGTAAACGTTACTTCATTAATGACTTAATAAATACTACAAGTAACATAATACTCTTAACGGACGGATTAAAAGCATTAGTACTAGCTTCCCAATATTCCTTCTTAGTATTTATATCGGAATTGAGTATTGGAAATTCACACGAGTTTCATTTTCAGATTCCTCAAATTAAATGAGACCATCCATTATACACACCTAAATAGATTTACTATAACATTAGATGACTATTTTGTCTCCATTTAACTTCATCACCTATTATTATACTTCCAAATAGGAGGGGAGCAAAATTGTAATTTCATGTTAGAGGAATCCACTATTTAGGTGAGTGTATATTTGGGACTCCCAAAGTCTCCCTATTCTTTTTTCCTCCCACCCGAATAATAATTTACTATTACTGAAAATTCCTATTTTGCCCCCATTTATTTTTCTCATCTTTTACATTTTCAAATAGGAGGGGCAAAATAATAATTTCCAACTACAGGAAATCACTGTTCTGGTGTGTATAACATATCAGCTCCCACCCCTCTAGCCTCCAATCTCCTTTCCTGTGTATCTTTTAGTTTCTTCCGTAGTGCAGCAACTTCTTTGATTTAGAAAATGATATGTAAAGTATACACTGGAACCTTGGTGATCACACCACTCCACCACCCATCTCTATAGAAAGAATGAAAATTGAAATTACATCGTTTACAAATCAGAACGAATTTTGGTGGTGTACGATGTATGGTGGATGCTTTCTATATATAGAGATGGGTGGTGGAGTGGTGTGATTACCAGATTTTTGCTCACTTTTCAAGACCCGCCCGACAAAATTCTGTTCGAGGCTTCGAGTCTTAGAATGGTAGAATGGGTCCACCCAGTAAACAGGTATGCTCATCACGAAAAGATTTCATTTTTGAAAATTTACTGATTATATTCTTTATTAAAAATGTCCAATGTAGTATTTTGTAGGTACTTTAACTTAAGGTGATACTTTGTCGAGGTGAATTTACGTAACGATTTCTAAGTTTACCGTCGTTGGGATAGAGATTTTGTGTTCGCCTAGTTAAAGAGGGATGAATAATGATTAAGCTAAATTCAGTCTATTTTCGATAACCCCAAATTGGGGGTAATGTAAGCATAGGCAGAGCTAGGAGTTTTCGCAAATGGTTCCCATATCCAAAGTAATTAATGGTCTGTTTGGATTGGGGTGAATCAAGAAGAATTTAGTTTTTTTTTTGTGTTTGGAACCTAATAATTTTCTACCCTATGATAAACTATTCCCCTTGATTCACCCCCATTACCCCTCATTCCCCTTCAAATCTCTACCCTCCAAATTCAAGGGAAATCAAGGAGAATACAATATTAAACATTAAAATATATTGTCCCTGATTCTCTATAGTTCAAAATCATGATACCCAAACAACAATAAAATATATTCTCCCTGATTCCCCTTGATTCTCCTTCCCCTGATTCACCTCAATCCAAACAGACCATAAACGAATACACCATGCGAGGCTCACATAGTCACAGCTCAGACATTTATTGACCACCAAATTGATTTGGGCAATGAAGCTAGGTAGATAAATTTAGAAGCTTTTCAATTCACAAAATTTCTATGGTTGTCATGGATCGTTAATTTGGATGGGCCTGTGAATGTAGGTGAAAGCTGTTTGTACTTATATCTCACATCGATTTACCTCGAAAAACTATGGAGTGTCTAAAGAGTATTCTAACACATTCACGTAGATTCACCTCGCTTCAAACAGACTATACAAGTTGATTAGAAATTACTGAAGTGTTTTTATGAAAGACATTATTTAATGATTGCAATGATTGTATAGATATTAGTCATATTACATTATTTTACATTGTTAATGTGATAATGAAAATAATGTGGCCATAAGATGTATCATATTTTGTAGACGTACAAGTATTTGAAACCAATTTTTTCAAGCTAGAAAGACAACTAGGAATAGTTTTTGTTCACATCAAACTTAATGCATATCAATCGAAGATACAAATTTTGATTTGACGTTGGAAATTAAAGTAGACAATGTTTGTGCTTATTACAATATAATTTGTCTTAAGTTTCTTTATGTTTTTAAGCCGATGATTAATTAATACTCACTGATATGCACATCATTATAGTTGTTGGTGCAAAACCTCTTTGTGTCAATTACTGTAATTGTGATGATTATAGAAAATTTTCTTATATATCAATCATTGGCATGATGATGGTTCTTCGATAATTTTGATACTTGTATCTATTTGCTCTTTTGTTTGTTTGAAATTGCCAAAAGAAAATGCATGCACGAATGTTTCACGAGGGGAAAGCCGTGGAGGTATTATTTACGAAGATAAAGCACGTACAAGATGTATGGTATCCAATAACTATTGTCGAAAATCATGCTGATACGACATTCCTGGTGGAGTACATGACACTGAAGGAGTGCACACAAAAATCCGAGTCTCAGAAAGTGACTGTTGGCTGTAGGCCTGTAGCCATACGACCAAGGCCACCGCCTCTTAAGAATATATTATTTCATTTGTTCGAAAAGGTGGATGCTCTGAATGAGTTTGGCTGGTGGAGTGGCGTCATTACAAAAGCACATCCAGATAACAGGTATTATGTGTGTTTCCAGATTACGGAAAGGAATTTGGAGTTCGATCACACAGCCATACGACTTCAGCTTAACTGGAGAGACGGAAAGTGATGATTCGCATCATCCCAGGTAGGCCCACTCTTTTTTGGAGAATGTTGAGGACTTCATCTGCTGGAATCGTGTAAACTGTGTTGCCCATTGCTCCATTCATTGGATTGCTATCCGCCCATGTTTTACCTATAAAACAGTTCTAATCTAGTCCAGCTGACATATGAAAGTCTGGATATGCAATATATTATGTTGAGCTTCGAAAAAACTACCCATATGTATATTACCAGGATAGGAAAAAAATTTGTTGTTCTGTAACTCATATGAATTATGGAAGTTTCCTCATAGATACAATCTGATGAATAATATGCATCCAATAAAATGTAATTAAGATTTACTTCTCACATTGATTATGTGTTACAAATTGATTTACAAATATTTTGTATTAGGCCAACCGTTTTTTTTCTCCGGAATTTGAGCAGATATAAATTTATGTGTATTATTTGACTGTGTTATTTCTATATTATTTCTGCGATCCTCACAAAGTCGGAAAGCAAGTAGACAAATGAGTAATAACCCCTAGTTAAGTGGATGGGTAGGTAAACTGTTTGTGAAGGACGCTTGGGTGCTGAGGATCAAGAAATTGATAAAAGTGGGTAGTGGTGGATGTAACTTTGGCGAAAAGAAATTGATCTTCAATGAAATAGACATGACGACTGATGAGAATTTTTTGGGTAACCGTACTATAACATAGATATCTCCGATGATTAGAGGGATAACCTAGAAAAATGCAAGGAGCGGAGCGGGGTTGAAGTTTATGAATAGTGGTAGAAGGAAATAATGGTTAACACAAGCAGCCAAACAAACGAAGATGGTTGTATGTAGGTTATTTGTGATAAAGGTAATGAGTGGGCGTGAGGTAATGGATAGTTTTGTGAGGTATGATGTTGATGAGATGAGTGGCTGTTTGGAGAGCGTAGTGCCAAAATGATGGCGGGACGAAAGCAAGAATGAGTATGGTGCGGATGATGTTATTTATGGTGCGTAAGGTGCGTTCCCCTTTGCCGTTCTGGGGAGATGTGTAAGGGCAGGATAGACGCATTTGAATACCATGAGTCTGACATAATTGAGTAAAGGTAGTGTTTGTGAATTATGTGCCATTGTCACATTGAATACACTTAATGTTCATATTAAATTGAGTGTGTATGAGGGCACGAAACATGATGAAAGTGGAGCAGACTTGAGATTTATGAGCTAAAGGAAAAATCCAGAGGAAATTTGTATAGTCATCTAAGAATATTAAATAGTAATGGTGGCCAATGGTACTAGGTACCGGGGAAGTCCATAAATCACTATGAATAATATCAAAAGGCATAGAAGTAGTAGATAGAAAGGGAATAAATGGTAGTTTGATATGCTTTCGAAGGACACAAGATTGACAGAAACGAGAAGTGCAACCTGTACATTTTATTAAATTATTCTTTTGAAGGGTAACAAAAACAGGTGCTCCTGGATGACCTAAACGTTGAAGCCATAAACTAGATGACAATGTGGAAAGATGACATTGAGAAGATCGGCTAGTCACGGAAGGGAGAGCTGGTATAGTGAAATGATAGAGGTCTCCCGTGCTGTTACATCTAAGAATCCTAGTACCCATATTAATATCTTTCACAGAGAAACCAAATGGGTCAAATTCAATAGTTACAGAGTTGTCTGTTGTAAACTTACGAACAAATATAAGGTTCTTGACTATGTGAGGGACGTGGAGGACGTTATATAAGTGAAGGGGGATGTGGTGCTGATAGAGTGGTATGACCATGACCATGAACCCGAACCAAATGATCATTCCCAACGACAACATTAGCGAGCTTGTACACAAGACAACTACTAAAGATATCTAACAGAAAGAACCCGTTATTTGTAATTTTTCTGATGCAAATCGCAGCTTATCGTAATGGATTTTCATGCTATTCGTATTTGTTTTCTTACAATATTTTTGATGTCTAACTTAACTCATTGTGGTCTTCAAGTTGTAAGTGTTCGCTGAATTGCTTTGCTTGAACGATTCAATTTCCCCAATTGTTTATGTAGGGCAATCAACTCACATATTTAGGAAATACGACTAGCTTAGCAAACAACTCACATATTTTTGTGCTAGGAATCTTAGCAAACAACTCTTCATTCTGTAGTAGGTGGATGCTATAAAATTAATTAGTTGCTACTATTATAGTATATATTTGGTTTTATTTTAATTTTGGCACCATTGTAGCAACAGACTTATAATTTTAATTTTACCATAAGTCTTATTTTTCATTTTATTTTAATTTGTCATTATTGTAGCAACAGATTTATTCGAAAATATAAAACTCAATTTGAAATTCAATCCATGAATTTACTCAATAAAATTTTATTACAACAATACAAATCCATGAACAAAATAAACTATTGTGTTTTCTAACTTTGGCGTTATATAATATTATTATAAATGTCATGAGCATGACGACATCAGGCATTTAATTTGAACAACAATGACCTACGGTGATGTATCAGATTGTATTCTTACCTTTCAATTATTTGTACATGCTTTTTTAAGTGTAACGTAATAATTCCATGAGTGTAAACACAACTTGCATTTTATTACTACGCAAAAATGCCATGAACATGAACAGTCATGGCATGATAATGAAATGATGAAAAATTGAATTTTATTACCTTCAAAAAAATGCCATGATCATGAATAGTTATGACATTTGTATACAATTGAACATATTAATATATTCAAATGATGTGCTCATGTTTATTCCAAATCATTTTTTTTATTGAATAAGATCATTTTTCATATTCTCTCATATATATTTCATAATTTAAACCATATGAAATTCATCATACAAAAAAATAATTCTATAAGGATAATGAATCGACTCAATAAGATTTCATTAACCTATATAATTTGAAATTCATTATACAAATTTATTATCAAAATCATTATACAAAATAGTAATATTAATTCAATATTGTTGTACATGATTTTCACAGTTAAGTTCAATCTCCTCATCCGATATACGTATAAACTATGTAATTTGAAAAAATGCAAATGCAAAAAAAGGAGAAAAGGCGAAAACAGTGGTAGCATGCCATTGTTCTTCTTTCGTGTGGCATTATTGTATCCACCATTCATGCCTTCAAAACATATCAGAATGGCATCTTTGAATTTTCCGATTTTTTTTAAAAAAAAAACAAGACACAAGAACGGTACAACTAAGATAATAAATGCCAAAAAAATAAGATAATAAATGCTAAAAAAAATATAATTATATCAAATTTCATGCTATAATTGTGGAAAAAGACTGATTGAGGAAATTATGGGAGTGTGAGTCTCACACGCGCGTTTGGAGAGTGGGGAATGGAATTGTTTATTGTATAATGGTATGTAAAATGACTATATTACCCAGTGTTATCATGGTGATAACTATATGGTGTTAGCACCTAAATACAACTCGAAAAAGTGAGTCAAGAACTTTAGATTACTCATTCAACACCCACACGAGCAAGGACTTGGGTCTTTCACACACCACAACCAAACCGCTCAAATCCTTCATGGAGAACATTAAATCCTAAGCCAAGTCCTATCCATATCCCACAGACCCAAATGGTGAGGAGTTCATAAGGACAACATGTCTTATCCGAAGCAAAAGGAGAAAGCTCAATTATCAGAATGCGAACAATTCACCACTAGACATCTATCCACTATAAAATCTAGCAAACAATGGAGGAGGTTTTGGATCACTCATTCAATCAATTCCGAGAGTAAAGGTATTTCAGGGAGTCGTAGTAAGTATGGTAACCCCTACCGTTTTTCTAATTGTGCTTCAAATATTCAAATATTAATTCATATCATAATTACTGTTGTGTCTCTGAATCGTATTAATTAGGAATTAGATTTTCTTTTAAGGATTCTCTATATAGTCAACTAGCTATCGACATAGCAAAATTATCCACCTGTGACAATGACCAAGAGAGGCTTGAGCTTCTCTTCTATTCATGTCAAAATCCTACTTCCTTTTGGTTACTTATTATCTTAAATAGTCGATCCATCATCGACATTAAGAAAATCCCCACCAATAACATTGACCAAGAGAAGCTTGAGTTTCTCTTCTACTCATGTCAGTACTATACATCCATTTGTCTTTTCTTTCAAATTCATCGTGTTCTTCTTCTAGTTTATATCTTTTGAAGGAAACAACATGATTTTGAATATGAATTAATATTTCTTGTTATGAGTCATATTTGAGGATTTTGATCTACAAGAAGCTTACATGTTTCATCGAGGACTCTCCTGAAACCTCGAATATTGCTTTTACTTATTTTGAGTTTAGATTTATGTATATTGATGAAGGCATTTTCGTTACTAGTTTAAAGGAGCTTTTGAGCATAAAATTTATATATTTTTATTGGATTTTAATGTTTATGTAACTAGAATGCATCATTTCTTTAATTGGCAAAAGGCTAGGATGACCACCTATCTTTGGGCCAAAAACCCAACTGATCACCTAACTTTTAAAATGTCTCAGTTAATCACCTAACTTCTTAAATCGTTTCCATTCACAACATTGGTCAATTATAATGTTAATTATCGACTAATTACATCACGTGTCCATCAGGCCGGGATGATCACCTATCTTTGGGTAAATGGTTGCTAGATTTAGGGATGGATGGAATAATTTATTGCTTTAAAATTCGATCATTTCTCAGTATTTAAATTATATGAGATTATGATTGACTACCGCCCATGTAAGACTATCACAATTAGCTCTTTTGAATAATTGAATAGCAAATTGACGTGTTACACCAAGCGTTTGGAACTATTTGGTTCGCTTCTAGAAAATTGATTAGCCCAGACCATGGGTAATTAAGAGTTTAGTATAATATAATGATTTAATTATATCCAAGGCTTCTAACCTAGTGGTACCGGGCTCGAGCCTCTTTCCAAGAGGTCTCGGGCTCGAATCTCGCAGAGGAGTATATTTAAACATACTTGTTCTGCTTTCATGGCTGCCTTTGTAGTGTTTTCGGGGCTGCTCCTGCAGCATTTCAGCACCCACTCTGTGGGATATCAGGCGTTTCGGAGATTTCCAGCACCCACTCTGTGGGATTTCCGGGCGTTTCAAAAAAACTTCGGCGATCGGACTCACATCCAGGAAGCGAAGACGAAGCTGCTTATTTGGAGCTTAGGCTCCCATTTACTAGTTTAGAAATGTAATGTAGTTGATATCGCATGACTATTTGTAACTTCTATCTTTTGAATGAAAAAAAATACTGATTTAATTATTAATTTATTTGACTTAATTAAGTTAGAGCCCTAGTGTGAGCAATTCTGCTTAATTGGTAGATAAGGAGATTGTACAGTGAAATCGAAGTTCCTAATAGTCCCTATAATCTTCACTAAAAGCTAGTATTTTTATTGTTTTATTTAATTTGCATCTGCCAAAGGTTTATTATTTTTGATTTTTATTTTCTTTAGTAGATTACAATAATTGAATTAGATAGCATTTCCCTGTTGGTTCGACCCTTGCTCTTTGCACACTATACTCGATTACGACTGGTGAACTTACGAGGTTTACAAATATAAAATTTATTCATCATAACTTATGTATGTTTATGCATACTCCACTTGCTCGAGTGTCTTTCAATCCTTTAAATTTCTTTCTAATATGTATAAACTCGTGTATTGTAATGAACTATAAAAAAAGAGTAGTGTAGGAACATTGTAATCGTTTTTGTTGTTTAAATGTGAATAAAAATGGATTGAGGTACATTATGAAAACAATCGATAATTCTATGTGCCTAAATGAAAATTAATAATACTATGTTGATTAGTTTAGTGGGATTCGAACTGGGCACGGGATGCGGTGACAACACTATTAGTGTGCCAACATGCCAACCAGCGATGGGCTGATCCAATTCGAGGGCCCGCCTCACCAAATTTAACCCCCCAAAGTCTATCTTCCCAAATCCCAACCCAATTCTTATTTTGCACCAACTTTTCATTTCCAGATTCATCTTCAACACACATCATCTTCTTGAGAAATTTGGTTAAATAGCCAAAGTCAACTAACAATTAAACAAAATAACCACTTCCATTTTTCTCTTTGCCTAAATAACCACTCCTCATTTGAAATTACTAAAATATCCTTATTTAATTTATTTAGTGTTTTTCTTTTCTAAATTCAAAACTCTATCCAACTAAAACAACCCGCATCTCCCTCCCTCACTGAACCTCTCCCTCTCCAAAACCCTTATCCACCACCTCATCCACCTTCTCCAGCCACCATGTCCTCATGGCGCCTCCTCCATCGTCGGCGCCGACAAGTGTTTTGTGGTGTTTTTTAGTGTTTTGTAATCTAATATGAATCTGATTGTTTCTAGTGTATTATGGTGTTTGTAGTGTTTAGAAGTGTTCATTTGTGTGATTTTTTACTTCAAACGTTTGATTGTGTTTCCCTTAGCTCGTTTCGAAATATACAAAAATACACCGATTTACAACGAAATACACTGATTTACACCAAAATACTTTGAGTATTCTAAAAATATATAAACTTTATTGTAAACTCCATTATGCTATGAAAAAGCTATGATGACTTGATTTTAGAGAGAATTTCAAAAGGTTTAAGGTTTTAGAGAGAGATGGAGAAAACATGAAAAGTGAAACTTGGGGATAAGAATGAGTAATGCCTTTACATATTTTGGTGGAAGACAAAGGGTAAATTTGTAATTTTCAGTAAAGTTTGGTTATTTAGGCAAAGAAAAAACAAGAATCATTATTTTGTTGTTCATTTAATTGGCTTTGGTTACTTTTTTTTCATTCAAACGATAGAAGTTACAAATAGCCATGCGATATCAAACACATTACATTCCTAAACTAGTAAATGGGAGTCTAAGCTCCAAATAAACAGCTTCGTCTTCTCGACTTCTGAATCTACGTAATCCTTGAACTTCGCTTCCTGAATATGAGTCCGATCCCGAAGTTGTCTTGAAACGCCCGGAAATCCCACAGAGTGGGTGCTGAATGCTGCACAAGCAGCCCCGAACACGCTGCAAAGGCAGCCACGAAAGCAGAGGAAGTATGTTTAAATATACTCCTCTGCGAGAGTCGAACCCGAGACCTCTTAGAAAGAGGCTCGAGTCCGATGCCACTAGGCTTGCCAAATAGGGGGAGTAAATTGGGAACACTAAAAATTCTAACTTTTTATGTTAGGTTGTTTATGTTGAAGACTTTTATATGTGTGTGTGTTTCTATGTTTCATGTATCTAAAACATGAATGTCTACTGTGCTCACTGTCTAATCAGTGGAGTTGATTATCTAGTAAGAAGACTGTGTTGATTAATCACTATCTTGGATCATCCTACCTTACAAAACAACAGGAGGTACTTGCCATGAAAAACTTACCCAAAGGGGGAGCTTGTTGGTACATAGCATGTACGTGTTGGATGAAGTTTTTCACTAGACCATGTGTTAACAACAATGCATTAATGACGCTAAATCCAAACGAGCATTGGACCAAATGATTAATCAAAGTCAACTCCTCCTAGAAGATTCGAAGGTGATCAATGCTGAATAAAGGGAGTTATGATACGGACATTATCACCGAAGACCAAGTTATTTCAAGTTAAATGCGGTCATGGTCAAATAACGGAGGAGCATTTAATCGGCCGTTTTTGTCAATCAAAATATCATTCATTGACGATTGACTAATTAAATATTGAAGAGCCGAAGCCTAGTATAAAAGGAGCTAGTAGTCACACTAGTCGATACACCTTTTATTCACTTGTTTTCTTATACACAACAGAAAGCTTTTAAGCAAAGTTTGTGTACTAGTTTTCTAGGCGAGTTTTGTATAGAAGCACTTATCAATCTTCTATACTGATTGTACAGTTGTTATTTCATAACAACAGTGAGGAGTTTTTAGTCAATTGAAGTTTGTAAACATCTCATAGAAAAATAGGGGAGCCTATATTGAAAAGGTATGCCCACATACTCTCTATAGCCCTATACAATGCCTTTTCAATATAGGTTCCCCTATTCTTCTATGAGATGTTTACAAACTTCAATTGACTAAAAACTCCTCACTGTTGTTATGAAATAACAACTGTACAATCAGTATAGAAGATTGATAAGTGCTTCTATACAAAACTCGCCTAGAAAACTAGTACACAAACTTTGCTTAAAAGCTTTTTGTTGTGTATAAGAAAACAAGTGAATAAAAGGTGTATCGACTAGTGTGACTACCAGCTCCTTTTATACTAGGCTTCGGCTCTTCAATATTTAATTAGTCAATCGTCAATGAATGATATTTTGATTGACAAAAATGGCCGATTAAGTGCTCCTCCGTTATTTGACCATGACCGCATTTAACTTGAAATAACTTGGTCTTCGGTGATAATGTCCGTATCATAACTCCCTTTATTCAGCATTAATCACCTTCGAATCTTCTAGGAGGAGTTGACTTTTATTAATCATTTGGTCCAATGCTCGTTTGAATTTAGCGTCATTAATGCATTGTTGTTAACACATGGTCTGGTGAAAAACTTCATCCAACACGTAAATGCTATGTACCAACAGTTTTGATTTCGTGAGTTGAATATCTTACATCTAATTCATGATTCAATTGTTCTTCGCATCAATTACTTTGATGTTTCCCCTCACTTTTTTGTTATTTTTGTTCGATGTTAAGTTGAGTTTTGAGCTCGCGAATTAAATAATTTCTATATCAAATGCATAAATTGAACTATTCTCTCGATTGAACAAATTCGAGTTTGTCATTTTATTTTCTACTTATTTTACTGTTTTTGTTTTATGTCTAGTCGCTTTTACAGTTGGCGAATTACTACGCGACCTATGTTGCGGTCGGTCAACGTCATAAAGTGAAGCCGTATCCTATAGTTGATCGGGTTGGGCTATGTTATGTGTATATTCATTAGTCGACGAGGTATAATTTTGTACTACTTTTTGAATTATTCATGCATTGTGAAATCATTTGAGTTGATTTTGCGGAAATTAATTTCACAATGAAGTTAGGTCATATCTAAACAGTCTCTTAATAATGAATTTTGATATTCTTTGGCATATGATAAAGCGAACTTCAATCTCCGAGGCTTTCACCATGCGGTGAACAATATCCCTGCTGATGCAATTGGGTACCTGGTTGTCAATTATGGATTTCTTGGTTGTAGTGGTAAACAAAGATCTTAAGGCTTAATTTTATCTGGGCACCGGAACTTTTTAAATTTTCACAAATAGACACCTGATGACCTTTTTATCCCAAATAGGCACCTCAAAGTTCAGGTGCATGCATTTGGAAAAATTGTTGTTGGAGGAATGGCATCAGGTGCCTAAATTTGGGAAAATTGTTGTTGGAGGAATTGTTGTTGGAGGAATTTGTTCAATATCAACCAGAATCCATATTTCTTTCCAAGAGGTCTCGGGAGTACTACTTAGTTCTTTTTTTTTTTTTGAAAATTAACGCTGAATGAGTTTCGAACCCAGGACCTTCTGATCACAAGCAAGAGCCTTTTCTATTAGGCTATTCGATTAACTCAATACTACTTAGTTCTTATGTGGTTGAGAAACTGGATTCACTTGCAAGCCCCTCATGGTGAGGCAGTTAAATATTTTATAAGGTATGTTGCACTTTTATTTACTTCTTCTAAACTTCAGTTTGTGGTTTTATTTTTAGGATGCAGCCTATAAGTGTGTTTTTAGAGAGTTTATTTTCTTCGAGCAAGAGTCAAGCTGCCTCTTAGACCTTCCTCAAAGTATTAACAACTTGTTCAAGCAAATTTGGGATCTCGAGAATTGCTCATTCAGATCCTACCTTCCAGGTTAAGAGCAATTTTTTTTCTAACATGGTGGATTCTCATTTTTGATGTTTGATCCCATGCCTTGCAACATCTAAAAACTAGGCAACTAAAAATAATAATGAGACATATTTCTTTGAGCTTCAATATTGTTGTTGGAGGAATTTGTTCATATCAACCAGAATCCATTTCTAGCCTTGTAAGCAGTGGCGGACTCCTATTGGTTCACCGCCGTTCAATCGAACATGCATTTTTTTTTTGAAAAAAAAATTATATGTATAAAGGAAAAATTAGTGTAAAAATTAGCATTTAAAATTATATGTGAATAAATTTAAGTGTTTTGAACAGTCACTTAGAAAATTATTCCGATTTCAAACATGCACTTTGAAATTCCTAGATCCGCCACTGCTTGTAAGAATTAGGTGCAGTCGATGTTACTGTGAGCGATAACGAGCATGTAACTAAATGCATGTACTCTAGATACAAACATTAAAATTCCTATGTACTCAAATATGTTTCTATAGAGTACATATGTACTCAAATATATTTTTGTAGAGTACATATGTACTCATATATGTCTTTGTAGAGTACATATGTATTATGCATATAAATATATATATTTTTACCAATTTTAGAGTTTATTTGTAATCAAATATGTTTCTGTAGTGTAATCAAAATATGTTTCTGTAGAGTACATATGTACTCAAATATGTTTATGTAGAGTACATAAGTAATCAAATATGTTTTTGTAGAGTACATATTTACTCTGAATATAAATATAGATATATATATATTCTTATCAATTTTAGAGTTTAATTGCATCAAATATGTTTATCTAGAGTACATATTTACACTGAATATAAAAATATTTAGCAATTTTAGAGTTTATTTGTACTCAAATATGTTTCTGTAAAGTACATATGTACACAAATATGTTTGTGTAAAGTACATATACACATAAATATGTTTTTCTATAGTACATATGTACTCAAATATGTTTCTGTAGAGTACATAATATATAATCTAGATATATACATATATATACATATATCTATTCTTATTAATTTTAGAGTTTATTTGTACTCAAATACGTTTCTGTAGAGTACATTTGTACTTAAATATGTTTCTGTAGAGTACATATGTACTCAAATATGTTTCTAAAGAGTTTATATGAATTCTAAATACAATGTACATTATTAGACACAAAGTTCAAAGTACCCATGTACTCCAGATTATGAGATTTGAGTACAAATGTATTATGAATATAAATATACATTTTATCGTTAATTTTATAGTTTATTTGTACTCAAATATGTTTCTCTAGAGTACATATATACTCATTTCTCTAAAGTACATATGCACTCAAACATATGTTTTTCTAGAGTATACAAGTATTTTGAATATAAATATTCACATTATCAAACACAAAGTATTTTCGTACTCAAATATATGTGTCTTGAGTATATATATATATATGTACTCTATTGGTGTAAGAAAATTGTGGAATCGATTTGTATTATTAAACAATGATACATATTTATACAGGAAGATGGTAGATGTCTACCATTACGAGCTAATACAGTCAACTAATGACCATTAATGCTAACAATGGTCACTAATGCTATATGGTCAACTAATGAGTAATGACCATTAATGCTAATAATGATCACTAACGCTAATAATTATATAACTAATGGTGTAATAATTCTAATACAATATGCGGGCTTATGAGCTAGCCAACCATAACCCTAACACCCTCCCTCAAACTCATGGTAATTTTATAGAATTTCGATGAGTTTGCAATAAACATTACAATATTAATAATACTTAAAAAAACATAAACAAATATGCAATTGTATCCTTCAATGCGATAATCTCCAATTGGTTATGTAAATCGCTACAACCACCATTCGCTCTATCGGTGTTTATAGGACTCGCCAGACAATCCGTATCGGACCAATCAGACCATGCGTATCAGACTCGCCAGACCATGCGTATCGGACTCGCCAAACAATGCGTATCGGACTCGCCAGACAATGCGTATCGAACTCGCCAGACAATGCGTAATTCGCCAATCAATATTTATGAGGAACGCCATTTTTTTTTCCTTCGAACATGTCAGATTATCGCAAAGTTTTGTTTTTTTTTTCAAACGAAAAAAACTAGATTTGGAATAAAAGAACTAAACAAAATTCATATCTAACAAAAAGTACAAAAAAGAAATATTTTAAATCCCACCGGTGAGTATCACATAGTAGAAAACTCACCGACAGGGCAGCGGAAGTCGTATTTAGGCCTCAAGAATCGATAGGCTCGGATACCATGTAAGAATAATATGGAATCGATTTGTATTATTGAACAATGATACATAGATGCCTACCACTACGGGTTAATACAGTCAACTAATGAGTAATGACCATTAATGCTAATAATGGTCACTAATGTTATATGATCAACTAATGAGTAATGACCATTAATGCTAATAATGATCATTAATGCTAATAATCATACAACTAATTGTGTAATAATTATAATACAATATACGGGCTTATGGGCTAGCCACCCATAACCCTAACAATTGGCCTAGTTGACATGTAAGGAAGTTGGCACCATATGCACGCCCTATTTCGTGGGTGAATGACATTGAGGTCCCTCAGTTTTTACCTTAATGTTGTATAGGTCCCTTAGTTTTTCAAATGATCACTTAAGGTCCCTGACTTTTAACTTAATTGTCATATAGGTCCTATAACATTTGAATCAAATACCATATTGGCTATAATGCCCTTATATTTATACCTCAATATTTTTAATTTATTTTTAGCTCAGAAAAAATTATTGGCTTTATTTGAAAAAATATTATAATTTATAAATAATACAAAATCAATAAAATAAAATATCTTTCTTGAAAAAATGAAACAACATTTTTTAAGTTAATTTAATATTTACTAAATGATTTTAAAAAGCTTCAAATATTAGTAAATTTATTTTCAATAAATTAATAGCTTTACATTGTACTATATATTTATGAAAATAGTGATCTATCAAACTTGTTGACATTATACAAGCACAACTCTATTATAAAATGTAGTCAACTACTGCTTCTATATTTTTCATTTGTCATCCTACAAAAAGTAATTTGTTCTAACTTATTTGTTACTTTAGGATTTCAATACAAAGTTCGATTGAATTTTCTTTGTAAGCCCTATTTGATGGGAAATATATCATAAGAGTTTCTAATGTCAATACATTCATTACATTGTTGTTTTATTCACTGATTAAAGATATAAATGTAAAATATTATTAATTCTTAATCGACGTGTGCATCGTTACAATGACAACTAAAACCCTGAATTTATTATTTTCCAAATTAAAATTATTTATTTTATCTATTTTATATCATTTATTAATTTAAATATTTTTAAAACAAAAGTAAATTATATAATGAGATAAAAATGATTTGAAAATATTGAGGTGTAAATAATTTAAGGGCATTATATCAATAAGATATTTGTTAAATGACCTGTTTGACAACTAAATTTAAACTTAAGGACCTAAAATGATAATTCCAAAAATTCAAAGACCTCCCTGACATTTAATTAAAAACCGGGGACCTCAATGTGATTCACCCTTTATTTCGTTTACAATATAATTTCAATTTCGTACCATTTTATAATTTCTACCGTTTTAATCAAAGGAACAAATCCTCTTAAACCCCAAAATTCATTCGGTCTCACTCAAAATTCGTCTGAATGTTAAACAATTTCCACAAAATGGAAGAAGAAAAACTTCAAGAAATCCTAACGAAAAATTCCCCAGTTGAGGTTCGTTCAGAAGAAGAAGAATTTGGTGATGCATGGTTCGAAGCCACAATAATCACTCCTCCTTCAAATAACAAGGTTTTTGTTCAGTACAAAAACCTTTTTGTCGACGAAAGCTCCTCGTCGCTATTTAGAGAACGTGTGCATGTTCGGTTTGTACGCCCCGTGCCACCAATGTACAACAATCCCACGCTGTTCGAGTTGTACGATGTGGTGGATGCTTTCTATAGAGATGGGTGGTGGACTGGTGTGATTACCGGAGTTCATCAGAACTCGACGTTTTTGGTCACTTTTCAGGACCCGCCCAATGAAATTCTGTTCGAGGCTCCGGGTCTTAGGCTTCACTACGATTGGGTCGACTACAAATGGGTTCGACCCAGGAAACAGGTATGCTCATCCCGAAAAGATTTCAAATTTCAAATTTATTGATTTTTTGGATTTTTTTTGAAAAATGTTCAATGTAGTATTTTTTAGGTACTTTCAACTTAAGGTGATACTTTCTGGAGGTGAATTTAGGTGACGATTTCTAAATTTACGTGTTTGGGGATAAAGTTTTTGTGTTCGGCTAATTAAAGAGGGATGAATAATGATTAAGCTAAATTCAGTCTATTTGCGTGAATGTAGGTGAACGATGGGCCTCTGAATGTAGCTGAACGATGTTTTTAGTTATATCTCACCTCAATTTACCTCGAAAAATTATGGAGTGTCTAAAGAATATTCTAATACATTCACGTAGATTCACCTCGCTCCAAACAGACTATACAAGTTGATTAAAAATTACTGGAGTGTTTTTACGAAAGACATTATTTAGTTACTAAAATAATTGTTTAGATATTACATTATTTTACATTGTTATCGTGATAATGAAAATAATGTGGCCATAAGATGTATCATATTTTGTAGACATACAAGTATTTAAAACCAATTTTTTCAAGCTAGAAAGACAACTACAAGTAGTTTTTATTCACATCAAACTTAATGCATATCAATCGAAGATACAAATTTTGATTTGACGTTGGAAATTAAAGTAGACAATGTTTGTGCTTATTACAATATGATTTGTCTTAAGTTTCTTTATGTTGTTAAGCCGAGGATTAATAGTCGCTGATATGCACATCATTATAGTTGTTGGTGCAAAAAGTTTTTGTGTCAATTACTGTAATTGTGATGATTATAGAATATTTTTTTATATATTAATCATTGGCATGATAATGGTTCTTCCATGATTTTGATACTTGTATTTCTTTGCTCTTTTATTTGTTTGAAATTGCAAAAAGAAAATACATGCGCTAATGTTTCGCGAGGGGAAAGGCGTGGAGGTATTAACAAAGATAAAGCACGTACAAGATGTATGGTATCCAGCAACTATTGTCGAGAATCATGCTGATATGACATTCCTGGTGGAGTTCATGACACTGAAGGAGGGCACAAAAAAAACCGAGTCTCAGAAAATGACTGTTGGCCGTAGCCATATACGACCAAGGCCACCGCCTCTTAAGAATATATTATTTCATTTGTTCGAAAAGGTGGATGCTCTGAATGAGTTTGGCTGGTGGAGTGGCGTCATTACAAAAGCACATCCGGATAACAGGTATTCTGTGTCTTTCCAGATTATGGAAAGGAATTTGGATTTCGATCGCACAGCCATACGACTTCAGCTTAACTGGAGAGGCGGAAAGTGGTGGTTTGCATCATCCCAGGTAGGCCCACTCTCTTTTGGAGAATGTTGAGGACTTTATCTGCTGGAATCGTCTAAACTGTGTTGCGCATTGCTCCATTCATTGGATTGCTACCCGCCCATGTTTTACCTATAAAACAGTTTTAAACTTCTCCAGCTGACATATGAATTATGTTGAGCTTCGGAAAAACTACCCATATACTATCACCATTCACGAGGATAGGAAAAAAATGTGTTTGTTCTGTAACTCATGAGTTATTGAGATTTCCTCATCGATACAATCTGATATGAATAATATGCATCCAATAAAATCTAATTAAGATATACTGTTCACATCGATTATGTGTTACTAGTTGATTGACAAATACGGAGTATTCTGTATTTGGCCAACCGTTTTTTCTGGGGAATTTGAGCAGATATAAATTTATGTGTATTATTTGTCTGTGTTATTTCTATATTATTTCTGCGACCCTCACAATGTCGGAAAGCATGTAGACAAATAAGTAATAACCCCTAGTTAAGTATATGAAAGAACCCGTTATTTCTAATATTTCTGATGCAATCGCAGCTTATCGTAATGGATTTCCATGCTATTTTATTTGCTTTTTTGCAATATTTTTGAAGTCTAACTCACTGGTAATGGTCTTCAAGTTGTAAGTGTTCGCGGAATTGCTTTGCTTAACGATTTAATTTCCCCAATTGTTTATGTAGGGCAATCAACTCATATATTTACAAAATACGACTAGCTTCCCAGCTTTGGAATTATAATGTATTCAAAGCCCTTTGATTGTCGAGTTCTCTTGTTTACATTTTTAGTATATCTGTAGTTTATTTGTAGCTGAGGCGTATAAGGGATTATTATTGTTTCTTTACTACTACAACTTAAACCTGTATCTATATTTTTAACTCATCTATTTATGGTTAATACCATGTATCAACTATTCAACTCCATGAACATTTGGAAATTAACTCAATTGGTAAAGGGTGCGGACGGATATCTTTATTTCAGTGAAAATTTCAGATGTGGAATTATTTAATTTCTAATAATTTATCTATAATTAATTTACGACAATCTAGTGGGTATAGGTACTAAGTTGATAGAATCCTGCTAGTTATCTAGTTATCTCAAAACCATTAAGGTCTCATATTCTCTAATTCAGGAAGAGGTACCATCTCAAAACCATGAAGGTCTTGTTGGCATTGAACTTAATGATATATCTTTTGGAAAGACTTGCGGGGACCAGCCCTCGTGTAATCCTTCTTGGGGACTGAGAACTGTAAGCTTCTTCCCTTTTACCATCTATTTTCCATGAGGGTGTGATGTTTTGTGCTAGGAATCTTAGCAAGCTACTCTTCATTCTGTAGAATGAGTTGCATAGGTGGATGCTATAGTATCAGATGGATTTTTGCATGATTCAAGACGATGTCGCTAGTAATCTAGAGCTGTTAGCATTTATACCACGTTTTAGCGATGTTATTTTAATCACTACTTTCTTCACAATGTTTTCCACAATTATGTTAGTATAAAACTATTGCAGTGCACTATGTTGCATCAAAAGTTAGCACTTCTATAAAAGTCAGGAAAATCTCTGGAACAGTATGAAATAATTGAACAATTCTTTCTTTGAAGCAGAAGAAAAAGGCCGAAAAGGATAATCATGTGCTCTGTTCTAGGAGAAACTCAGGACAAGTTGGTAAATGGCTTGACATAACATCTCTATTACCGTATCGTTTTCCTTTCATCTGTTGTCATGAGATTATGCATGACTCTTGCCGTGCATTTCAACAGGTGAAGACTGTGATAATGGCTTTACAAAACTAGCTGACCCTGTTGAGAAACGTTCTGGAGTAAATAAAGCTGACACTGGTTTTACCAGTGGGTTGGAAACTTGTACATTCAGTGGCGGGCGAGCAGGAAAGGGTTGCTTAACTAATGATGAAAAGTGTCTAAAGTTTGAGGTGCAACCAAATGATCAGCCAGTGCAAGATAAAGGGGTCAGTTGAAATGCGAGGATAACTATACAGTATATCTTTTAATTATAGAATCAAAGATAACTGGGGAGGTGTTCGGGATTATACTTTTCCAATTATTGTGATCTTCAGTGGTGTGTTGTTTTGCTTGTCATGACGGGAATTTCATATTTTTGTTGATGTTATAGTCATGGCAGTCTGACCTTCCTTATGGTTCTTTGTAGGATCAGTCGGAAGATGGAAAGAGCAGCCACAAGAGAAAAATATCTAGGCCAAGGAAAGTGTGTGAGGGCAGTGAAAATGCTGAAATAACAGGTATAGTTGTCTTAGATTTTGTTAGATGGGTTTTAATGGCTTCAAAACGTGATATTAGTTTATTGTGCTGAACAAATCAATAATACTGTGAATGATTGCTTATGTCATAAAAGATCACGCAAGTGAAGTGATTTACATGTCGCTCTTGATTCAATGTTGACGAGTATGGGAGGCTTGTTTGCCTGCAGAAAATTCTTTGATGCCAATTCGAGATTCCATGACGCCGGTTTATGCTACACTTGAACGTGGAAATGATACAGACAGTACACCGATAAAATCTTGGTTGAGACTGACAACTTACAATAATGATCAAGCTTTAATCAGTGAACACGAGGAGCGGATACCAGAGAAAGCAAAACGAAGAACTACTAGTGAAGAGAATATTGTTCAAGTTTCAGGTCAACTATAATTCATTTTCAGCAGTTTGTATCACATGTATCTAAGAGATATCTGTATTTGCAAATGATAACTCACATGTAGTCAGTATATAGATACAGATTATTGGCAAATGAAGAAGCACTGATGTTTCACCATCTATTTTCAGATGGAACGTTAGCTGGTAACAACCACTTTATCTCGATAGATTCCTCAGATGGTACTGTTGCTAAGACAACAGAACCTTTTTGCATGACCAAAATAGGCATCAGAACTGTACAGCAAGAGCCTGGCATGCTCGATGATCACCCTCTTTCAGTGCAGTTTGAAAAGATGCAGTCTCATGGTACTGTGAATAGCTCAAGTAACCTTACGTTAACTTATCTGTTTCTCCACTTTACTCCTTCGTAGTTTCCTGAATAAAATAAATTCTTCGCCAGGAGCTTCTACATCTACTATTATGGAGCAATCTACTGAATTAAGGCAAACTAGGAAAGAACTAAATGGACAAATTGCTTGCGAAAAGGTTGATGGAATTACTGCTGTCATGAGTGACGCAGTAGATACACAAAATAGTGTTCTTGTAGATGGTGATACAATGGTGGAGCAATCTGCTGAATCAAGGCTGGCCAGGAAAGAGCTATTTGGACTTACTACTTCCGCAAAGGATAACAAAAGTGCAACCATCATGAGTGAGGAAGTAGATGCAGAAAGCCTTGTTCTTGTGGATGGCAAGGCAAGCATCAGTACAACAGGTGATGCTGCGCTTCCATTTGAGAAGAGCTCTTCGCTTTGGACAGTACTCGAATCTATGGAAGCTTTCCGTAAGATGCCACAGAAGCCACATTTTAGACCTTTGCAACAGCACAAAGAAAGTTCGCGAGAGAGCGATGCTATAGCATATATGGTCACCTTTGTAACTGTAGTAGAAAGAATATCAAGGTTGAGCTTTGATGATATGAAGGAAAATATCGTCTCTATTTTGGACACTCTCAATGATCTGGAGAATCATGGATTTGGAGTTCAGGTTTTACGAAATCGAATAACTGAGTTGGAATCACTTGAAGAAAAACATAAAAAACTGCTTGCAGAGGTAGATGTCATCAACAAGCAAATATTCTCGTGCAACTTGGACAAAGCTGACCAGGAGAAAGAAATTAGTGAAGCAACCAATCAGATAAAGAAATTGCAGGAAACGATTGCAAATGCAGAGTCCATAAAGGATATAAAAGAAGGTGAAATTGCAGAACTGGAATCTAGACGCCAGGAGGCCGAGGAATCTATACTGAGTGCTCGCAGTTGTTGTGAGCGTCTGGCATCAGGTGTTTTGTGATTAGGCTGCGCTTGTGCGTTTGATACTAAGGTCCGGTCCTGACATTTTCGGGGCCCTTGACAAAAATGAAAAACGGAGCCCCCAAAATATATTAAAACAATTGACTAAATACTAACTTTACTTTTATTAGAAGAAAAAGATGTTACATGAAACGTTAATTTTACAAAAAAACTACTTCTCCGAGCATTGCTTGATGCAAAATCATCAATAATAGAACTAATATCGATACTTCATAATATATTCCTTTCGATGCATACAATTGACAAATCGCTTAGTCTTTCTTGTGACATGGTTGAACTCAGGTACGTCTTGACCAACTTTAGCTTCGAAAAACTTCTCTCCGTTGATGCTACAGAAACAGGCACAGTCAATAAAATTCGATATGCAATTGAAACATTTGGATAACAATCAGCTTCTTTAAAATTTCAATATTTCAATGGCTGACATTGATACATTTGGTAAAGTCGATTGCAACACTCTTAATTCAGAATATATATCATTTAAATCAATATCGGATTTATCATTATGGGATAAAGCTTTAGTAAGATGGATGCAACAATTTCTTAATTCACTATCGTCCAATGACATCAAATTCGTTGAATCAAATAGAAAACCATGTATACTTTCAAATGATTGTAATTGTTCAAATCTTTGTTTCAATGAAGCAATTGTCATATCAACCACAACTAGGAAATAATAAATTCTAAAAGATTCCTCTACAGATTGTATTTCTTCATTTTGATCATTTTCATCTGAATGCTTTCTTCTAAATATTCGACGTTTTGTTGGAAAAACAAGATCCACATTCATATCTATAGCTATACCTTTTGCAATTTCCAAACTCCTTTCATATCCATCATTTCTAAATTTTTTAAAATACAACATCACGTCTTTCACATGATTCATAACAATATTAATGTTCATAGATTTATTTTGTAATTGTTTGCTAACCATATTGATAGCGAATAAAATATCATACCAAATAATCATTCCAAGTAAAAATTCAAAGTTCTCAATTGAAGTAATCAAACTTTCTGCTCCACTCTTTGTTTTTGCCTCTTCAGAAGATTCATATAATTCCACTAAATAGGGCCCCAACAACAATCAATACAATGGTCCGTTTATAGTTTGAATTGAAGACAAACGGTCTATTATCATTCACACTTCAAAAAAAAATAAGGCAACCAATTACTCCATTAGTCCATCACAAATTCACAATATATATAATAAGGTAGTTTAATTTTCGAAAATTTGGGGCCCCCCGGGCTGGGGCCCTGGGCCGTCGCCCACCCCAGCCTAGGGCCAGAGCCGAGCCTGTTGATACCTTTACTTCTATGTCACAAATATATTATTCCAGTACATACAATTAAAAGTCTTCCTTTTTTGAAGATCTTGCAAACATAATCTCATTAATGTTATCTCATTATTCAAAAGTTCCTTTTTTTGTTTTTGTAACTTACCTTTCAATTAATTGTTCAATTTAATTACTCCCTCCGTCCCTAAAAGATTGTCACATTTTGACTTTTGGTAGTCAACAAAACACGATTTAAAACATAAATATCTATTATTTTACATGCAAAAAAATTATAAAAAGTTAATATTTCAAAAATATATATTGAGACGAATCTAACAAGGTCCCACAAGACTATATTACTTCTTATCGTTTAATGGGAATTCATGATCAAGTTTTGTGATGTTTGACTATCAAAAGTCAAAATGTGACAATCTTTTAGGGACGGAGGTAGTACATAGTATATAAGAAATCTTGAAGATTAAGTTAGTGTATATAAGAAATCTTGAAGATTTAAGTTAGATACCATATTTAATATGATACCTTATTTTAGAATGACCTTTTTATACTATTGTTAGTATTCTATATATACGTGCAAGTACATACATATATGACCACACTTGTTTCACATAGATTTTTAGAGAATAATATATAGATCGTCAATTATTATTAGCATGGATATCATCCCATCATCGTCGTCGTTGTGTTGTTCTTGTGACATACCATGGGATCCGATCCCGGAAATCCTGTGGCGTTTGCCTGCAGCGAGTCTTTTATGTTTCCGGAGAGTGTCAAAATCATGGCCCGATTTAATAGACAGCAAAGATTGAGGAAACAGCATCTCAATCACTCTGTGAAATCCAATGCATACAAGAAGCTCATGATACTAGATAGCGACTCCACGTTCTTATCTATCGACCTCAGTATGGTGGAACAACACCACCAGATCTTAGTCAATTCTCATGTTCTTCGTGAACATCCCTTCGACATTTTTACTAATGGTGTGTTTGGATTGGGGTGAATTTAGGTGAAGGAAAACATTTACAAGTAACCTAGGTTAGGGGAATGTAGGGAAATATAGGTGAAACTATTATAATTTCTGTTTGGATACCATTACCCTTCAATAGGTGAAACAATATAATTAATAACTCGAAAAACAATATACTAATATTTATATCCTTCTCTTTAATATTATGTACAACATCCCGTTTTTGTTTGCAAATTATTACTAGAATAGAAACATTAGCAAAACATAAATATTTTTAACAATAAAAAACAAAAATAACAATTTTTCGTGTAATTGAGACTCCATTTAAGAATTAGTATAACTCAAGTGGTTAGGTTCGCATGACATTTATACTACCTCAACTCAACAATGCGATGAAAAGAGACCACCTTTGAGAAATGGAAAACATAATAAGGATAAGGGCAAATGCCTTCTGACATCACTCAATGTCAAGCAAGAGTAAAAGACAGAAAAAGCAGTATGAAATACAAAAATGAAAATAGTTACGCAATACAATAATGCAAAGAGGCGGCAATTTATATATAATAACGAGTGAGGTATATTTTTTTGGAGGAAATTGTGTGAACAACGGGAGAATTAATCCGTTAACCTAACATTACCCACCGAATTGGGGGTGAATGATTTGAGGGTGAATGAGCATAAATATGTTAACCTAGATTCACCTACATTAACCTTAAAAATTTATTAATTTTGGTTCCAAACAGGGTGAATGATAAATTTCACCTAGGTTCATCCCAATCCAAACGGACCATAAAAATAAGGTACTAGGCTCTTGCAATGGATTACTTTGCTTAAGGAGCGGCGAGAGGACTCTTCTGTTCAATCCATCTACCAAGAGGTACCAATATTTGCCCCAAGTCGATCAACTTAGGATATCATCACACATCTATGGCTTTGGGTATGATGATGTGAATGGTGACTATAAATTGTTCATGTTTTGTGGTCCCTCGGTTCATGTTTATAGCTTATAAGGTACCTGAAATCGAGCGTTGAAGAGATGAACAAGACAGCAATTTCTAATATCTTTCTAAGGGACAAGAGGCCATACGAAATCACATTGCAGAAAGAGATTCTTATCTATTTCTGCAAGATTGATTCAAAAGGGATCCTACAATAACCTACAGATTCTTACTTACAAACATCCAATGTTCCTATTTCGCTCTGTCATCCTTATCCCGCAGCAGATTGTGTACAAAAAGGATGTCCATGCATTAGAATTCGTTCCAGTATCTATAGTATTATCACACTTCAAAAAGAACAAGATCGCTACATCGAGGAATATGCAATTTGCATCATTCAATCAGTGGGCATTTTCTTTTTGAAGGCGGGATGGATGACACCCTTCTGTGACTGCAGTTTATCCATCTTATCCATACATTCTCTCATCCTCTTTAAGGTAACAGATACGGCTGACGCGTTACTTGAAATCTTTTGTTTGAGGAGTTCAAGTTTCTTTACGTCTTCTGGGTCCTCTTCTATCAAAGAGGCCTCACTTGCTGATCCTCGAGGGCTACCTGTCAAACAGTAATTAAGGTCAATATTTGCAATGAGGTACAAACAGGCCTCTATTTTATTTTGTGTTCAAATTTCACAGCTATTCAGTGAACGCACGTCATTTCTCAAGCAAAGTGATTCTCAAGAATATGTTCTCTTTCAATATTTTACCAACTAGTGTTCGCCTAATTACCAAGCTAGCCAGATCTTACATGCTTAAACCAAGTTTCCAGTTCTATTCTGATATAATTTCGACATCATGATCGAATAATAACGACATAACATGACTCATGGTATCAATTCACAAGTGAATAACTTCAGCACATGAACTGCGCCCTCAAGTAAACAAGATATTGTATCTCAACAGACTCCACCACCCAACTGAAAACTGTTCAGCATAAAAAATCAACAAAACCACAAATGGGTACCTTTGAGAGTAAGCTTGAGAACCCACTTTTTATACAACCAGATTCTATCCAAGTTGAACATCATAAATCCAACCATTCGCAACCAGATTCTATTAACTACAACATTATCAATATATTATCTCAAGAAAGTTTTCAGCATCATCTCCTCTACAAAAAGTCAGAGTGTGTTGGGACTACTTCAGTTGCTTTAATTATATAGTAAGAACTATGGATAAATCCACCTTTCCTGAAAATGCTTGGCTATCAAGGTTTGTTTGGAAAACTTCTATTAGGAGTGTTTTGCGATTTCGTCCGCAGATATGGATAATTTATCTCCTGCCAAATGGAAACATATATTGTATAACTTCCTCCCTTAAAAGCTATCAACAAAGAGCTCAGCCTAACACCCGACTAACCTCTCCCCATAAAATTTCACACAATCTACAATTCAACTATAAGATCTTACATCTCTACATATAGACAACATTCTGCATTCCAAACGATTCTAACCGGACATAATCAGCACCAAATTAGGGATTACAATGTGGGCATTAAAATTTAACTGAAACAACTACAATTGCACAGAATGTATCCAATAGTAAACCCTATAGGCTTCAAACCCGAATACAAAAACGAAATAACCCATCACAATGCAACAAGCAACACCTGATATCTATCTAAGCGGATAAATTCAGCAATCTAAGGAGAACATTTTGCAACATGCCCCCCTCCCCCCATCTTAAAAAGATCATCTAGTTTCAAATTTTGATAGTTGACTTTCTAATTTTAAACCCATATAATTTTGTTTTCGTTTATAATATTCGATGAATAAGATATCAAATCACACTAAAACTAATTTCATCACTAAAATAATTATTTCGATTGGAACAAGTTTGTAGATTTTGACATAAAAATGAAAGCAGAATAGAAGTACCTTGGGTATAAGGGTGGGGTATAGGGGGTCTTTGAGATTCCAGAAGGGAGGCCAAAGTGGTTTTGAGCTTATCTGGACAGCTTTTTCTATACCCTAGTACTCGTTGAGCCATTTCAGCAACTGATTCTTCTATTTCTTCTACATCATCATCATCATCATCATCTTCTTCGTCTTCGTCTTCCTCTTCCTCTTCCTCTTCCTCTTCCTCTTCATTTCGAGCATCGAAATGGGTGTCTAATGGGTTTGGGTTCTGCATCACGGGCTTGCGAAGAGCGTGTGTGTAGAGGGAGGGAGGGGGGGGAAGAGGGAGGGGAAAATTGATTTTGGTTAGGGTTTTGAAATTTTGAAATCAATTGAAACACTAAATTTGGACATTCCCTTTTATCTTCTTACAATATACTAGAATCTAATATTTATAATATGATTTTTAGGGGTGAAATGACTACTCTGCTCCTATTTGGAAGTGTAGTAATTGAGGAAGTTAAATGGGCTAAAACTTTAATTTTACCCTTCCAAGTTCCAACCAACACTGATGTATAGTGTTACACGAAGCTTATTAGTATAAATAGTTATGTGGACATAATCATGCTTGTGTATCGTAATAATAATTATATAAAGACTTTTAGTTAATAATTATAAAAAGAAAATACTCCCTCTATCCCTAAATGATTGTCACATTTTTTACTTTTGATGGTCAACAAAACACGATTTAAAACATATGTATTGAGATGACTCTAAAAAAATCCTACAAGACTACATTATTTCTTATCGTTTAATGAGGATTTAAGATCAAATTTTATAATGTTTGACTAACAAAAGTCAAAATGTGACAATCTTGTAGGGACGGAGGGAGTATTAGTTATTCAAATATATGTTTTATTATACAATAAAAATAACACATGTCAAAAGTGAAATTAATTTTATATAGTTTTTTATCCTACAATTAGAAAAATTTGAAATGTTACATCAACAAAAAAAAGTTTCCTAATTTCACTTTCCTATATGTAGTGAATAATTACACAAGTTACTTTTGTGAGAGTAATGTTAATTTATTTTAATTTTTTGGATGTTGTGGTTGATTTTCATCATAATAACATAGATATCTCAATTTTAATATTTTGCTCATGCTTTATATTGAAAATACATAATAAAAACATAATTGATGACATCAATATATTTTTTTTTTTGCTTTGAAATTTTAATTGAACAACACTTGTCTAAAAGTGATATTCAACAAACAATTAAAATGGTGTTTCAAATAAATGTCATTTAAAATTTTACTTAGATGATGCTTATGTATAGTGTTGTCTAAAATTTTACTTAAACGTCAAAGTGATTATTTAGGTAGGGCAACATGCGAGCATCGTCCACGTATTTTGCTTGCGAAGTACTTCTAATTATGACGTTTTTTTGCATTGTCTAATTTCCTTTTTGAGTATTGTATAAGATGTTTTTTTGTTCTAGTGCTCGATTCCATTTAAATACGTAGATGTTCCTTCCGGTTGTTTTCTTTGATTATTTATGTTCTCAAGTTGTTATATTGAAGATCTAACTGTTTTCTTGAATTTTTTTATGGTTTTGAAGTGGTTCTGTTGAAGATCTAACTATTTTCTTGAATTTTTCTATGATTTTGAAGTTGTTATGTTAATCCGTGACCTTGACCTAGTGGTTGTCGACTCAGCCTTCACAATTGGAAGTCGTAGTTTCTGAGTTTGACAAAAAAAAGTTGTTATGTTGAAGGCCTAACTATATTGACTATAGGCTAACTATGTTCAAGATCTAACTACTGTAACAACTAACTAGAACAATTTTCATATGTTGCAGCCTTGTTTTTGAAGTTGAAAATATCAAGATCTGGGAGATTACCTTCCAATAAAACTAGAACAATTTACTTATGTATGTTGATATATACATGCTCACCAACCTAAATACAGAAAGCTCTCATCTATAGAACACTTCATCGATAACGTGTATCGCTCTTCGTGGCCCTTACGTACAAGTGTGATTTTGACGACGTAGATATTCTTATATACATTGCAGTCTGAAGTCTACCCAAGTTTTAGAACTTAGATGGCATCTCTTATCATCAGGAATGCCAACCATTAGGAGCGTGAACCGTGGAACGTCTCTTTCCTTTCGCCATCACTTGTGCTCTAATTATGTTTTCATTTGACACTGCCTCCTCAATATTGCTCTGGACCAGCTTACACAGTTCATCAAGAGCGAGCATCGGAAAGGGCTCCTCAATCAAATCACCTACCTGCAATTTCTTGATATTCTGTAAATGTTCCAACATCAAAAATATGAGACGAAGAAACAGAAGAAGGAAAAACCTCTTCGATACAAAACAATGAAGCAGCGCTGACAAAAGTAGCTGGAACCACAATCCAGTGGCAGTCATCCCAAAGTATAATAGGGAGCGTGATATGCCATAGTACCAGAAACCTCGACGTCAACCTAGTATAGGACAAGGGGATCGGTATGCCCATCAAATGTTCACATACACTAATCCCCTCCTGGAAACAAGATAGTTTTGCCTCCTGCATTTAGCGACAGATGAAATTGCAACTAATTTAGGAATAACAAAAGGCTGATGGTTAGTAAGAGCCACATCAAAGACTGTTGAAAACATAAAAGCAGATTACACTCTTCTTACAAGCTTAACCTTTAGTCAAATTATTGCAACAGGTGTGCAACTAAGGTCATTGATCGATTCTAAATATTTCCACACACGAGGGCAAGTATGACATAAAATATGAATAAAAATACACTCACTTGTCCTCTTAAATAAATTTCAGATTTCAGTCGCAGTGGTAATTCAGATTTAGGGCTAAGTGTGTTATGTTCGAGCTAGACGAGCATTTAGAGGTCTATTGACGAACACTCTTAAAACTTTTATCCTAAATCAGATTTCATATAGGAGTAATTTCTTCAAACTAGTATGATAAAAAGCCCTCATAACACATTTTTATGGTACACAAATTGAAGAACAAGAACCTATGCCTAACAAAGCTTCAAACAAACTCGAGAAGACATGGCTGGATTCTTCCTTTTATACCACATAACAACACAAATCAGATCCTTCAAGAAGAACAAACTGCATGAACTAATCCCCTCCCACAATGACCAGTTCGCCGCACACACCTACAAAATTCAAGTATACAACAAAAAGAATTCTGAGATGACTTACCAGTAAATTCCGCTTTGCCTCATCCAAATGCAGATACTGGAGGCTTTGCGAAATGAATTCAATGATGCAGCGTGGCCTATGCTTTGAACCTACTACAATAGCCAAATCTTCTTCCTCCACTAAATTTTGTAGGTCATTCGCAATGTCTGACCCGTTTATTATGTGGCACTGCACTAAGAAAAATAAAAGTAGTTCATGAATCTCTATAACATATTGCAGTGATATGTATAATGATAGCTCGTTTTCAAAATTCTAACCCAAAGTTTACGCGCTATAATGTAAGATAAGAAAGGAAATAGCCAAAGTTTACGCGCTATACTCAGGGGAGTTAGAGTTAATCCGACCTTTAGTGCGATTGGAAATGCAATAATATACTGCAAGAGTGCCTTCTTAAGCTTCACATCATCAGAATTTCCCACGCCAGCTATCACTTGTCCAGCAAAGTCATTCGCCCCAGCGAGCACCTTAGTCCAAGCTTTCCTCCCTTCTTCGTACCTAGAGTACGAGGCCTCAGTCCTGAACACTAACAGAAGTGCCAAAGCCGGGGCTGTTAATTGATATGGCAACGAAGAAGCTCTCAACACAGGGAAAAGCTCTGGCAGCCAATTCATTAAAACTGCAGAATTGTAACTAGCAATCATGACCGCGAAAGAAGTGAAGGCGATTACAGGTGGAACCAAAGATAGAATGACCCTCGAACTCAAACTCGATGCCAGATGCCTCACATGTCTCAATGAGCTTCTATGCTGCACCCATGTCTCATGGTTGTACAGAGTTCTTTTCTTTTTTACACCCCTTTCCTTAATTCTATCGGCCCAGTCGGGCAACGCCCGCAAAAGAGAGACGAGGGTTGATTGCTGGATTGGTGAAGGATCCTGAGATTGAGCACAGCTGACTCTGAAACTGAGTTTGACATTCTTGGAGGCATATGATGATGGTCTGTGAAATTTCAAAAGATTTATACAGATTGCATTGGATGAAGATGATGATATATCTGTTGGAGGTTGGAATATTCTTGTTGGATTTTTCATCTAATGAAGTATAAGTTGAAATCTTCTTAGAATTCGAACAAGAAGAAGAAGAAACGAAATTGAGAGGATTTGGGCAGTGGAGAGAGAGAGAGGGAGCTTTGGAAAAGAGAATCTATGGGTAGTTTGAAGTGGTTAGTTTGTGAATGAGGTTGGACATGAGACCGATAGGTGTTTCCAAACAAAAATACTTTATCTCATACTAGTGACTAGTGAGACCATCTTAGCACTCTCCCCGCACGAGACATAGCTCAAATGGTAAGGAACTTCACTATAAGAATGTGTTTCTCCTGTGCTTCTCCATAAGTGTGTGGGTTCGATCCACAGCAGGTGCATGAGTAAATCTGCATTTGTTCAAGGAAGAATCTGCTTGTGGGTGGTTACCCAGCCTCTCTGGACACTCTTGAGATGGAGTACCGAGCCGCTAGAGGCACATCCTGGATTCACCTCCTCTGTTGAGCGATGGGCTAGCCAAACAGGGCGCCTTAAATAAGCATATCATTTATCTTAGCACTCTCCCTTCTCGTATCAAATTATTGTTGTCTAATAAAATCACACTTTAATGTCTACCACCGTAAGACACCTAGTCATTCATAAACTTTTTCGCTTCTTTCATTCACATAGCTCCATCTCAGATCTTAAGTTACGGTTCATTAAGCTTTTCGTTCATTAATGGTTCATTAATCATAAAAAATATATATTCTATCCATTTAAATTATATTTTCTTCTTCTTTTGATACATTTTAGGTAATAAGTACCATTATGTCAATAAAAAATCATAATATCAATCACCTAAACCTATTTTCCGTTTTAAATAATTTGTATCAACTTGTTTAACAGATTTGGTACAAAAACTATATCGGTGTATAATATATCATTTTAGTACATTTCTTTTGAACATTTTATGTTGTACCATCTTAGAATGATATATTTTAGTAATGGATACCGTCTTTAAATTTAAAATAAATGAACGATATTATTATTGATTTGTAGCCGTTCTCCAGATTTTGGGTATTCAAATGAGGCAACATGATGCACTACTTATAGATCGTGAAAAATTTGAAATATTGGTGAAAACAAAGTTTAATTTTGGATAATTAATTGGCTAGAAAAGTCATTTTGAAAAACAGGAGGGTTGATTTCAATATGGGTTTCACTTAATATTGAATTCTTTTAGAGCATGTATATGAGCTCCCCCAAATTTTCCTCTATAATTCATTCCCAATTGGTACTTTTCTATTTTTGGGACTAGTTGCTCTTTAGCAGATCCCCTATTATTCACAACTAATTGAATCATAATAATTATAACTAAAGAATAGGGAGAGTACAAATTTGAGGGTGAGTGAATAATTTATTGGGAGTCAAGCTATTTTAGCTATTTTAGGGAAGCTGAAAAAGTGTCAGTTTTAGTAAGTTGAACCCCTATTATAATTTATAGGGGAGTTGATGCACATGCTCCCTACAAATATTAGCATGAGAGAGAAGAACAGATTTAAGATGGAGTTCTGTACCTGCTTACCTGTTGCACTTAGTGTTGTTAATGAGATGGTCCAAGTCGGTTCAGACCGTTAATTAAACCGGTTTCATTTCGAAAATCGGTTTGTTAATTAACCAGTTTTAAGTGTCGTGACTAAATTGTCCTTCAATTTTTATGCTTAAGAATATGATTTCAGCAAATTGGCGAAAAGTAGACGAGTTGAGTAGTATTGGAACATGAGTGATGTCTGTGGCACGAAAATAAACGTCAGTGGTAAATGTGATAAATAAATCAAACGTTAATGATGTCCGGTGTCATTTTCCCTAAAAAATATAAATGGTTTTAATGAGCGAGCGAATGATTAACATGTGATTTGCAACGAATTAAGAACGAATCATAATCGGTTCGCATTGAAACTTACATTTCAATCAAATTAATTTCATAAATGATTTTAACGAGCGAATACAAATAATTTACGACTTGTAGACTTAAATGTTGTACCGAACTAGGTTAACATTTCTTGGTTATTTAACTTTTCTATCTATGTGGTATACATGATTAAGTACCATTTTAACTCGCTTTTATGTACTACTCCCTCCGTCCTTAAAAGATTGTCACATTTTGACCTTTGTTAGTCAAATATTACAAAATTTGATTATGAATTCTCATTAAACGATAAGAAATAATATAGTCTTGCGGGACCTTGTTAGATTCATCTCAATATATATTTTTGAAATATTAAATTTTTATAATTTTTTTGCATGTAGAATAATAGATATTTATGTTTTAAATCGTGTTTTGTTGACCATCAAAAGTCAAAATGTGGCAATCTTTTAGAGACGGAAAAAGTATAATAATTGAAGTCCTAGTTATACGGTTGTACTCTTAGAGAAGTGTGAATTTGTCACACTATTTATCTCATAGAACCCTATCCTGAAATACGAAGAAAGTAAATTACGAGATGTGTCTCACCAAATTAGAGGAATAAAGTTTTTTTTAATCTCTTTATTAATATAAGGTTCACTTATGATAAAATTCAAATCTAATTAATCTGAAAAGACAACGTTATTAATAATTATGATTGTAATTATTTATCAATTGAGTTATATTATTACCGATCACACCTCTACTCTCACATAGTCACATTACACTATTTCATGTTGAATATCAAGGTGATCTGGATTATGACACCTGTCTCTTTATTTCAATTGTTAGGACAAGTCAACAATCTCTAAAAGGTAAATCCCCTGCTCACCACCGCCCCCCTCCCCCCTCCCCCCCCCCCCCCCCCCCTGTTTACTCTCTTTGGCAAAATGCGTAAGACTAAAGATCGAGCCCAAGTGTTCAGAATTGGTACAAAAGTGGAAGTAACATGCAACGAAGAAGGGTTGAAGGATTCCTGGTACTCATGCACAATCATCAAGAAACCAAAAAGATCGAAAAAACCATCCCCTGCCTTCAAGAGAGGCCATTATTGGGTGGAGTATGAAAAAATTCTTGAGGAAGAAGACCATTCGCAACCACTTCGAGAATACGTGGACGGTTCGCTTCTTAGGCCTCTGCCACCAACAGCCTCTGCATGCACCGGAAACTTCCAGGTGTTCGACGTCGTGGAGGCCAGCTATAACGATGGGTGGTGGGTTGGTGTGGTTGTTGAAGTGAAGAATGATGGAAGAAATTATTGTGTCCTTTTTGAGACCCCTTTGGAGGAAATGGAGTTTGGAAGAGATGAGTTGAGACCTCATCATTGTTGGCTTGGTGGAGAGAAATGGGCAGACCACCCCAAAAAGGTTCATGGTTTATCTTCTACTCCATCCTATACAAATTGACGTTTTTGAAATTCGTGTCACAGCTTTCGTCACAAAGTAGTTTTTGTTCCCTATGTATGTTGCTCAGCTGCATGTTTATGCAGCCCGATTTCGGTGCTTCAAGGTATTTTTTATGAACGTTAATCAATATACTTACTGGTATTGTACCCATCTGAAACTTTATATTGGTACAAGAAATAATATCAACATAACTTGTATCAAAATTATACTATAACAATGGTACGATACCGCAAGCTTCTATCCAATAACTAATAACTTAAACCCAAAATGAACCCAAAATAAAAGTAAAAGTAGTAAATATATATGTGATTTGCAAATTGACCAACGAATATATAGATAATTGTAGCGTGGCCCTTTATTATATTAATAATTGCAGTGTGGCCCTTAATTTATGAGATATTATGCCCAGACCCCCTTGATGAACCTGATGCAAGTATTGATGCACCTAATCTTTTCACCGTTATGACCTCTTTTGAGCATACCAATATGGTGTATCTTCCGTTCTCGAGTAGAATGTAATCTACTCGAGGTGCAAGTTGTGATAATGGATCAACTATATTCAATAGTGAATTCATTATTGCAAGCTGTTTTGATCTATCCTTGTTCCTTTTATTGCTTGCTGTGGATTGGTGTTCGCCCATTCGGAATGAGCCTACTTTTGTGGCTTTGTAGACAAAAGGAGATTTTCTTTCTAATGCTCAACTAACTTTTTATTCCAGATTGTTGAGCGTCGTCCTTTAGATGGGAATAAAACTGTGGGATTTTTTCAGCTTCAGCCTGCAGAAATTAGCATTATGTTAAGGACACCTTCACCAGCTATGGTACTACAGCTAGAGGGGAGCCACTCTTTGAATTGGGCAAATGTAGTACAGGCCCTCGAAGCACCACCGTTACTCAATCAATCTTGCAGATTGTCCTCGAGTGAAGGAAGTTCGAGTTGTAAAAGAAAAATGAAAGCCATACAACTCCAGGTCCTGTCAAATTGTTTGTATTTTTGGATATTCATTCAACTATATTTTTACCAACTAATCTCATTGTCATTTCAAATATAAAAATGGATTTTTTGATCTGTTTGCATTGCTGATGCACATAGGTAATAGTAATAGTTACTGTCAATGGATCAAGATATTTTGTGGCTTGCCTTATGGTATCCGTATCTCTCCCGATCTTTTCAAATGCAGGGGAACAGCAATGGAAATGATAGTAAGAGTTGCGAAAAGAGAAGGAGAGTTGGGCCTGAGAAAGAAGCTCTTCGAAGATTTCTCTACTCGCTCCAAGAAGGTATCCTTGATTTATAGTAGCTGTTATCTTTCTTTTACGTATTTCTAAGAATGATGAAACAGTCATATTACACATGTAGGTGATGAACCTGAAGAATCAGGCAGGATGCATGAAAACACTACTGAACAGAGCTCAACAAGTGACAATGCAGGTAACACATCCAACAAACATTCAATTTATAAATTATATTCAAGATAATTACTTTTAAGGTTCCTAGTTTTATTATAGACTTCAAACGATAATTTAAGTAGTTTGAGTTGTGGTCGAGTACTCAATGTTTCTTAGTAGTGATTACTATTTGAGCTTGAGTTCCAATGTTTATAAGGTACTTAATTCAATCATTTGGCGTTCGATGTTCTGATTTTGTTCTACAATTGCATAGCCAAGAAGATATGGTTTGTTCAGCGAAACTGAAAAATATGTTTTAAGTCCTATTGAGCTAACCATGTTTAAGTCGTTTATTCCATATTGGATTAAGTGATTTTCCATTGTATTCTCAATCGGGTTCTGTATTGCACTAATGTTAGCGTAATATGAATATCTAATGAAAGTGTTCGAAATTTTTATATAGTAGATTACATCACATTTTCATTTATCAAGTTGTAGTTGATGATCTGCTATGATGTTTTGCAGGTTCCCGTTGTATGAGTCAAACAAATGAGCTTTCGGTCACTAAAATAGTTGATGAGATTACTGTAACTGAGGAAATTGTTGATAAACAAGGTATTGACTTCCTCGTTGTAAATGGACTTCTCTGGTTTTGATTTGTCCATAACTTCTATTGTAGTTGAAATACTTTCGTCATAGCTGTATAAAGTGCTAAAACGTGATGCCTAGAGCGATATGTCAAGAATTACATCAGTTTTGTTTAATTAGAAAGATGATACATTCCAAAAAAAATTCCTATATGTGACATATTAGGATCCTACGTTATCAAATAGTTTTTTCAAAATATTCAGGTTAAACATCAGGTAGTAATGTAGTATGATACATTTGTTGTCTTCTCGATTTCAGTATGTGATCGGTTGGTGTTAAAATTCAATTATCTTTATAAATATGCAGTCAACTTGAGGCTTATCTTATACATGAAAGCCATAGTTTCATGATGACATATGCTAGTTGAACAATTTGCTCATAAATTTTTCTTGCTTTTAGGAGATTCTCAGACCAATAAACTTATATTGTATTCTGATCCTACAGTAACCGAAACTTCGACCCCTCATCCTACACCTGTTGTTGTGAATCCGATGTCACTGCTATCAGATCAGAGTCGGACCTTGCCTTTCACCGAGATACCAGAAATGTGTACAAATCCTAGATCAACTCAATGTTCAAAGCCACATCCCACAACTGTTAATCCCATATTAGATCAGAGTCGGACCTGGCCTTTCACCAAGAGATCGGAAATGTGGAAGACAATAGAATCAATGGAAGTCTTTAAGCGTGTCCCACAGATGCCACATTTTTCTCCTTTGAATGAACACAAAGAGGATATGCGTGAAGAGATTGCTATATGCTTGATGATGAAATTTGCATACGAAGTAGAAAGGATAACATCAGTATCTCCTGAGGATCTATATCGCTCTTATAATATCCTTGACATCTTGGGACGCCTTAAGGAGCTGGAACCTCATGGCTTTAGTACATCCCCTCTTGAAATTTACTTAAAGGCATTGCTTAAAAAGATGAACAAGAAGAATGAGCTCCAAGAAAATTTGAAAGAAGTTGAAAGCGACATTAGACAGTGCCAAGCTAAGAAAGTTGCCGCTGAAAGAGAGCTGAGCAAGCTTGTTGAGCGGATGAAGTCGTTACAAGAACAACTTAGCGAGTTCCAATCCAGAAAGGACAGAGTTTCCGCGGAACTCCACAATATTCGACTTACAAAAGAAGCCCTTTCAATGGTATACATTTCTTCAATATTTTCAAGATTGTCACGGAGTCTATTTGGTGACAAATAATCTTAGTTGACTATAGGTTCTACTAATGTAATGGACTCTCGAACTCGGATTATCGTATTTGTAGTTTTATGTAGATATCTTCCTTTATTTGAATGATCTTCCTTTGCTTTTTTACAAAATGTAAAGGGGGTTAAATGTAGAGTATGAAACATGTGATCGAACGTGCCTTTACCTAAACCGTAAACTACCATCAAGAAAACGAACGAAAACCATAAACTTGCAAAATCATAAATTGTCAGAAGACATATAGTAGGCATAATAGTAACCCTTTCATCAAAAGGCTGTACATCATAAAATTCCATGGAAATTCGTTCCTCAACTTTCAACCAAAATAGATTTCTACCATGTACGCTGAGCTTACTCATCCAAGTCTTCTGTACCCTGAGCTCACTCCTACGGCAGTGGTGGATTGGTATGGGCATTCAGAGGTTTGATGTCCCGGCAACGCATGTATGTTAGAAATTGGGTTGGCAGCTCTTCCAGAAGCGATTGGACGACGGAAACCTGCCCACCTGATAGACAAGAAACAATTCCGGTCATATATATTGGTATCCGAAGTGTACAGAGAGAAAGCAACTTCATCTTCCTCATGGTGGCAGTTCGATACTCCTATATAGCGGTGCTCTAAATATTGAAAAATGGAACTTTTTAGGTCTTTACCATGCACCTCCCTCATGGGAACAAATTGAACAATGTCTCGTGTAGCGACCCTTCCAGATGAACTTTCTAGTCTCTTACCATTATCAGCATCAAGGAACTACAAAATGGAAAGTAATGAGACGTTTGAGTAATCTGCAAGTACATAGATCTAAGATTCTCTTATACATTTGAAGAAAGCACTAAAAGAGATCAAACCTCCATTTGCTTGAAATCGGCACCACCAACACCAACAATAAGGATTGAAAGTGGAAGGTCTGATGCTTTAACTATGGCATCCGCAGTTTCTTGTAAGTCAGTCACCACACCATCCTACAAGAGTTGCAAATTAAATGTTATGATATTGGAAAAGTTAGTGAATATAGCATGCATCTGATCAATCACATACCGTTATGATCAATAAGACATAGTACTTGGCATGACTCTGAGTGAGGGCGTGCCCAGCAATTTCACCAGCTTTAGTTATAACCGGACCAAATAAAGTTGGTCCGGCAAGTGTAATGCTTTGCAACCCGGCTGCATAACATGACATGATGCCTTCAACACCTTGGACCTGAAAGGTAACCAAATATATGAATGTCAAGAATATATTCATGATATTCTTCTGCTGAATGAGCACGGAAAAACGAAGCTATTGAAAACCAGATTCTTCTTTATACTACATATAATATTAGTACAGGTTAGGATTTTTTTCCCAGTAGCTTAGTAATACAAATAAACATTATCGAATGGTATCTTTTGGGATCATCACCTTCTCATTACTAGATAAGACAATTCTGTCGTAGTGTTTGATAAAGAGAGCAAATAAAGAATATATGAATCTTCACAAGCATGCTAGATAACAATGCATGTGCGTTACTTGGTAATAGACTAGGTATTTTCAATCAGAGGCCAGTTACTGAGAAATCATATAAAAATCACTAATGATAATAAGAGAATTTTGGTGATATATCTTATTTCATTATATAGTCACCTCAGAGCCTGTGGGGCTTAAGTTGAAGCAATGCGACACGGCGCCGTTATATGTTCTACCACCAAATCCCCAAGCAGGAAACTGTCTATCAGAATCATAAAATTGAATAACCTCGCCAACTTGCATAATCGCCTGTCATGTGCGAACTACATTGTTAATCATCTCAATGTACATAATGGCAAACCTAAAGTAAATTTAACATGATAATAGTACCTAAGCACTTATATACTAATCCTATTTAAGAAGAATATATTAAACCGTGAGTAATCTGGAAAATAAATCATTCATCACCTGCTGGTAGGCATTCAAACGGCCTGAAGGATCTATATAGTGCAGAGAGTCTGGTGATCGTGGACTTCCATTTGATGCTAAACAAAATGAACATTTCAATGAACGGATCAGTAAATCAATTACAGCAAACACATAAAATAATAAACATGTTCAGTGAAATGTGATTACCAGTAAAATCAACAGCAACCATAAAATTCAGCTCAAATCCACTAGATATATAATCTACGAAACTATATAGGTTCTTCTCAACATATCCTTCAACAAAGAGTTGCCCTTTAAGAACCTAAATGGTGTTAAGACAGCCAAACACTACATAAGATTAACTCCACACATTTATAAAAGCCAAATATGGAATTCAGTCAAAGCAAGAATGAACCTTTTCATGTTTTCTGTGTCCAGAAGGTGGTAAAACGAAGTTTGCACCTGCTCGAGTTTTGTGCAGAATTTCAAGATCTGCCACAGATTTCTGAATCATCCTATTTCAACAAATAAAAATTAACGAGAACAACTATCATATATTATAGAATTCCCAATCATCAAAGGAAACGTTATTAGAACCACAAAACTAAAAAAAGGCAGTTTCAAGTTTCAACACTTACCCAATGAGTACATGGCTTCCATTATCATTAAAATCAAAACACTCCAAGATCAATGGATTTTCCTACACCAACAAACACTCCAGATCAATGCAAATATAAGATGGTGCCAAGAATACAGATGGTTTATTTCAATCTCATTTAGTGAAATACAGATATTTTATTACGACCTTCTTCAGATACTATATTAGAAGCAGAACTGCTATAGTTTGAGTATCACCTTACTTACGAACTGCTTCATGGTTAAACACAAAGGTTTCCACACTGGATTCAAGTTGTTGTTCACGGCCTCCGTCTTGGCAATCACAACGGACCCCCCTGTTTCTACAACCCTAGAGATTCTTAAAAAAGGATCCTACAATAAAGCAAAAATATATAAAAATGAAATAAAGGCAAAAGAAACACCAGAGAGAACTTAGCCAACTTCAAGTACATACACTTTTAGATAATAAGTCCTTGTTGTCCAGATTAGTGCAGAGAAACGTTATCTCGATTGCTGTTTTCGAGGCAACAGTTTCCTCGGCATGAATAGTAAGCTTTCCTAGGTTCTTCAAACCACGACCATTCGTACTATGAAGAGTTAGAGTCACAGATCTATCCCTCTTGGTCACAATCTGCAATGAAATTTAACGGGGAACGTTAGACTATTCTAGTACACACTTAAAACAAATACTCCCTCAATTTCTCTATAATAGACTTTACGCTTCTCAAGACACAACTGTAGTCATTGATTAATCTGTATATACATTATATAAAATTAAAAAATATATATATTATGAAGATACTTTTAAAAACGAATTCAATAATATCAATTTTATACTTTTCAGATGAATGAATAAAAAGTAACAAACTCCCAAAATGTCTATTAAAGAGAAATGGAGAGAGTAGTGAACAAGAAAGTACAACAAATACCAACAGACCCTCATCAACAAACACCACTCACCTCAGACAGAACACAGCTGGCTTCACCGAGGAAATCTTGATCTTTCAAATGTAGTGCCTACAAGGTGGCAAAACAAAGTCAATCATGTTTCGAATTTGAATAATATTAATTCCTAATAAATAGATCAAACAAATAACGCAAAAAGGGGTGATATTTCCTTTTTCTAATAAGAAAATCTAAAAAATAAAGAACTAACAATTTTCTTTGATTAAGGATTTTAGTTCTGAGCTGTGTTATAAAGATATACATCATAGACTTGAAGCAGGTAAAACGATAAATACCTTCACGGGCAGATTATGGTACTTCGTGTCCACATCATAGACATGGAAGCTAGAAAAAAGAAACATATTATTAAACTGCAAAGGTCAACATTTTGAGCAAGAAATTAACATTGTGCACCAAACATGTAACATGCTTACATAAGAGATTGGACCATTTCAAACTGATAAGATATATTGATCTTTTGAATCCAAATAGGGTTTAGGTTGTTCATGATCACTTCAGTGCGACCTAGTTCTTCCAGTTTCCCATCTCTTCTCTTTATATACACCACAGCCATGGGATCACTCTACATAAGTAACAAGGACATAAAGTCTGGGATAAACTTATTCTTAGGGAAGAGCCAATGCGATGTTCATTAACTTAAAGTTATCAGTTCATATCATGTTGAAAAAATGAATTACTTCTGTAAGAAAAAAGTACATAATCTACAAAATTATTTGTGTTGAAAATACCTTTGAGGTTATATCGAGATCTTGCAACTTTGATGCTGACAATGAAAGCTACAGCTCAGAATCAGAATCAGAGTCAGAATGGTCAGTTATTACAAAAGCAACAAAATTAACTAGTTTATGAACATAAGATAGCAAGACAGTAAATGATTGGTCCAATACACTTTCTCTTTACAATATTGGATCACTAGAGACAGAGATCATAACTAAATTATACATTCAGATACTTTTAAGCTAAATATTGATCATGTCAGAGTGCAGACCCTTAAGCACGTGTTGCGGTTATTCAAAATTCGCAGAAGGCACTACAAACTAGCCATATCAATCAGCTTACACAGAATACAGATTGAACAGAATTAACTCGACGCATAAAAAATAAAAGATAAAAAGGCTTATAAAATATAAAACATGGCTGTAAGCCACCAAGCCAATGCGCTCAACAGCAACTATTCGAAGGAATTGCGCTTTATTTTTACCATCAAGTCATTTATTAATTCCAGTTTCGTATTATGTTGGTAACTCATAACGAAAAAAGTGACGTCCATGTCAACAATAAGCCATTCTATACTCTTTAAGCTTGAAGGTTTAGATTAGACAGATCCATCCTACTATAATATCATTTCTTTCACCTTTCTTGGACGGAACAACACATGTGACACACGATTGGAACTCTCGAGTCTTGACCAAGATAATATCAAGATTTATGATAAAAAATACCAAAAACAAAGAACTGTTACATATCAGTGATAAAAGAAAAAACAAACAACACTGATTTAACTCAGTGTGACCAAGCTGGCACCAAAAGACTAATGACTACGTTGCATTAATCGTTTTGTCTAAACCATATTAACACAGGGATGTATTTAGAGAGAGGTCCTTGTATGCACAGGACCACCCAAAGGTTTGTATTAGATGCTATTCTCCTTGGAATTCCCCAGAAGCAATCACGGGGGTGTACAATATTTTCCCTCTCTTTTATTTGATTTTATTGTTTTTACCATACTTCATATAACTTTTTTATAGCTATTTGATGTTATATAATCACCTTTCTATACATCTTAATTCAAGTTCTTAGTTGCTCTCTTTAATTACTCATCTTAAGAGAAATATAGCTTCGATAGAGGACCACCAAATGTGTCTTTTCTGACTCCACCTGGAACACACAGAAAAACAAAAAAAACTTCCCAAGAGAACCCTACAGTGCACGTGATCCTTTAAACAAGGAGTCACGAGCACAATTATCTGTATTTCAATCACACTGGAGAATAATGCCATTATGTAATCCTTGCACCACCATTCTTCCCAGACTATTAATAACAGAAACATCTAACCTTATAATCTTCACCAGAACAGGGTGTATCATGGCTAATTGAAATATTTTATGTCTCTTTTGTTTGAATGTACTTCATAACCGTTTCACGAAAATGAAGTAGTTGACTTAGATAAATGAGCTATTGTACAATGAGAATGTGACAAATTCCTAATATTACACAAGTACTCTGTTATAAAGCATAAATGTTGAAAAACACTGCTAAAAGGTGATAAGTCTTACTATTGGACAATTTATAGATTGTGCTGTTCGAACGAAAGCAAAAAAATAACAGAATAACGAAGATGTAATATCAAATTGCCCAAGTAAAATATCTATTCAGACTGATATTACGAGTATTCTATGCTTCTTGGTACCATACAAAACCAACAGTTACCCATTAACACTTTAATTTGTCAAATTAGAAAATTATCAACATTAACCCAATAATAAGAGGTTCAATATAATTTAGAACACATTAAACACTTAGTCCTCCTTCCCAAAAACATTATCCAGCTTCAAATTTAGATAGTTGATTTTTCAAATTTTAAACTCAAATATGATTTACATGTATAATACTTGGTGAAAATTCCTACTCACAAACCAAAACCGCTAAACAATTAGTTACAAACACTTTTTGGCAAGCATTTGCCGCAGCAGTTTTTTGAATCTCTATACATTCAATTCCCATCGTCTCCAGAGCGTATTCTCATCTTTTTTTGTACATTATCAATGACAAAATTTCTTATTTATTGATCTTCTCGTAAACCCTCAGAATACTTTTTTAGTTGGGCGAACCATACAAAGTTGTCCCATTATGATAATTTTGATTCAATTCAATATTATATGTGTCAATTAAGCCGATAAACTCCGTTATTTTGACCATTGAAAATCACACTTGGACAAGGTAGGAGTTAGTAATATACTCATCTGTGATCTACGCAGTCCCCCACTAATAGGTTAATACATAATATGCCATGTAATTACGTCAATCCGTGGTCTACCTCGTTAATAAATTAATACATAACACGTCAATCCGTGGTCTACCCAGTCCCCGCTAATACATAAATACGCCATGTAATTACCTCGAGTTGCGTCGAGAGTGAATGTAGGCCTTTATTCATGTTAAAATAACCCACAGCATCGTTAACTTCAGCCCCTGCAACATTACCAACACTTCCTCCTACAGCTTGTTTGCCTCCTTCCACGTCAGAACAACAATTACCCATTTTTCTTCTACTTTTTCACCTCTAAAATCAATAATACAAAAAAGTCAAAATTGCATCAAAATTCTAAATAAGCGAGATCATTATATAGATACAAGTTAGAACGATAACGATAATAAAATAAAATACGCGTTTAGTTAGAGATTACGTTACTGACCAATAAATTCGGATTTAACTAAAAAAGGAAACATCATAATTTCTGAGTAATAATATCACATGATTTAAATGAATGGTAATTGACTGAAATGTTAGTACATACCAAAACAGCTTCAGTCATAAAAAACATTATTTGGATGTGTATTTAGTGTTTCACGGTAATTGAATTGTAAAGTGGTAGTCCAATTCAAAGTGGACTCTGGATTGACGTGTAAAGGACTTTTAGATAACCACACAAATAAGCCCCGTATTACACAGCTACCGATAAGGGTGTGCATAAAATCCGAGATCAGCTGAACTGATTCAAATCGAATAAAAAAATAATTAAAAGTTTTAAATTTAATGATTTTTTTTTTCATTCAAACGATAGAAGTTACAAATAGTTATGCGATATCATCAAATAAACAAATTCATCTTCTCGACTGCTGAATCTACGTAATCCTTAAAGTTTGCTTCCTGGATGTGAGTCCGATCCCCGAACTTGTCATGAAACGCCAGGAAATCCCACAGAGTGGGTGATGCAAATCACCGAAACGCCTGAAATCCCACATAGTGGGTGCTGAACTACTGTACAAGCAGCCCCGAAAACGCTACAAAGGCAGCCACGAAAGCAGAGGAAGTATGTTTAAATATACTCCTCTGCGAAATTCGAACCCAATTTATATCCAATTTGCGTTTTAACATTGACTTAATGCTGAAACTTCAATTTTGGCCCAAAGTTATAATTTTCCGTCTATATTTAACCGTTGGGTACTAAAGTGCACCAAATGTACCAACTACTGAGACCATTTTGACTCCATACCAATAACTAAGTTGGACCAAACTGGGAACGGACACATATCTACTGGGACTAATCCAGCAATGCTCTCATTGATTTTACCGAGTTTTTTCCTAGAACCTAATTTAATGGGGTTAGGAAAATCTAACTTTAAATCTGGACCATTAGATATTGGTGGTTATTATAGTGATTTTGTTGAGTGATTATAGGGATTAGATATTGGTGGTTATTATAGTAATTGTCCATATATTAGTAAAACCTAACTATTAAAATGTTAGATTCTAAGTACAACTCATCACATTGTTGCATCATCTAATATTAGTTAACAAATTTCGAACTAAACATTGACCTAGACTTTTTCACGTCAATGTTTATTTTCTCTAATAGTAAGGTAGGCCACAATTACTATCACAAATGCAAGGAAAACAATTGGGATACAAGTCATATATACACCAAACAAGACGAGTTTGCTTATCGAATGTAAATGTCGTATAGTTGCCTCAATAATTTGTTCAAATCTTACGGCATACCATGTAGTCACAAGAAAATCGTAATGACATTACATCATCATCCCAACTAGTATATCCTAAGCCTTTCTGAAGAGGGGTTATAAAACGGGTTATAAAAGATCGTATTGTAGTAACAACCTTGTAAGAAAGAGAAGCAATGAACATGAAACCAAAAACAACTCGTTATTTCATCAATATATGCCCTCGAATTTGAAACCACGATGTTAAGGATGTTAAGATCTCTCCACCTCAATCACATTACCATTTATTTCTAGGCTATACCCTACAGGGGTGATTAAATATTGATTTTATCATATGTTTGGCTTATTTGATAATTCTTAAAGAAAATCAGAATAAAAATATGATAAAAACAAACTAAGCCTAAATACAGGCATGGTTTGTGCAAGTAGGGCTGTAAATGAACCTGGAAGCTCGACTCGACTCGGGGTATTTGGCTCAATTCTCAAACGGTTCGCAAAAAGCTCGGTTCGACTCACCATGTGAAATTATGTAATAATATTGTAATATAGATTTGTATGAGAACGATTAATCGTCCATTTCTTTGATAGATCTAGCATATTTGGTTGAATTTGAAGGTAAAGATATATACTTTAGTTTTACTTTTATTTTCTTTGGTAAATTTAGCATATTTAGTCGAATTTTGTTTTGTTTCATCACCTTCGAACCAAATTATTCGGCCAGTTCGGCAAGAATTCGTCTGACAAACGTAGAGCCAAGCTTCGCATTTCGATGTTCAACCATTATTCGGCTCGAGGATGGCAGAGCCAAACTAGAATCTTCCGATGTTCGGTATTATTCGGCTCGTTTACCGCCCTATGTGCATGGCACCAAAATGTCAAATATGCCCTTCATATATAAACCAGAAACTCTCAACTCACTTCAGAAAAAACTGATCTCTTTTATGCACCATAATTGTAACGAAGTTATTGTTTGATGTAGTAGACACCATAGCTTAATTCATGTTACATATAAATGGAGCATCGAACATATTTCAATTTATTCCTTTATAACTATAGCATATATATGAAGACGAGAACAAAATTGAAAGAACTTAATTCAAAGAGCGCTTGTTTTAAGAGAGGTTTCTTTACTTACAACATAAACGGCTACCTGGTAATAAATAAAACACACTTGACCCTGCCCTAACGCTCCAGTGACCAGAACTAAGTACACATATTATGCTAGATACCGGTGACCTGAACCTCGGCCACTCAGCAACTCTCAGAATCTCACTATTTACACCTTCGAGAAGGGTCGAGATGGTGGCAGGATATCAGAATAATAAGTACCAGTCATATACATGGGTCTGCACCATCAAGTGAATAGTATAATAAAGGGTATGTTACCTAATAAATATCACAGTGACCGATAATGGTTGAGTGTGAATGCCATGGTTGTTGACGAGTATGAGACGAAAAATAAACAGACAAATATACAAGAAGATGCTCTACTGCTAAAAGGCAATCGCAGTTGCATAAAAAGACAGCCCTTACGAACCAATAGAACCTTCGTTCAACAATAAGACCATAGGCAAACCTCACTTATATGTTCTAGTCTGTTCGTATTCATGCAACACAGCACTTCAATCCAGCCAAACAAGCAATGAAGCATATCCTTCAGGTATCGCTGTATCAGTTTCGTATTACCTCGAACACGTACACTGACCTCATCCTACTATGGTCCATTTCCATAATAAAAAAAAAAATTGGAACGAGAACAGCACTACAATATCAATTTACACAAGGTTGGACTAGAATATAAGAAATGCAAATTATTAATCAACATGGCCATAAAACAGGCCAAATTTTTTAACATGAATTGTCATTCTATTACAGTATAACAAGCGCAATGAACTAAGAAAGACGTTTCATTAACATTGATCAGCAGGATGATACCGCGAAGAAGAAACCTTTATAATGGAAGTCATAACCCAAACTATTTAATATGAAACTCAGTAGACTTGGGCACCTCAACTATCAAGTTCCATCGCTTGGGCAGCTTTCGCTTTTGCTGATGGAGTCATCGGAGTCTTTACCTTCTTCTTTCCAACTTGAAATCCACTCTTACCCTTCTTCTTCTTGTCACTACCATCAACCTAATCACAAAGTATATGAAGCTATTATACCAAATAAATAGTAAAAACGACATTCTACATCTTCATGAGTCTAGACATTAAGAACCCGTTTACCTAGCCTTTGCCTTTTCCAACTTACAAGTGATGACGAAAGTCGAAACCAATGATTAATGGACAAACCACAAACGATTTTACATCATCTTAATTCTCAAGTAATTATAACCTAATCCTCTCAGAATTCAAAAACCCAACTTCATATTCTTCTGAAATACAAAATAAATCTAAATAATAACTCAAATTTCAACTAAAACCAAAAACATAAACAAAAATCAAACGATAAAAGCAACAAAAGGAAATTACTTTCATCTTGTTTTTCTTCGCTTGAAGCTTCTTGACCTTTTTATCTTGCTCTGCTTTTTCCCCTGCATTTAAAAACAATAATTAAACCCAATTATTAATTTTTTTCGTGTAAAAAAACCAAATACAATAAAATAAATAAATTACTTTGGAGGTCGAAATCATGGGCTCTTCTTCTAGTAGACAAATTATTCTTTTTCGACATTGTTGGTTTCGCGGCGGCGAGAGGTGTTTATCGATGGTGATTTTAGTAATAAAACCCTAATAATAGGCTTCTTCTAGTTTCACCTCTACAAGTGAAGTCTTATTTTGTTTCAAATCTATAAATAAATAGAAGGTTTTTTTTTATCATATAGACGTTGAACTTTCCCGCGAAACCTTTCAAATCACATATTCAACTTTTTAAAGTAAGTATTTCGAGTGGATTGTTGACACGTGAACTTTTGAAAAGAATATTTTTGACATTTAAATTTCACTTTAACAAATATATTTAAGGGCAGCATAGGAATTTTATGTAAATTATACTCTATAAATTGTTTTTTAAATAACAAAAATTTAATTGGATCAATTTTCATGTTTTAAAAAAAATAAAAATAAAAAATCATCTTCAAAGTTAGGGGCATTTTGAGGTTATTTAGAGAATCTTGAGGTTGATCGGTTATACACCCTCAACACAGTAGTAAACAGGGTTTTTCTGATGGCTGAAATGGCTATTTTTGTCGCCTTATTTTAAAGTGTGGTGTTTCATAAAGTGCCATCTAGGGTCAAAAAGGTCATTTACCTTTTAAAAAACACTGTCTGAGTGTGTATAATGGTTCACATCGTGAGATCATGAAGAAAATCCCAAAAGAAAGAATTATTTTCCAAATAAACAACATACAACTATCTAAGTATTTGATACTTGATTAGGCAGGATTCACTTATGATTGAACATCAATAGTAGAATATTGTACTATGGTATAGGGAATTTAGTCACGTGAATGTAGGAGTGGAAATGAACCAATCCGAATCGCATATTACCGAATTTCAATTTTTATAACACTACTCTAATTCATATTTGTATTAGATTTGATTATTAAAATCAAATTTGAATTCGATTCGATTCGATATTATTCTACCAATATTTAAATTCTTTTGATATGTGACATATTTTATGTTCCGACTCGAATTTGAATATACATATGTTCATATAAATTAATAATATATGGGTTAATGGATGGGAAAAATGACTTACCTTTCCTCAATATCACCAGTTGATCATTTACCTTTTAAAGAGTCCCAATTGATCACTCACCTTTTAAAATTTGTCTCAGTTGGCCTATTGACCATTTTTCCGGCTGATCAACGCCTGTGATGACCATTATTAAGGCTTTTTCTTTTTTTATGTCGAAATTAAGGGTTGGTTTTGAGTTTATTTCTAATTTTCATTTTTTTAACTTAATTTCGACATGGAAATAACAAAAAAGCCCTTAATAATGGTCATCATGTGCGTTGACTAGACGTCAAACAGTCGTAAAAATGGCCGATATGCCAACTGAGACAAATTTGGAAAGGTGAGTGATCAACTGAGACCCTTTAAAAGGTAAGTGATCAGCTGGTGATATTAGGGAAAGGTAAGTGATGTCCCCAGCCATTAACCCTAATATATATAGAATGTTCAAATTCGAACTGGATATTCGGTTCGAATTTGAAATGAATACATTCGAAGGTTTTCGAATCTACTTAGTAGGAATTTATTTGTATCTGTTTATCATTCGAATAACAAAATTTATATTCGAGTTTGATTCTTATTGCACAAGATTCGAATTCATATATCAGATCTTCGAATTCAAACTCGAATGGTCAGAAAACAATTCGATTCGTATCGACCTCTACGTGAAGGAGTGAAAAAGAGAATGTGGTCGCAAGAAGCAGTGTAAAAGAAATATTCAAATCAATGATAAATGGAATATATGAAGCACTATGGACTTACTAGTTTAAAACAACAACTTGCAGACAATTTGACAGGAAAACTTTCAAAGAAAATTTTCAATTATTTACTCAATAAACTTGGTTTGATCGACATCTATTGCCTAGCTTGAGGAGAGTACTATATATATAGTTGTTTATAGTAAATAGGAAATTATCAAAGCCTTCATATGACCATTTGTATATATTTGTTTCTTTGCATTGCTATTTTTTATATATATAAGTTATGCATTTATTAATCAGTCAAATTCATTACATCTTGTATTCTGAATTGAGAAGAGCAAGATCTACTTGAACTGTTATCTAAAAAGTTACAATCATCATCAATTCAGAAATCATCATATCAAGCAAGTTCAAAAAACATCCAGCAAAAGGTCTTGCAATTGTGCTTTAGTTTTATCATTCTTTGCTGCCTCAATCCGATGATAATTCTTAGTCCAACCTGTGAAAAAAAGGCATCGGTAATCAAGCAGATAACATGAAAAATGTACGTCTTTGAGTAGGAACGAAGTCGTGAGAATTTCATTGCAAGCGCTTGTAACAGTAACATTGTTTTATCCATCATTTGCTTTTATGTATGAAGAATATTCGTCAATTATGATACGAGCACATTTATAATTCATACAGATTTTTCATATAGGATTGTCTTCGTTCGAGATTTCAATGCATACTTTTCCCATCCCTTGTCATACAAGTGGTAGAGCATGTATTATCTATAAGGGAATGTTTGTAATTGAATTTTATGTAGTGAGGGGGATGATCCATCCTTTTGTGGTCACCATGTCAGGGTTGTCTAATTTAAAAATTCATATTCCTATTTTTTTCCTTTTTGAAGTCCCCTAGGAATGATAGAGATCTCAATATTTCCTAAAAAGGTTGAGATAGTTTGTAGGTTCGTGACTGAAGAAAACCCTATTCCTCGTGATCCAAGTTGTCCAAAGACACTTATAAAGATGTGTATCCTATATATGCCCTCTTTGAAGCTGATCAAATGAGAGATGAGAAGAGTGATATCTTTTGATTGTGAGGGAGGATTAAAGGAAGTGCACTTCCATTTATAAATCACAAAAGGGAACAAGAGAAAAATGTAATTTGCACTTTTCACTAGTTCGTCACAAAAGGGATAATGAGTGTTGATATTCAAATTTGTTCTTTTGGCTATTAGGTCTTTAGTTGGAAGACTATTCAAAAGGAGTTCCAAAGGAAGACTTTAGTCTTGTGGCGTATGATAGAGTTTGAAGGCATTCCAGGTTCTTGAAGGTATTTTGACATGTTGTGAGGAAATTTTATATTTTTCTATTGATTATTGTTTATTAGCATATATATCTTTGGTTTTAAAAATATCATAAACACTTTTTTTAGGCTTATTTTCGTCTTGCACCCTGAACTATGAAAAAAATTTCAAACTGCACTCTAATACTATCCTAAGCCTCAAATTGCACCCTATACGGTTTGTCTCATTTTGCACCCTAAAACGGGAATTTTAGATTGAATTTTGTTTTAAAACAAGGGCAAATTCAAATCATCACTTATATTAAACTTATTGGGGACTTTTGAAAATAACTAAACGTGGGAATTAAAAATTAACCCCACCCTTCATCTTCTTCATCAAATTCCCACCCCACCTCCACCCATACCCCTACGGCCTACCCCCACCCAATCAAATATAACTTCAAGTCCTACCATTTCAATGTTTGATCTATATGGGCATATCTCTCATTAGATGGAAAATGACTCAAGTTATCCGGTTGGGCAGAAATATCCATATTTGAAGTTTGTTGAACCCCCAAGCTCCACCTCCCCACGACCAACCCCGTTTACAACCTCAATGTCCTAAACTAGCGCATGTCCACCCAACAATCATTTCAATAGATATGAAGTATAAAACATTTTTTTTTTCATATTTGGAGTATAAATACAACATTAAGAAATACGACATTTCTCTTGGTTTCAACGAGGGAATGGTGGCGGCCACAATTCGGCAACCTTCTCTGGTTTGGGTTAACATGTGGTGAGGAAATGTTGACAACTGGATGAGGAAAACAAAGATTTGATATTCACCTACTTGTTCTTGTTTCTAATTTGATTTGGGTATTGTTGTCAGATGTTTGGATTATGGTGTACTGAATTTTTGAGTTTCTCCGGATCAATGTTGTGTTTTTGAAGTGAATTTTGGTGGTGATTTGGCCTTTTTTCAGATGTTTAAATCGTTTGATCAGTAAGCGACGGTCTCCGGTGACCAAAATAGGTGGGTAGCTCTTGAGGTGGAAATATGAAGAAGGTAATAAAGTAGGCTAGGGTGAGAGGAAGAAGAGGGGGTGGGGTAGGGAGCTTTGCTGAAGAAGATGAAATGGTGGGGTTATTTTTTAATATACAAGTTTAATTATTTGTAAAAAGTGCCTCAAAAGTTTAATATATGTGATAATCCAAATTTACTTTTCTTGTTAAATGAAATTTCATCTAAATTTGACATTTTAGGGGGTAAAATGAGACAAACCATAATATAGAGTACAATTTGAGGCTTAAGATAGTATTATGGTGCAGTTTGAAACTTTCGTCATAGTTGAGGGTGCGAAATGAAAATAAACCTTTTTTTAAATGCACTTAATGTGTCAACCGAACCGGGCCGTCACTGGACTTGGCCCGTTAGTCCGGTTCAGGCCCGGCCCCTTTCTTAGAGGGCCGAATAGGGGCCCAGGGTTATGGCCCCGGCCCCCTCCAAAGCCCTCGGGTACCTGGCCCCTAGGCCCGGTTTAGACGGTATACCCGGTATACCGTGTACTACCCATTATGCCAACTTGATTACTGTTAGTCAAAAAAACACCTTAAAGGGGGGGGGGGGGGGGGTGAATAAGGCATATCGATAACAATGACAACTTTTTCGATTTACGACGATAAAATTTGATATATAAGTGAAAAACAAGGAATATAGTAGACTTATCTAAATAGGTTCACTTAAGCAATATATCAAACACCTTAAACACTAACACAACAAGATATGAAGAAGTTAGATTAAACTAGAACATAAACAATAATATTACTAACTAATCCAAGCTAGTAACCCAAACCTAAGTTAAGGATTCCAACTCTAGATAACTAGAACCCAATTCTACAAATTAGGATTTCAATGTTTGGAAAAGAAGGGTTTCACTCTTTTACAAAATAATCCCACAATGGATAGATAAAGAGTGATTAACAAATAAGCTCTATGAATTGTTCTTCGACAACAAAGGTTTGTGATGCAATTGAAGTTGAATGGCTTTTGCTTGTGAGATTCAAGATTTGATTTTGCGGTAATTAGCAAAAGTGAAGTCTCAAAAATGAGTGTGATTGCTATTTATAGTTGGACTAAAAATAGCTGAATTTTAGCCCGTAGAGATCAGCCATAGTGACCAAAACAGCTCACTATGGTACCTTTTAAAATTCTAACGTTCAGAAAGTACACGTCATCGAGACCTGCATCGAGACTAGGAGATCTCGATGGTTGGTCTCGATGAAACTCATTTGACAAGCCTGGAAGTCATCGAGAGTAGCAACTCTCTCTATGATAGATCTCGATGATTTTTAATCATCTTCCGCCAGTCATCGAGACCAGTCACCATGATCACCTGGTCTCGATGACCTGGTCTCGATGACAGCTCTCGATGAATTAAAAAGAAGAATCTAAAGGCTCGTCATAGAGACCAGTCATAGTCTCATAGAGACCAGGAGCTCTCGATGGTTGCTCTCGATGAAGTGTAAAATTGACATTTAGGATTAATATAGTTGAATCAATCTTAATCTCAATATAAATAACACACAGTCATATATATTAAATTCAAGATTGTTTCAAACTGATGAATCCAAGAATATCAACACACATCAAAGGAATTAATTATCAAAACGATTTGAAACACCATTTAAAACTCGAAAAACCATTCAAACTTAAAGCATATAAAACAATGAAGAATTAGAAACAATTCTTACACAAGTCCTAAAGCAATAAAAACAAGTAAGCCCCAGACTTGCGTTCCGACTTGAAGTAAGTGCCTAAGACCTTTTGAAGGCGCACTGTGCAAGTCACTTAACAAACGATGTTAGATCATAAAACGTAATTTGTTATTATCAAAATAAGGAAGATTGACAGTAAGTCAACAATTACTTGTTAGTTTATATGTTATAATAATAATATTATCTACTATCTAAATAAAATCATAACATGTATCAATATATTATTCTTTAAAATTAAAAACGTAGTTCAGTGTTACATTACATATTACTTAATATTATGATAAATTATCTTTTAATATTCTTATAAAATTGTTTAATGTTAGATATTATTAAAAATACAAGATATATTACTATATTAATCTTTAAATAGTAAAGTATATTTGTCATTATAAACTATTTCATGATATGATTGATATGGTTCAATTTAATATATTATTATAAGAGAAATTAGGTTATTTACTATATAATTAAAATATTATTGGTTATCTACGAATAAGAACACGAGATGCAATTATCTATTATTCTTTAAGCAATTTAAGTTATTCATTATTAAATAGCATACTATTATAATATTTAAAGTAATAAGTAATAACATTTATTATATAAAGAATAATATACTAATGTAGTTTATGCTTTGTATATACACTTATATTTTGTAAAGACAAATTTAACATTGAACAACTTTTATAATATCATTAAGATAATTTATTAGTCTAACTAATTTGTAATATAATGATGAGTATTGTTATCTTTCAAGAGTATGTATTATTTGGCACAAAATATAATCAAGTATAATACAATTGTGATATAGTGATAAATGTTGAATAATTTAGTGACTTTAATAATACTAATACACAAAATAACAAAATGGGAGCATGGCTCAATGATTACTGTACTATTTATCAATAAGCAAGGTCTAGTGTTCAAATTCCCGAAGCAACATTTCATTTTTATTGGTGAAATGTCAACAACAAAAAAATAGTTGGGCTGATAAGGTATACCGTTTAGGCCGAACGATATAACGTAAAAGGCCCGTTTGAAAAGTGGGCCCGGGCCAAATAGGGCCTGAAATTCCTTAAGGGCCCGACCAAGATTCGTTGGGCTGGGCCTTATGTTAACGGGCCCGGGCCAGGCCATCCGGCGCGATTCGTTTGACACGTCTAGTTATATGTGTTGTTCATAGAAGTTCAGGTGATTAGATGCAATTTAACTTGATATGTATCAACACATGAAAATATCCATTTTTGTGAACGAAAATGCTCAAATTAAGTCTACATCCCAAAAACAATTAAGCTCGAGAAGATAAAAATTTGACTCGACTTGATAAATTTTGGCTTTTTTGCTGATTATACCCGTACTATCTGCTAATTTTTCATGTGGTCCTTGAACTATAACATCTTTTTGGCCTGCCCCATAAACAATTTGCATTTTCTAGGGTGTCTCTTATATTATTTATCTTTTCTAGACTAGCTCTGAACCCATTTTTTACACTAAAATATACATAAATTAATTTAAAAGGAGGGAAAAAAATAATTACATGATTATTAAATGTGCGAGGCACATCTAATTATTATAACAGATACCCCAAAAAAGATAAATTGTTTGAAGCACACAGAAGAAAGAACGCGATAGTTCGAGGATCACATAAAATATTGGCTTATTCACTATTTGCCCCATATACTATCGTTTTAGTTTCAATATGCCCCCCCTTATTATTAATCGTTCCAATTTGTCCCTTGAGACATCTTCAGACACATTTTTCCATTTAATTAGATAAAATGACTATTGTACCCCTATTTCTATACAATGTACATGGAGCAATATTAAAATATTTTAGATAATTAAAATTAAGGCTAAAAGCTGCAGATCGACAACTTCATTACCTTGCAGTGCATTGAGAATACATGTTGCCTAGCATAGTTGTGTCAGGTGTCCAATGGCTTTCACAATTTGAACATCATTTGCCTTGATATCTGCCAACTTTTGAGGCATACCAAGGTGCCTATGTTTCTTGGAACTTTACAGCCAACTATGTTCCCAAATTTTTGACGATTTACAAGATGTAGAAGCTTCAAGATCACATTAGGCAACTTCGACAATCCCAAATTTTCATATAAAGATTCAAACTTTGAGACAAGATTCAATCTTTATTAGTCAACTTATTCAAAATGGAGAAAAATGTCGAAAAACAACAGAATCACATTGAAATTGAGATGTCCTTCGATGGTGGTGTGTTTGTAACGCTTATTGAATGGTTGTTTGTGGTTTTGATTCCTAGAATCTAATTTGTACATTGTTATTGTCTTGGCTTTCATTCGGAGCATGTATGAATGCTTAAGGCAAATTGAAACGATTAATAGTACAGGGTACATATTGAAACTAAAACGATAGTATAGGGGCAGATAGTGAATAAGCCTAAAATATTAGCCGTTAGTACAACAGGCAATCGGGCAAATAGGAGCAATATTGTTCCATTCGATAGCGAGAGCAAATCAGTCTTTTATGCTCAATAGTTGAGTTGAATAGAAAACAAGTTCGAGCAAGAAGAAGAAAGGAGGGGAGGGTATGGCATCAATTGAGCTACCAGTAGAGCCGCAATCGTTGAGGAAGCTAAGCTTCAAGTCGTTAAAGCGTGCCCTTGATCTCTTCTCCCCCACCTACTCCCACTTACCCCCTCCCGACCCCCTAAGGTACTTTCCCTCTGAACCCTTCGCTTTCGCCTCTCGTCGTAATTTTGATTCAAATCGAAGTTATTTGTGTCAATTAAGTCTACGAGCTTCGTTAGTTTTGTCGATTGAAAATCGAACTGGACAATTTTTAGGGACGGAGTTGGTAGTTTATTAATGGGGACATGGTTAAAGCTCAGTTTCGAAAAATGAAGAGAAAATTTGTTATTTGACGACTGATTAATTGAATAATGTGCTGTTCTAGGTTAGATAATGCCTAATGGTTTTTTGTGTTGATTTTGTCGATTGAAAATCGAACTGGACAATCTTTTAGGGACAGAGTTAGTAGTTTTCTAATTGGGACACCCTACAGAGGTGGTGGTTAAAGTTCAGTTTCGAAAAACGAAGAGAAAATTCGTTACTTGACGACTGATTAATTGAATAATGTGCTGTTCTAGGTTAGATAATGCCTAATGGTTTGTTGTGTTGATTTTGTCGATTGAAAATCGAACTGGACAATCTCTTAGGGACGGAGTTAGTAGTTTTTTAGTTGAGACACCCTACAGAGGTGATGGTTAAAGTTCAGTTTCGAAAACGAAGAGAAAATTCGTTACTTGACGACTGATTAATTGAATAATGTGCTGTTCTAGGTTAGATAATGCCTAATGGTTTTTTGGTGTTGTTTCTACTTTTGCAGCAAGAAGATAAGGACGAGCCATAAGGTTGGTGATTTTTTTTAATTTACCTGGGACCTTCGTTTTAGTTTTCGTTGTGGTTGTTAAAAATTATGGAATCCTGATTATTATGTTTGGTTTTGCGATTTAGTTAAATCTTGAATATGGGGGGATAAAGGCAGCAACAGCTCAGACTACTTCTGCTAAAGGCGCCCGGGAGAATCAGGCTCAACAAGCGGCTGCTCCTTCCAATGCGCTCGCTCTTCCAGGTAGTTGTTCTTGTCTGGCGTTTGTATTGAATATGTAGTTCCGGTCTCATATGCTTGCCCATTTGAGGTATGTGATATTTTCGTTATGCCTGCAAACTTGTACCTAGGGGCAATTGGTTATTACCTTATTGAATAAGTTTGGCTACAGATGTAAATAAGTCATCTTGCTACCAGAGTATGCAAAATAATGGAGCATGGATAAACATTTAGGAAGATCTATAGAGAACTTGGAATCCATCTGCAAGGTTTTAAGCAGAACATATAACATCGTTCTCTTATCACCTCAACATCTCGATTAAATGAAGTTGTGTTGGCTATAGTAAATTCTGGGGAATGTTGCTGTTAGCTAAATTAGATTCTTATCCAGGAAGATTGTTTGCTAGTTAAAGGTCTTTAGAAGATGCTCTCTGGGATGGCCTGACTTCTGTGCATGTTTAAATATAAATATTAGCTGTAAAAACATCAGATGTCCGATTGTGTAGAAACATCTATTCGGGAACAGAAGTTAGTTTCTTTTGTTATTTTACATGCAATTATCAATTAATTGATTTTATTTTTACCAAGCTGGTTTATACATATCTTGCCAGGCCCAGCAAATTCAAGAGATCCACAGAAGGGAACAAACCAAAATGGGTTGGTGGTTGGTCCAACGTTGCCGCTGAGGACCCCGTATGTTATAATATCCTTGCCATTCTCCTCGATGCTTTTTTTTGGTGGATACATTACTTAATGTGGAAATTTTTTTGATCGTATTCCTGGTTTAATGTATTGGAGAGCTGATTTATCTTTTAAGACTCACAATCCATCTTCTTTTATCTGATTTAGATGTTTATGTTTCCAGACGTTTTTTTTTCATGTCAATTAACTGTAATGTCCCTTAGCTAATTTCTGGATGTTGATTGTATTTCTATGAACAGTTACATGCAGACCTGTATATTTGTAATTCAAAATTTATATATCTACTTTATCTGTTGATCTTGGTATGTAATTTGAAATGTTGAATTCGTGCTGCAGAAAGGATGGTGGATCGTCTGGTAGAAGTGATTCTATTGTGCCTTCTCAAGGTTTATCTGAAAGGTTCGTCCTCTCCTGTTTTGTTGCTAGCTTTATCAGCTTCTAATGAAAGATGCTACAAGATTTGTTTACTCTTTTGTGTAACATTTCTAACTTTTTCCTGCCTGGTGCTCCTAATAATGGATGTTTTTAATATATGTTGTGAGATAATTAAAGTTTTTTGGTCATGGATGTATGCTAACGCATGTCTTCTTCAATCTCTTTGATATGTAATCTGCTTCTGTATTTAAGGTTACCCCCTTCAATCCCTCGAATGGATACATATGATGACGCTACTAGCTATTTCACAGATAGTGCAAATTTGTTAGCTTCACTTTTATCTGTCAGACACCTTTACTCATTAGCAACTAAACATTAGATCTTAGAATATGTGAAATGGCATAATTAAGGCATGCGGGGAAGGTAGTTTTTAATTCTCCTTTACCCTGTAAATCAGTGTTTTCATTTTTCAATTAATACATGTTTGTCTTATTGTGCTTATTAATTAAGTTTTGCTTGTTTTATTAGAAATCTTACAACTGCTGCAATCATGGAAAGAATCCCGAGCAGGTGGCCTCGTCCGGTGTGGCATGCTCCTTGGAAGAACTATAGGGTAAACTTCTTATATTTGATTTGCATATTGGCGGTGGAGTCCCAGGAGAATTAGATCTTGTTCAGTCCATCTTTGTAACTTTGTTAAGTCTGGCAATTAAAATGTATTCTTAATCAGCGAATGGGGAACGAGGCATCATACCTATATATTACATGCAGTAGAACTCACATCATTTGCAGGCATAATGACCTGTCCTATATATGTAACCGTTCTACCTCCTTCCACATGCATGACTTCCTGTCGTCTCTTCTCTCTTGTTCTCTCACACTCAGCCTGAGGAGAGAGGACACAGGAGATGAACAATCAGTGACTGCTGCGCATTGAACTCAATATTTGTCAACAAGCATTAAACATTTGGTTCTCATAAACTAATTAGCGTGCTTGTTTGAATTTTCTTTCATGCGTCGTATGCCTTCTATATACAGACACTTACCTTGAATTTTAATTCTGCTATATATATATATTTTTTGACTATGCAGGTCATTAGTGGGCATTTGGGATGGGTGCGTTCTGTTGCCGTTGATCCAAGTAACTCTTGGTTTTGTACAGGATCTGCAGATCGTACAATCAAGGTGAAGTCCTCAATCAGTTCTCAATTACATTATCTAAATATCTTCAGTTCATCACATGAAACAGTTTTCTAATTTTTTTCCTTTCTATGAATATTCCTCTTGAAAGATATGGGACTTGGCTAGTGGAAGACTAAAGCTGACATTGACAGGCCACATTGAGCAAGTACGAGGTTAGTTCGTTATTATTATCTGTAGAAGATAACTATTTGAAGCTGAATGTGATGCTAAAATTGAAGCTAGAGATGTTAGTTAAATGAGTAACCATTGTTAATTCGAAACAATTATTTTCTCCTTAACAGGTCTCGCTGTTAGTCCCAGACACACCTATATGTTTTCTGCTGGTGATGACAAGCAGGTTAAGTGCTGGGACCTAGAGCAGAATAAGGTGGGTGTTTGGACCCTAAGGACTTCTAAAACAAATATACACCTCTCAATTTTTTTTTTCTCTAATTGATTTTCCTACATTCAGGTCATCCGGTCATATCATGGTCATTTGAGTGGTGTCTACTGCCTGGCCACGCATCCTGAACTCGACGTCCTTCTAACAGGGGGTCGTGATTCTGTGTGTCGGGTATGAATGTGAAAATGCCATAATTCAGTTTTGCAACTGCTGAAAGCAATTAGTTTTTGTTCTCTTTTCCAGATGCTGAAAGTCATTTTCTCACAATTGATTTTATGTGGAATTTAGGTTTGGGACATACGCAGTAAGATGCAAGTGCATGCACTTTCTGGACATGATAATACTGTTTGCTCTGTTTTTACTAGACCTTTGGTAAGTGTTGTTTCTGTAGTTAAGGATTTCTGTTGTTAAGTGACTAACACTAGATGATACTCCCTCCATTCTTTTTAGTTGTCTTTGTAGTCATTGGCACATAGATTAAGGAAAATATTAAGTAGTCAAAAGTATATTGAAAATGTAAACTGACAATCAATTGAAACTATATGATTGGTTGGTTGATAACTTCATAAGAAAAAGAATTAAAATGTACATTGAAAATGTAAATTTACAATCAATTATGCTAGAAAGACAAGTATTTAGAAACAAAAAGTTAAGGCTAGAAAGACGAGCAGAAAAGAATGGAGGGAGTACAATTTATAAAAGTTCTGGCTCTAACCCTCAATACCTTGTACTATGCATAAATGTGTTTTGCTCTGTAATCTGTGATTTCGGTTCTCAGGCAGAGCCTATTGTCTTCATGTGACTATCTTCCTTGTTATAAGCACATGGGTTTAGGATCTCTAAGATTTTGATTGTTGTCTTTCTAGATATCATGCAGCCTAGCTACCTAATTAAGAAAATCATAATACATCAACTGCCCCAATGCCTTTGAAGAGGCTCCCGCCTAAGCGGAGTAGGGGGGGGATAGTACTCAGTCTACCTGCTTTAACAGCGAAGCTATTTCCGGATTGACCCATGAGTGAAGTGAAAACACTCTCTATCAATTCACAATATAAAAGAAGCGTAGGTAGTGTAATTGAGAAATCATGATAAGTAATTATTGTTGCCTAAGGAACTTGTTTGTAACTCCTGTTTTGTTAATTAAGCAATTGTTTAAATCTTTGTTATCAGGACCCACAAGTGATTACTGGTTCTCATGACTCAACTATTAAGTTTTGGGATCTTAGATATGGTAACTTGTTCTTCCAGACATGTTCAGTTCAGTTTTGGAAGTGTAAATGGAATTGTTTCTAATAATGATCTACTTTCTGTGGCAGGTAAGACAATGTCCACGCTGACACACCATAAGAAATCTGTGCGAGCAATGGCTCTGCACCCTAAAGAGTATGTACATGTCTTCTATGTTTAATATCCATAAAACATGAGATTGTCAATTATCACTATATGGTTTTGTTCATCCTGACGTTTCTTTTTGTATGCTACTTCAGAGACGCTTTTGCATCTGCATCTGCTGATAACATCAAAAAATTCAATCTTCCAAGAGGCGAATTTATGCATAACATGCTGTAAGTTCATATTACTTATACAATTCATCTCAATTTTGATGCAATATGTGTATTATTTGCGAGCCAACCCCAATTAGTGGGGTAAGGCTTGTATTGGTTTGTTATTAGTGGTGAAGCAAACATATATTGTTTTAAGAGAGTACATCTTATCTCATCTGCAAGGGGTAATTTGCACCCTTCTCCATGTCTTATTATACGCCGTTACCCCCCACCATGTCCCCTGTATTATTTTTACAAGTTACACCCTTTCCCCATTAATATGAGATAATGTTAACATTACATAACATAGCTCCTAAAAGACATTATTACCCTTCTTAGACTTTCGAAAATAACATCAACATTACTAATATTTCAATATGGTACATAACTTCTAATTTGAATAAATAAGAAAAGCATGCTAAGTGATACTGACTAGGATGGTTCATTGAGTCGGAGATCAATTTTTGCAGCAATGATACTCTAGCAACTAAACAACAAAATCTAGAAAATTGGACTTTTTGAGCAATTCTAATGAATGATTCATGATCAAGTGTATATACTCGTAATGAATACTCAATTTTTATATTGGGAGTATGCCTACTGAATTTATTATGTTAGTTGAAGAGTAACACCAGTAATCATGTAGTTTCTTGTTATATATTTAATACTGATTAATTTTGACAATCGTTTCATATGCAGTTCTCAGCAGAAAACCATTATCAATACAATGTCAGTTAACGAAGAAGGCGTACTAGTTACTGGAGGTTAGAATCTTCTTCGTGACCTCACAATTGTTTCATATGATAGTTCTCTCTCTCCCCTGCCTGTCCCCATAAGATCCCTTTCCACCCATTCCTGCATGCACACCAGGCATATAACCTCAAAACATTAGTCTTTTTTCTTTTTTCTGTACAATGTTCTAGAGTACCCCTTATTTGATTTTTTCTTGAAGGCGACAATGGGAGCTTATGGTTCTGGGATTGGAGGAGTGGCCACAATTTCCAACAAAGCCAAACAATTGTTCAGCCAGGTATATCTCTTGTTTGTCCGAGTTCTGGTTGTTCCTTCTTTATTTTGTGTTGAGGTAAAATCTGAATTTATTGTTTCATTGCAGGGTCACTGGAGAGTGAGGCTGGCCTCTACGCTACCACTTATGATGTCACTGGTTCAAGGCTGATCACTTGTGAAGCAGACAAGACAATTAAGATGTGGAAAGAAGATGAGAACGCCACTCCTGAAACCCACCCTCTCAATTTCAAGCCACCTAAAGACATCCGACGATTCTAGTGGTGATGATAAAATCATTATGAGGAAACAAGTTGGGGTCCTAAAACTTAGTTCTAAGTGTGTAGGACAAGAACCACAAAGTTTTCGTGTTGTAGGGACGTTGTTCTTTTGTTGGCATAAGATTTAACCGAACTGCTCGATTGTATCATCCGGGAGAATCATATTTTTGGTTGCACACCAGATGATAATTATGAGTTTATTCTGTTAGGTTTCAGATAAATGGTCTCAAACGTTGGTCTCTCAAATATGTATATCAACGTATAATGTTTACTCTTATGATCCACCCAATATAATTATGTATGTTTATTAATAAATTATTAGTTTATAGATAAATTAATAATTCTCTAAATTATATTAATTTAATCGGTCCCAACATTATTAATTTATAGAAGTTTTACTGTATATGGAATTATTAATTTAAGTAAAACTAGACTTGTTTATGATTTTGATCAAGTTATTGGGATTGATTTGGAAGAAACGCAGGAAATTGGACTTGAATCTAGTGTTGTTAGCGGGTAAGCTCGGTTCGTGCTATTACCAGCTAGTTTATTTTTTATATTATACATTTATATAATATATATGTTATACTTTAATCATAATGAATTTCATTGACTAATATAAAACTAATATTGAAAAGAATTTTTATATTTACATTTCAACAATTAAATATTGTCGAAGAGAATCCCTAAAAAAAAATTTCTTGTATAGAAATGCGGGGTAACCCAGCATCTGCTTGTCGTTCAATTCAAAAAACTCGGCTTGATACCCTCAAGTGTGCTTATTGAGCGATACGAGGGTAATAGGTTTGCTACCCGGCTCGATAAGTTCAAACCCTGCCAAGCAACTCGATACCCGCCCATACCCGGCTCACTTGCCGCCTTACTTGAATCTATAAGTCGTTTTGAAATGATATATCAAATGTTTGGGTTGCATTGGGCGGGTGGATCGGGACTTTGACAACTTAGTCTCTTCATATGACGTGAGTTCGGATCCTTCCCCTAACCCTCTAAGACACATCTCGATATTTACTCCTTTTACTAACCCACCATAGGGCGACACATTCTAGCGAATCTAAATCATTTTACTCGTTCGTATCACCGTTTTAGCTTACATTTTCAACTAAAAGTGCTCCAAACAAACTAAATCGTGCTACGCATTCTAGCAAATCCACATTATTTTATAGATATAAAACTAGTACTGGTTGACCACTAATCAATCAATCAAATATTCCGTAAAACTAAAAAGCTAAATAAATAATCCTAAAAAAATCCTTGAAGCATCGTAGAAAAAGTCAAAGGTCAACCTTAATTCCCTCCATTTGAAAAACCATAAAATGTATTTCCTCCACAATTTAGCTTGGAATTGATTGATGATCCTTATTTAGCTGAAAATTGTGGGGTCTAAAATGACAAGTAAAAAATCCATGGGTGTAAAAGCTTAGAGTTAGAAGAAAAGAAGGATATTTCATAATAATCGGTTCTGGTACAAAACAGACATTTTTTTGTAGTTTCATTACAAATCTCTTCGTTTTAGAATCATTTTGTTTTCTAAATCTTGAGGAGATTTCAATTTTTGGGCAACATTTGAAAGAACAAGAAAATGTCGTTCACAGGCACTACGGATACATGCAAAGCTTGTGAAAAGAAAGTTTATTTTAATGATTTGTTGACTGCTGATGGAATTACCTATCATAAAGCTTGCTTCAAATGTAGCCATTGCAAGGGCACTCTCGTGGTAAGTATTCCCGACCCGACTTTCATGTAGGAGGTTCGTTCAAGTTTCGTTGGAGACAATTGTCTGATCATATTTCATTTTATTTCTCTATTATTTAGTAATTTATGTATTCGTTATTTGTTATACTATATTTTCATCGCTAATTTACAAAACAAGAACTTCTTTTCCCTTTATCGATGACTTAACAGTCTGTTGGTATCTGACCCCAACTTCTACTAAAAAGTCCGGTAGAAGTTCGGGTCGTTCAGCCTTTTGTTGTTAAAAAAAACATTACATTCTCGTTTTTGAAGCACCCCCTCTTATTGTTGCATTAGTAGAAATTTAATTATGCTGTCATTTTTTGAAATACTTATCTTTAATTTACCAAAAAAAAAAACTCCTTTTGCCTTTTGTCCAGTTATTGAAAATTCACTATCTTTTGTAACGGGGACCTGCAATTCTGCGGCCGATTCGTGTGGAGATTGGTAGATTTTATCGTTTTATTCACCTTTTCCGTGATTCTATGAAATGTGTTAGCACTGGACATAGCTCAACTGGTAAAGAGTAGATTCACATTACGCGATTTACCTTCTTCATGTACATGGAAAGGGTGCATGGGGACTGGGACGGATACGGTTTCGTCCTTCTATAGAAAGTGTTAAATTATTTATATTCTCATTGTGGAAAATAGAAATAATGATTATTATGATATCAATATTGTTTATATACTGAAATGGATGTTTCAATGGCAGATGAGCAATTACTCTTCCATGGATGGAGTCCTCTATTGCAAAACTCATTTCGAGCAACTATTTAAGGAATCTGGAAATTTTAGCAAAAATTTCCAAACTGGTGAGTGACCTTTTTCGTCGAGTGCAATCAATATGTTTTACTATGTAGAAAGTTATGGTCCTATTACGTTTTCTATTTTTTATTTATTCTTGAGATTAATTATTTTTCTTTGTGTATTTTTTGTTGGAATTCAAGGACCGAAGGAAAATACTCTGGTATGCATTGCATAATTTACATATGTCAATAATGAGATAATACTATGATTCTCCAAAAAGATACAAATTAAAGATTATAAAGAAGCCCATTTTGTCATTGTTTTTTGAGTTAATTGTCGATTTGATCCAAGATAATGAGACAAAGTCGCACTTAATCCTAGATAGTCGCGAACTAATCCTCCAAGTTGGCACAAATGTTGCAAATTGCAATATGATCCTCGAAATAAAGTGACAAATGTTGCACAAGTCCTTGAAATTATACTGCAACATTTGTACTATTTCGGGACTAATTTGCAATAGTATAACGATTTGAGAAAAAAGTACAAATTCGGCCAACTATTTGGACCAGATCGGCAATTACCTCATTCTTTTAACTATGGAAAAAACTACTGATTTCACCTTTCATGCTTTCGAAAAAGAAGACAAACTTGTCTTATGTTGTTGGAGCATGAACAATTAATGATGTAATGAATTTTATGCAGCAAAGGGCACCAAGCAAAGTCTCTCAAATGTTCTCTGGAACCGTAGACAAATGTGTCGCCTGTAACAAAACCGTGTACCCCCTTGAGAAGGTTTGTTTTCTTCATTACTCGTCAAATGTGCACTAGGTAGACCCGAACTAATATAATAGCTGTAAACCTGTATGGGTTGAGGACATTAGGTCGTTTAGATATAGATTAAGTGGACTTAAATGTGATCATGTTCTTTCAAATCAATCCATAGGATGGTTCAGTTCACTCAGAGGCGAAACCTAAATCGGTTGGGTTCGGTTCCACTCGGTTCGAAAAAAATTTGGTTTATTTTCGGTTCAGTTGTTCGGCTCGGTGCCGCGTTTTCCTCCACACCCCTAATATCACTAAAGTTGTGAGTTCTAAGTGTTTTGATGATTTTGAATAGGTGAACATGGAGGGAGAATCATTCCATAAAACATGCTTCAGGTGTGCTCATGGAGGATGCCATCTTACACATTCATCTTACGCCGCTCTTGATGGAATTCTCTATTGCAAGGTCCATTTTCAACAACTCTTTATGGTGAAGGGAAATTACCAACACGTTCTTAACTCGGCCGCGAACAAGAAAGCTGCAGCTGCAGCTGAGGAAGAGGCGGAAGCCGACGCCGTAAAGGAGGATGCAGAGGATGCAGAGGATGCAACAGTAGATGTAGAAGAAAATGGACAAGAGGCAGAAAAAGAACCTGAAGAAAAGGAAGGGGAGGAGTAAAATCACTTAAATTATATTCATAGTTTCCAATTATTATAAATGTTTTGTTCATTATTTGAGTTCCTCCAATTCTTTTTTCTTGGAAATTGTTTTTGATTTTTCGTAGTTCATGTCAAAAAGATACGGACTATATATGTACTTTTGTCATACAAGATTTCATTCTGTTGTACAATATTTGTTGTTTTTCGTTAACATATTGACAAGAATCTATGTAAAAAAATGAAAAAGAAATTTTGTTGTTATCTTCATATGTATACCCCTTTTCGAAAATTATATTCTATGATATATTTAATTAACGAAATTTATAATGAAACTGCTTCATGATTGAGAAAGTTGGGAATCTCCTTGATATGGTCCTTCCGAAATGTTTGTTTGACTCGTTCAGTGCGATTGAAAATTTGAAATCTTGACATAGTTGATAAGTAGTTCAACGGAGATGTTGTTGGATTGGAAAGTACGGTGGAAGTACCCACCGATTAGAATATACTTTACGAGAACTTATATATTTTACGAGCTTCGATTGTTTAACTGATAAATATCGGATAAAAACATTCCAACAAAACAAAAAGAAATCGAAAATAATAATAAAGGTAACAAATAATTAATTGACAACGGACGGGCCTGCCCCCTAAGGCTCGAACATGGCCGCCCTAGACAAAGTTCGAGGGGCCCAAGGTTGTAAACGTGGGGTCATTAGAATGCAAACGTGCCCACGTTTGGACTACATCTTTTTTGTTTATGCCACAAGCATCCCCTTTTAACTAAAAAACATTCATATTGTTGAGTAATTTAACAAATAATTAATCATTTAATTTAGTTACAATAATAAGCACATTCCTAAAAGTAGCCTAAACAGGACTTGAAAAATGCTACTCCACTTGAATAATATATTTTGGTTAGACCTAATTATCTCTAATGTTCTAAACTTAGCTGGTAATCGATACACACCCAGTACTAGACCCAAAATAGTCCACCTATAACCCGTCCGAAGGTTAATCGTGTCCGACCCGAGTAATTTTATTGCTCGATATCACCTGACTTGAAGAAGTGCCTACCAAACCGTGTACCTAATACTCACTCAAATTCAACTCGTTGAAAGGGTAAGATATAAATAAATAAAAAGTAAGCCACAAAGACATGTAAAATAGAACAAAGAATAATGGATTAATTGTCAACTGATAATCTTGTTATATAGGTAAATGAGTAGGAAAATTCTTAAATTTCGGACCTTGTTTTTCCGGAATGGTTGCGGAAACAAAATATACATAATAAATATAGACAATGAGTTGCATAATTTTCCACAGCAACGCACGTCATGAATAACTAGTTATTCAAAATGGGCGGACAAAGTTTTTTGTTCATTTTGCAATAACGAATGCAATACTAACTTCAATGAACCTTTGTTGCCAACAGCTACAAGAGGATTTAGACAACTCAGCCTTGCTTGCTCAGGAATAAGCTAGTGCACTGTGTCGCTGTATCTTCGGGGCTGGTCACTGGAAACGGTATAAACTGTTAGACAAGTAATCGAAATGTTCGGGAGTGCACTTCAAATCTCAGTTTTCAGCATCATGGCAGATTCGTTTTAATAATTGAAAACAAGAAAACCATATGTATGTACATATATGTATGTTGTGATTTGATGAAGTGAATGCACTGTTGACTAGACAATCATAAGTTAATCTTCGTTATAGCAACATTGATCTCTTGTTAGGCTGGTGAAAGGAATCCCTAGGGAAGGAATAGCATAAAACCAAACTAAGTCATCTCAAAACTAACCTGTGTGGCCAACAGTTCTCTCGGATTCATATATTTCGTGGTCGTTTCCTCCCTGTTCATGTAAAGGCGCATACAGGAAATCAGTCTACATCATTACTAAAACTAAATAATCATATTTTTCTACTGAGATATACAGAAAATAGAATTTCAACTTCCTACAGGTTTACCTTGTAAGTCTTGTCTCCAAAAAAATGTATTTCTTGGAACTCATCGAGGTACCTCAAACAAAATGTCTTATCCCACCCTTCAGGGAAAGCCTATAAAATTAATGGGAAAGATTCACATGTCATAAGCTACTTTTCTTAAATATTTTTTTTGTCAAACATGGACAAAAACTATCTTACATCAAAGCTGATTTGGCCTCCAATGGAGAAGGTCAAGTTGAGGTGTGCAAATTTTTCACGGAGAATCGATACCATTTTTGGCCGTATGTTGTGAACCTGATATTTTCCACCAGATACTAGTAAGTATGTGATTACAAAAAAAGGATCCAAAAGAGCATTCAGTTATATCATAAACTCTTATTTCCCCATGAATAAGATGGGCTAATTTTCTCCCCACCCCTCTGTATCGGTTAAAAGTTGCACTTTAATTCTTGTATAATTTAATTAGTACCGTATCTCCTTGTATTATTTTCAATATTTCACACCATCTCCAAATATCCAAATCTCCATCAAGTGTACTGCATTCTCTATTTGTGTGACTTGAGAAACTTTTAAATTGTCCAGCATTTGAACAATACAAGGGGTATAGTGCTAGTTAATTTATATATGGGGCTATGATGCAACTTTTAAACAATAGAAGAGGGTTGGGTGCAAATGACATTGAATAGAATAGGCTGGTACCTTGTCATACTTTTCAAACTCATCTCGTTCTTCTTGACTACAATTTCTTCCTATTGGTGACACATTAATCATGCCATTGCGAAACTCAATAAACGTGCCTCTATAATCATCAAGAAAAAAGGATATAAACAATGAATTAGAAGCCCATACCAATATATAATCGAGGTAGTTGGTCTTAGACTCTTGGAGTACCTTTTTATTGGAATATCCAAATCAGCAATGTAATGGAGTGTGAAATTGATAAATTCCTGAAACAATGTGCAGAGAGTTAAACGCTTGAACTATCACGGAAACACGCTACTCATATCTAGCTTAGCATTAACAGATCAATTTATATCTTAAAAAGCATTGATCACGAATGAATGAAGAGATGCTTAGTCCCGATCTCACAGCAAGATATGGATACCCAATATTGATCTGTTAAAGTTTAGTTAGCTCGGGATCAGGGAACTTTGTACCTTAAGCTTTTCTTCTCCGAGATGGGTCTTCAAACTCTGAGTAAGGGAACAAATGGAAGACTATGAGTCAGTTGAAATGGAAGAGGGAAAAAAACATGAACAAAAAAGGCATCATTATTTTATAATGGAAAGCAGGGAAGATCTATGTGAAAATGGACTACTTCAAGTAGCAATGATACCTGCACTCCAATAAGGTTTCCATCCTTGTAAGCCACAAGCCCATTCTCAGCAAACACATAGTCGTAACTATTAATAACTGCATAGATGATGCGTTAAATAAGATTTCAACCAATAAACTGAAAATAGTGTTACAGCCGAAATAAATATAGGATCAATACAAAGTCAGAAAGTATGTAATGTGAAACCAAACAAGACGACAGTCAGGTATTTTTATCTTATGATTGGCAAAAGGTAGGGATAACATCAACCACTGTTCAAGTTTAAGTGTAGAAAAGGATCAGGGGGAAAGAAGTGATTACACCTATGCATAGATGTGTGGCAACTCATTGTCAAACAGAACTCAGCAGAAAAAGAGTTCAAAAATTAGTTATAAAAAAAACCTGTCTTGCCAAGCTGCTCTGCTATCTTGACAAGGTCAGAACCTCCAACAATACCAACTTTAACAACCTGCCACGAACAGAAATCAATAAGCTTTGAGACGATAGATATTCACACCTTTAGAGCTTCATTCTAGAACTACAACTAACCTTCCTCAGCTCCTGCATAAACTCTAACATCTTTGGTGTTGCCTCCTGGGATTCCGAAAAATGCATTAGCACATAATGTCATATATGGAGCATATAATAAAAAATATAGGCTCTTAAGAGATATGCTTCAAATAGATCAACTGAAATGGCAGGAGGCACACGGTTATGAAGGGATATTTGCTGGTAGTGAAGCTGCTGCTTACTTGTCATATAGAGTAAGCTCTACTGGAATCTTGAATAACTCTCGAACAGTTAGTTTCACAAAAAATCTAATTGAGAAATGGAGATTACGTAAGTTCCCCTCTTATATTATCTTCCCGAAATGGAGAATATGCTTTAGGCTTTCTTGATTCTACATTTACTGATATCCGAGTTTCAGTCATTAAAATTGCAAAACATTATCGATTACGAATTTATGGCCTTTACAATCTATCTATGGTGCGGTGCTATCTTAGAGTTTCTGTCCAATCTTAATTTCTTCATTACTGATAATCTGATCGGACATACTACACTAATATAACAATAGGTAGCCCATCTACGACCCAAAGGCGAGTAACCTCAAGCTAGAACTGTTGGGACACATGTGTGATTAGATCGGCTGCTCTCTGCCAGAAACATCAATTTTAGCATCCGAAAGTATACCAAAAGGACCGACAACTCATTGCCATAGTAAACTACCCTAAATTCTCATACACAAGAAGCTTATACCACAGTCTTGACCAGATCTTGGAACTTAATGACGTACCATAACCCACGATAATCATTTCTTTCGTAGCACTATCGATATAAACACTCAATCATGTAACACTAGCGCCACACACAATTGCAACAATAACATAAAATCATCTATATGATCTACCAGTCTCATTCAATTCAAATCACAAATCTCAACCACATTTCGAAAAATTGACTACATTAACAAACCAAATTGCGGTTGGTACCTTTCTAGGAGCTGTAAGAGTACCATCAACGTCGAAAAGAGCGATCACACCAGGCATTTTTGCAGCCATTATACACTGATCAGTTTCCAAATTACAACAGATTTATTAAGATTTTGTTTCCTGTTTGAATACTACAATACAACAGATTAAATCTAGGAATAAAAATTGCAATTAAAATAAGATGGAAAATCATTTTACCTGGAAATTGCTGGAGCTGATAAGAAGGAGATCTATCCGAATTCCGAAGGGTATAGTTTTGAGTTTGGACTAGTGGGTGGACCTTGCTTTTCATGTAAGTATTAAGGACTAATTTTTTTAGTTTAATCTCGCCACTTGCGTCAAAGATCCCGCGTCACAAGTTATAACACATGTGTCATATTAGTAATCGGGAGATGATCAAAGAGATACAAAATTAGATATTTCAGCAAAATATTTGTTTTGTATAGATTCAAACTCGCAAAGACGGAGCTTCTAACGTCAAAGATCAATCAGGCTTGAGAGTGTATTTGTACTTGTTTGAATGTATAAAATGTCACAAATTACATATGATTACTATAATTGTGAAACCGGTAAATCATGGGTTGTATCTCACTTGATCAGCGCAAAGCTTGCTTGTTACAACTGTTAGTATTTTGCACACTAATTCTTTACCAGTTGAGCTATGCCCCCGATAACAATTACATATATTTGCTAGAAATCATAGAAAATGAATAAAATCGCTCATAAGACAAAGAATTAAAAGAAAACACATACAATCCTTAGTTCTAAATTCATGCTTTGTTCACTCCTATAAAGTCACTCCATACCTCAACATTCGAAAATTTATCCAAGGGTATGGGGCGACATCACCTAAAGGATGATGGGATAATACACGCTAGATCCTTTCTCCTTAAACGAAATTTTGGTCAAGATGATTTTTCCTATTAAAATTTTAACGACACAACATCATATTCGCAATTGAGAATGATGTAGTGGGGTGAATAATCTACATAGTTCAAGATTATTTGAAAAAGCTTAAAAAAATAGTTGTCTCACCCTTATATATCACCGTCCTAAAAGTTATAGTAAAGCGCTGAAATCATTAAAAATGGTGAAAAATTTATTTATTCAACTTTCCTAAAATAAGGTGGGACTCAAAAATTATTCTTACTAACCTTATTCACCCCCTTAATCTACGCTCTTCCTATTTGAATTTTTGTTCACCCTTCATTTTTCTTGTTTTCTGGTTAAATAAAAAAAATAAAGATGAGAGAATTAAATATCTTTTAGCATATTAAATGTAAATTAGAAATATCTTTTATTTACAATTCATATTAATATTGTTTTACATTTTTTAAAATTTTAATTAATCCTAAATTTCTATTCTAATATGTGAACTATATTTTATTTTAGCTTTGGGGTGAATAATTCAGAATTTGTTAAAGAATATCCATAGAAAGTGAAAAAAAAAAAAGTTGAGAGAATTAAATATCTTAGGGGATTGGTTACGGTTCTCCTAAGAATTGTTCTCTTAAGAATTCTCTCAATAAGAGTTAATCGAATAGCCTAGTGGAAAAAGGCTCTTGCTAGTGACCAGAAGGTCCTGGGTTCGAAACTCACATCATCGCTAATTTACAAAAAAAAAAAAAAAGAATTCTCCTATAACATTAAATTAGGAAATAGTCCTTATAAAATTAAGTAATTGCAACTAAGTCCCTATTTCCACTTAGTCCCCTAACATACATTTCTCACAATTTCTAGTTTCTTGTCATCTCTCTCTTAACTCTCAAACATCAAGCAAAATTGAGCAAATTGAAAGGTACGAACACCAAAAAATTTGCAAACAATGGGCTTTGACTGACAACTGTTATACTATTTTAGCAAAAATCAACTCAAAAATAATCGAAAATAGCTCCAATGGTTTTTATGCCCAGCGTCCTGGAGATAGATCATTTTCCATAATATTTACTTTGCATTGGTAATAGTATGTCAACACGAAGCTTTTGGAGCATTCTTACTTTTCTTTTATATTTGAGAATATGGTGACCTTAGTATTCACAACACAATACTGAATTTTGAGAATCTACAATAGTTTACAAGGTTAATTATATAAATTTTAGGAGTATTCTCAATTTTCTTTTAGATTTGAGAATCTGTTAACCGTAGTATTCGTAACACAATATTGAATTTGAGAATCTACAATAGTTTAAAGAGTTAACAGAAACTATCGAACAATATTCTTAAAGTTGGTGAAAGCAAGAGGTCATTATCGTAACATCGATATTTCATCATTCACATAAATATACCTATGTAAAGGGTTAATGTTGGTATTGTACTCACATGACGTATAATATTGTGGTTATAATTAAAAGATAGTTTATATACCAATAAAATGTCAGTATTTTCAAATTCAATAGTGTGATTGAGAACACTATGTTTGGTAGGTTCTCAAATGTAATACTGTTTGAGAATGCTCCATGTTTCCATATTACTCAGTTTTATGAGTGTTTGCTCTATTTTAATTCGAATTATATGCATGTTATAAAAATGATATAGTTTTGTAGAAAAGTTTCCTAAGGCTTGAAAATTTTATATTTGATTCCTAAATTTGATATAAATTGGCATAATAGTCCTTTAGAGAATTCTTAGAAGGACCATAACTTTCTACACATCTTAAAACCAATTGATGGTAAGTCGAGTTGCTCTCTAGTTTATTAAGTAGTGAACTCTCTTCTATATTTTTAATGTGGGACATTTCACATGTGACAATTTGAGTTCATTTAGAGCAATCTTAAAACTCCTACCTCACATGTGAAGTCCCTTTTAAATCACCGGTTATTTTTTCTTTATCCGATATATAGGGCCCAGTTTCTTTTTTCATTAGTCCATTAGGCATAGTTTTTTTTTTCTTTCGAATACCCAGGTCACTTTAACCATGCTCTCTGATACTATGTAGTATTTTCATCAATCGGGCCTGGGCCACACCCATAAGAGGAGTGAGAACATACTTCATAATCTAGAGAGACACCATCTTAAAACTAATTGGTGATAAGTGGAGTTGCTCTCTAGTTTATTAAGTGGTGAACTTTCTCCTATATTTTAATGTGGAGCATTTCACATGTGACAATTTAGGTTCATTTGGAACAATCTTTACAAGTTCGGTATCATTATTTTAATGTTATGACTTATGACCACAATGGAAGCAAATTAAGCACAATTCTAAGTCCTCATGGACCCCGTTTTTCTAATTTCTAATAGAAAGATAAAATGAAAGAAAAGTATAAGAACCCTGTTAATATTTATTTATAAAATCTTGGATTGGTTTATTCCCTTTATATTTAATAAATACACGGCAGAATTGAGTAATTAGAACGGTACTACCCTTAATATTCGAATATTAAGGTCGTTTGATTGAAAAAAACACTCAAACAAAAAATTGCATGGATACAATTAAGGTCGTTTTGTCTCACTACTCATCTTTGGATATTCAATATTTGAATTGGTTTAGTAATGAAATTTAGTTTCTCCAATCGTGATAAAGTTTTCTTCGTCAGACAAATTATAGATTAAAGGATGTGTTTTAATAACATCTTGATACGAAAAATGATTAACAAAATACAAATCAGAAGCAATCCTATAATATTTCACCAAAATATTATTTCAACATGAATTAGAAACACACAATATCGAACATACGCTCTCACATTGTCTATTTGTCTCTATCGACTATCGGTACGCCATATTCCAAACTTCTTATGAGCGACTTCGCACTCTTGGTAGGGTTCGCCAGTTGTACTTTCCTTCCATTAATCAACCACCCCCCCCCCCCCCCACCCCCCCCCCCTCCTCAAACGGGGCTTGCAAGGTTTGGAATATTCATATGTTGTCTATAAAACCAAAGTGGTTTGGAGCATGTCCAAACATGAAATAAGAGTTTCACCACATATATATTTTAAACTTTAATTTATTCTACATTGAGAAAAATGAGTTCGGTAAATACTCATTTGAAATCAAAATTAAAATGTTTTAATGAATTGATCAAATGTCTAAACCCCTTTGAAGTTAATGGAGTTTTTCATAATTATTTCTTGAAGAAGGGAGGTGTAAAGACCCTATTCACCCCATATAAGTTGGGGAAGCATATGCTCTCTCATAGGTATGGAACACATAATTCTATATAGTGTATACTAATTTTTACAAATAATTTGTAACTTACTTAATGATTGTCAAATCTAATTTTTGAAGTTAACTAACTCTTTGGAACTTGGAACTTGTTTGATTGGTAATATAATTTTTGATGTTAACTAGCTCATTGGAACTTGGAACTTGCTTGATTGTCAATTTTACTTTTTTGATATTAACTAGCTCTTTGGAACTAGGAACTTGCTTCATTGTGATTGTATTCCGTCGAAAAGATTGTCACATTTTAACTTTTATTGGTCAAACATAATAAAATTTTTAACCATTAATTTTTATTAAACACTAAGAAATAATATAGTCTTATAGGACCTTGTTAGATTCGTCTCAATATATATTTTTGAAATATTAACTTTTTTTTCATGTAAAATAATAGATATTTACATTTTAAATCGTATTTTGTTGACCATCAAAAATTAAAATGTGACAATCATTTAGTGATGGAGATAATATATGTTAGTAAAAATTAGTTTTTGATTGCCACATTAGTTTCTTTTCTTTTACTCAATTAGAGTTAGTTTCTGACCGGTTGTCTCCTCAATTATCATTATCTATTCTACATAGTCGCTAATGTAGTGGTTATTTTCAAAGGTGCCTCCTAAATTATTTTTATTTTCACAGATGCTTCATGAGTAATTCTTTCAAACATTAAATAACAAAATAATATTGTGCCACTAACATTACTCAAAAGTATCAAGGCACATTTTCAAATATTTTATATAATTAATAATATAAATATCACCTCCTCTTATTCTATACACCCCACCTACGCATCTACCCTTGCTCTTATCCTACTCAGTGTCGGCCCTTGCCCCAGGAGGGGCGCGACGGCATTAGGCCCTTGATCTGGAATGGCCCCGTAATCTTCATAAAGTTTTTTATGTATATTATTATGTGTTGATAAAAACTACTCCGTCCCAAAATAGTTGGCGTTTTGACACTATTTTTTTGTTCCAAAATAGTTGACGTGTTCAATTTTCAATGTAATATTTAGATAGATTTTTCTCTTTAGCCCCTATTAAATTCTCATAGTGAAATGTAATCATCTAGTAATATGCATCTTCCAATAAAATAGCTGCCATTTATTTCCTATACTATTTCATTAATTACGGGTATCCTTGTAAAATTACACTATTTCTTAGTAATTGTGCAAATTGCTAGAACGTCAATTATTTTGGGGGTGGAGGGAGTATAAATTAATAATAATATTAATAATAATTCATAATTAAATTGATAATTGATAATATAATTGATGATTGATAACATAACTAAATTAATGATAATATGTTAATATCATAATTTTTGCACTATAATATTAAGAACTAAAGAGTCATCGGACTAAAAGAACTAGTGAACTACTAACATAAAAACATCACATCAATATAGGAACTCAACCATCATTGTAGCTCTTATTTAAGTAATAATGAGAAACAACGTCATATGAAAGATTGAATGAATTGACAATTTTAATTTATGCATTAAGAAGGATATTAATAATGAGAAACAACGTCACATCAAATAGAGCTCGAAGCAAGATATTGTTTTTGCAATCATGTAATATTATATTTCATTTCAGTTAGTAAAAAGAGTTATAAAAAATTCAAAATATATTATCTAATATCGAGGGGCTCGGCCGATGGCTCAATAGCCTAGTGGCATCCGGCCCAACCTTTCATGTAAGAGGTCATGGGTTCGAACCTTGTTGGAGACATATTTGTCTCATATTATACTCTAACTTTCTATTAGTTAGCAATTTCTGTATTCATGTTTGTAATATCATTGTAATCACAATTCATCGCTAATTATCAAAAAAAAAAATATCGAGGGGCTCGTCTAATGGCTCAATAGGCTGATGATCGAATCCCTTTGGCTGCGTTTTTTTGTATTTTATTCTTCTTCTTCTTCTTCTTCTTCTTCTACCATTTTGCTTTCTCATTTTTAAATTATACCTCTTTTATTTTAATTATTTTAAATTATGTCCCCCTTAAATTTCATCCTGATTTCGTCCCTAAACATAGTGGAGGGACGATCCAATAACATGAATATCAACTGATACGACATGATTGATTTACATATTATTTTAGCTGGGCGAAAATTATTTTTGTATGTAATTAGTGACATTCAATTGTTATAAAATTAATTACTTAATCGATAAAATGTCGTAATTAATGTATTGTTTTATTGACAGGATTGTTATGTCACCTATGACAAGAAATAGATCTTTTGATAACATTCCCCAACCACATGCTATTTTATATTACACCCAGAGGACCACAAAAGGGGGCCTTCTCATAACTGAAGCTACTGGAGTTTCTGATACTGCTCAAGGGTACTTTTATTAATTCATATCAATTAACTTTTCATATCTATATGTTGAGTATATATTCTGTTTGATTTATTGGTTGTGCTTGTGCATTATAGAATAATATGCATGAGCATCAATATCATATGCGCAATCAGGGGTGGACTTAGGGATAAGTAGGTCTTTCGGTATCGTTATATATTGTATATTGTTTTTAAAATTTTTTCATATAAATGACAAAAAGTATAAATAAACTAAGTCAAAATCTAGCTTAGTTGGTTAAAAGCTTCCTCTAAAAGATGGAGGTCATGAGTTCAAGCACTCTAAGGTACATTTTTAACATAATTTTAAATTCTGTTGATTCTTTAACATTCTTTTCTAAAATTTTGGCCCTCCTATTTAGTCTTTTTCAAAATTAACCCCCCTTATTTTTATTCTGGTTCACCCGTGTGCGCAATGTTTTTTACTTCACTTTTTCTGTAAACTTCGCTTTATCATTTTTGTTAGTCTAAATCCAAAATACCATTCTAAGTATCATGATTAATATAATGAGTTAATACTAATTCGGTGGCATAATATATGTATACTTAATAGATGAACTAATTGCTAATTTGGTTCTATAAATTAAGTCACGATTTCGTAATATATATAATTACATTATTGTAAATTAGTCTTTTAACATAGGAGAATATTTTGCAAAGTAACACGTTTTGGCATTAAAACTTCTCTTTGTTTTTACAAAATCATAGCACACTTCCCTTAGAAAGTACTATTCTATACTTCCCCTTTCATTCTCTTTTTGCTCATATCTCTACCGTCCCATACCCCCGCTCCACCATCACCATCACCAAGCTCCTTCATAATCACCGCCTGTACCATCACCAAACACCACATACTCATATTCTTTTTCCACTTCTTCTTCTTCACACCATCACCAAGCTCCTCGCATACCAAAATTCTCCTCCCCTACTACTCCCTTGCATGCACAACTCCTCCCACATTTCCCTTGCGAAAAAGAAAGCACCCCCTTGTGAAAAATCACGAGAAACCTGTTCCCCTATGTGACAACGCGAGCACCCTCCCCCCTACATGCAACATTATAAATTTGAGGCAGGGTGTAGCACGAGCTCGTGAATTTGAGGTGAGATGGGTGGGTGGCGCTTGGTTGTGGTGAGGCTATGGTGTTTTGTGTAGTGGTGATTGTGATGTTAATGGTGGCAGTAGATATAGGGTGGGGTTATATGGTGTTTGGTAGTGATAATGTGGATGCTGATATTGTATGATGGTTGGTGATATTGATGGAGATGAAGTGGTGGTGGGCGTAGGGTGGGAATTTGAAAAGGTGGAGATATGAGGAAGAAGAAGATGAAAGGAGAGGTGTAAAATAGTATTTTCAGGGGAAGGGTGCTACGGTTTTGAAAAAATAAAGCATCGGTGCTAGTGTTTAAATGTTCATATACAAAGGGCGCTAATCACCCAAATTTCTCCTGAAAGTAGTATAAGTGTTGTAGTATGGTTACTTAAAGTGATAAATGTTGTACTATCACCTTAAAAGAATACGGACTTATGTGTAACATATGTCACTTTAAAGGACTATATTATAACACCTGTGATACTCTCAAAGACTAATTTATTATAATGTAACTATTTAAGATTAAAGTACAACTTAATCCACTATCTAACATTGAGTTGGCAATAACCCCTTTATTACATCGGTTACTATTATTTTCATTTACTTGTATGATGTGAAGATATCCACACACCCCTGGTATATGGACAAAGCAACAAGTAGAGGCCTGGAAACCAATTGTGAAAGCAGTGCATGCTAAAGGTGGTGTCCTATTTTGCCAACTTTGGCATGTTGGGAGAGTTTCGAGTAAAGGTAATATGTCCAAATAGTCAATCATCACATGAACTAAATTTTAACTTCAACGTTTATCGAATATAATTCGTGGCCTTAGTTTAGTGGTTATCGATCCAGTCTCCACAATTGGAGGTCCTGGAATCGAGTCCTGACAAAACATCATAATAAGAATCAATGCCTCTACTTCCATGATAGTATAGAGATTACTTTCAGCATGATATCATTTGACTAAAAAAATGTTCATCGAATATGATGCTTTTAATTAGTTCGCACCTACTCTAAATCAAATTTATATCAATTCTTAGAACATGCAAATAAATTTTATTTTCTCCAGCTTTTCAGCCCAATGGGCAGGATCCTATCTCATCCTCGGATAAGGGGTTTACAGCAGCAGTTCGTGCAAATGGTGTTCAGGAGGATTGGTTTACACCTCCTCGACGGCTGAGAACTGATGAAATTCCTAACATTGTTAATGATTTTAAGCTTGCTGCTCGAAATGCAATAGAAGCTGGTAAGCAATTCATTAGTCAATTCTTGTAGACCTTACAACTGAAAAAGTTGTAGCAACTATTTTTATTTTTTACATTTAATAGTACTCGAAGGGGCAAAATGATTTAATTTCCCTCGATATTTTGATACACTTTTTTAAAACAAAATCGATTTTTTTCGAATTTTTTTTTCGAATTCTTTTTACAAAAAATGTTTTTAGTTAAAAGTTTGGTAGTTGTTTGCCAAAAAGTTTGGTAGTTTTGGTAGTTGTTTGGCAAAAAATATTAGATTGGTAGTTTTTTCACAAAAATGTTCGATTTTCGTAGGTTTTTTTTTCATTTTTTCACCGATTTTTAGCTAAAACAACTACGAAAACTGAACTTTTTTACGAAAATCGAAACTTTTAGCTAAAACAACGACCAAAATCGAACCTCTTATTCTAGGAAAAACAGAAGAAAAAAATAAACAAAAAAAAATCGAAAAAAAAATAAAAATAAAAATCTTGAAAAAATAAATAAAAAATGAAAAAAAATCAGAAAAAAGTTGTAAAAAAAGTGTATCCAAATATTATTTAGTCATTTTGCCCCCATCTAGTGCTATTTAATGTAAAAAATGAAAAGTAGTGCTATAAGTTTTTTTTTTAAGTAGTGCTATAAGTTGATAAAAAGTCTTAAAATGTGATATTCCTACAATTTTCTCCCTTACAACTAATTCAAGTACCTAAGAAAACAAACATAAATCATTGTACGCACTACAAATAAGAAATTTTAGGTTAAATAGCACCTTTCAATACACCAAATTAACTTGAAGCACACATTTAGATTTTTTTTCCAAATAGCACAAAAGAGGGATGAAATGTCTAATTTACCCACCTTATGATATTCGAGCTTTTTTTCAACATTTTTATTTTCAATTTTTCGATTTCTTTGCCATTTATTTTCGATTTTTCTAATCTTTTTTCAATTATTTTTCATAATAAAAAGGGTTCGACTTTTGTAGTTTTTTGGCTAAAAGTTTCGATTTTGGCAAAATCAAACTTATTTCCTATCAAAATCGATATTTTTTGCCGAAATCGAAACTTTTAGCCAACACAACTAAAAAACCGAAACTTTTAGACAAAATAACTATCAAAATCGAACTTTTTTGCTAAAACAATTATCAAACTCGGACCTTTTTGCGAAAGAGCTACCAAAATCAAAACTTATAACTATGAAAAAAAAGTTGAAAAGAAATCGAAAAAAAAAGTCGAAAAAAATCCAAAGAGAAATTGAAAAAAAATCTTTAAAAATTCTCTAAGTTTAGGGTGTAAATTAGTCATTTCATCCAGCTTTTGTGCTATTTTACAAAAAAAAATCTAAATGTGTGCTTTAAGTTAATCTGGTGTCTTGAAAGATGCTATTTAACCTAAAATCTCCTTAAAAACAACCACCTATATTTTAACTAACACTACCACTTCGAATTTTGTAGGTTTTGATGGGATAGAGTTGCATGGTGCTCATGGTTATCTGATAGAGCAGTTTCTAAAAGACCAGGTCAATGACAGAACTGATCAATACGGGGGCTCAATAGAAAATCGTTGTCGATTTGTTCTCGAAATTGTTGAAGCCGTTGCCAATGAAATTGGAGCCGATAGAGTTGGAGTTAAGATTGCACCATTCTCAGATTTCATGGAAGCAGGGGACTCTGATCCATCCGCTTTAGGTACTTATTTGGCTGGAGCATTGAGTAAATTTGGGATTCTTTACTGCCACGTGGTCGAACCTAGGATGAAAATTGCAGGGGAGAGCCCGAAGGACAGTCTCGCCCCGATGAGAAAGGCGTTTAACGGGACGTTCATGGTAGGTGGTGGTTACAAAAAGGAAGATGGTAACAAAGCTATTGCGGAAGATCGCGCCGATCTCATTGTTTACGGTCGTCACTTTCTTGCCAATCCTGATTTGCCCAAAAGATTTGAGGTTGATGCACCTCTCAATAAATATGACAGAGACACATTCTACACACATGATCCTGTTGTTGGTTACACGGATTATCCGTTTCTTGAAGTTAAGTCTTAGTGATTGAGAGTGAATTCAATTAATAATCTCAATAATGGAGTGAATTAGCATAATAAAGTGTTAACGGTTCAACAATCGCATATGTTTACCGAATGTTACCAGTCATTCACCTATGTTTCACTTTGTACCAGTCGTTTACTTATTATCCTTCAAAAAGTTCCACTCAATCACCAAGAATACTCACACTAATAAAATGTCAAGGGTTCTTCACATGACATACTTAAAGCAGTGTGATAACGGAATAGGTGATTGACTGGAACTTTTTGAAAGTTAACTAAGATAGTTTGAAACATATGTGATAGACCAGTAAGAATTAGTAAATGTAGCTGATTATGCAACCATTAATCCCCTAATAAATGCACGACTTAGTCCGGTAAACATTGTATTATTGGTGAAACTAAATTGTACGTTTGTTATATTACATGGACTAAACTGTGTATTACGTATTGAGTGTTGTTTTTAACTTTTATTGTAAGGTTGTACCTTTTTATATATATGTGATTTGTGCATGGATGAAAGTATTTTCTTATGCCTTTTTTTTTCTTTGGTAAATTAACGGTGAAGTGAGTTTCGAACTAAGGACGTTTTGGTCACTAGCGAGAGCCTTTTCTACTAGGCTATTCGATTAACTCTTATTTTCTTATGCCTTTAGATACAGAAAATAAGTATAGTATGAGATAGATATAAGGGTTAATGGTTATGAAGATCATTTACTTTTCCCCAATATCATTAGTTGATCACTTAGATTTTAAAGGGTGTCAGTTGATTACTCCCTTTTAAAATTTGTCTCAGTTGGTCTATCGGTCATTTTTCCGACTGGGCACGTGATGATCATTAAGATTCTTGAGATAGTTGGGGTTTAACTGATTCACGAATTAGGCGTTTCATTTCTTTTTTTGATAGATAAGATGTGATAAATAAAATATATCACCCCGCTCATTGCCGTAGTGGCATGTGCAGCAAACAGTTTTACAAAAGGTATAGTAGGTAAATACTGAATTGAAAGAGTTTATAACAACATCATTTAAATTAAGAAAATATCCAACATCAGTTGATATCCATCCAATCTTACAGGAAGTCATCATGTTTCCAGTCAAAAGCTTTCATTCTTCAGTCTGATCAAAGTAAGTGAAGTATCTAAATTATTATTTGTTTCATTTTCTTTAATTATTAAAGTTTTAATAAATATTAATAAAGGTAATCAAGTAGTGATTAACCTTATGTTTCCTGCATTGACAATCTATCTATATGGACAATTAAACTTCGTTATCCCAACAACTAAATCGTGTACCTTTTTAATTAGTTTAACTGTAAATATTATTATGTATTAATTGTATTCGCTTTTACCGTTGAATAAAATAAACACTATTGTTCCCTAGCTAACCCTAATATTCCATTTATGAAAGTGTTCCATTCAAATTATATCGACAACTTGCGTCTTACAATGAAAATCGAACCCAAAATTTTCAAGTCACTGAAAGACCTTCTAACCACTAGGTCATTAGTTATTCTGTTCTATGACGTGACATTGATCGTATTATATGAAACATCTACATGAACAATTGTTTCAAATTTTGGTGGGTGGGTCTCATGCATAATGAATATCGAACATGCTAATAAAGAATTTACTCACATGTGGCAGACGTCGACTGAATCACTTCATAATAATCGTGTCTAGAGAGATACCATTTTTCAAATGAAGTTACTCAGAAGCAAAGCAAGTTGAGAATGTTTGAAGTAGCTTGAATTTTGTGGAGACTTTGATATGACTTTAGGTGTTGAAAAAGAAGTGTACGTTTCTTTATGTAGGGTCAAATTTAGATGAACTGTTTCCTATCATGAGCTACTTCCATGCCTACCAAACATGTCATATGGAAACTTTTGCCAACATAATAGACCTTAACAAAGTCCACAAATGAATTAATGCAATCATCTTTTATTTGTCCTACTATGTTAGCTTAGGATTGAAGTAACTATTAAGAAAATACATTGGAGACTTGCCATCGTTGATAGTGGTTTAACTGAACCACAAAAAATCATGTTAGTTCAGTTGGTTAGTAATGAATGTGTATCAAATACGATGTTGGTAGTTCAAATCCTAGCAATTTTAAATTTAGTAAAAAAAAATTATTACTTAACTCTCAATTTTTTACTCATGAGTCCACATGACTTCATTTATTTCTTAATTCAAAAATGAAAATTTTCATTGAAATTCGTTATTCAATATGATATTAAAAAAATTTAGTGTATATTTCGAACCACCTCTTCGATGTGCCTAGATCCGCTTTTGCTCGACATCTCTATCTTGAAATACAACATATGAGGACATTGTACTCCAATCGACGGGTTGGAGCTTTCTTTTGAATCTATGCTCCACAAAAAGACGATACTGCTACTACTACTACTTTACGGGTATATATAATTCCAAGGTCCTACTTTCCAAGGCTCCAACCGAACCAGTGAATTCAAGGTTGGAATGAATATCCAACCTTAGATTCATTGGTTCGCTATATAATAATGAAAAATTGAATTGTTGTTTAGAACCGAACCAATGAATCTGAGGTTGGAATGAATATCCAACATTGAATTCACTGGTTCGGTTGGGGCCTTGGAAAGTAGGGACTTGGAATTAGTTTTTACCTTACTTTACACCTAGTTATTTACGAACTATGTTTTGACGTGGATAATTTACTTGGTGGATATATTTTTTGAGTGTAAAATTTAAGAGCCTCTATGTAATAACACGTCCCATCTTTCTCTCATTAATTTCTTCACCTTTAAAAGCAAGTGTCTTGAAACTTAAGTAATGTGTGTTACTACTACTAGTCTACTATTATGTTGTAACTCCCACGCTCGTTGGAAAAGGGGCTTGATCAGGACTACCGACTACTATCAAAACTTGGCATGACTTAATAACTACTCCCTCCGTTCCTAGATGATTGGTACATTTTAACTTTTCATGGTCAACAAAACATGATTTCAAACATAAATATCACCTATTCTGCATATGAAAAAATTATAACTGGTTGATAGTTCGAAAATATATATTGAGACGAATCTAACAAGATATCATATGACTATATTATTTCTTATTGGTTAATGAGAACTATTGATCAAAGTTTTTAAAGTTTGACCATGTCAAGTCAAAATGTGCCAATCATTTAGGGACGGAGTGAGTAATATATTAGTCCGGGAGCAGGGCCTTGGGGATCTTAGGAGGTCTTGATTGATCTCGGATTTGTATTTTTCATACCAAAAAGAGCTTTTAGAGAAAAACGTCTTGAGAGGCCAAAAGCCAACAATCACACCAGTCTTGATTCTCATTATTGCACAGTAATGAGGAGGCTGCTAGGGAGGTTGATGTTACATGATACTTTCAGCGTTTCTCTAGTTTTATGAGAACACCGCATTCTCAGAATACACAAAAAGCTTTCTACAAACAATTTTTTGTGATAGCTACATACTTGTATGCAGTTCACTTGGGAGTTTCGAACCAGGACCTTTTTTATCACTAACAATAATCTTTTCCAGTAAGCTATTCGATTAACTCAACATTTATCATAAAATTTGATCTTAGATAAAACTCTTTTAATTTTATAGTAATTATTTACTGCATTTTATTTGTAAACTAATCTGTTTTTTCTACATGTTTACTAAAGTCATCTATATTACCCTTTTGACTGAATAAGTGGATATATGGAACATGATCTTATAGCTTGTTACATCAAACGATTAAAATTGAGCTTAATTAATGGTACAAAATCTAAATTGAAAAAGGACCTTTACGAAAAAAGTTTCGAGCACTTAGATCATGACATAAAAAGTCTCGAAAAATCTCTCTCCCTCTCTCTCTCTCTCCCCCCCCCATATATCTCTCTCTCTCTCTCTCTCCCCCCCCCCCCCCCCCCCATCTCTCTCTCTCTCTCTCTCTCCCCCCCCCATCTCTCTCTCTCTCTCTGAAAACAAACACAGACGCGCAAGCCTCAACTCAACTATCTATCCCCTTCAACCAAAACCCACATCACAATCATCAAAATCCACAAAAATATATTCACCAAAATAGAGAGATACCTTTACAGCTATACCCACATATTCACTTATATTAACCCAAAACTCCCCAAATTCCACACACATTATCACAAACACCCCTCCCCCCCTCTAGATCTTCAACCGCTTCCAACATTTTCCAACCGTTTCAAAAATTCCCCTAACCAATTTAAACAAATAAAATAAATAAATCTTTTCAATATTTCTTTCCAATTTGTTATATTTCTTTAAAATATGTATGAATTTTTGTAATTTTTTAGCTCGAAAACGATAACGATAACGGTGATGGATGATAGAGGAGGAGGTTCTTTTGTTGCCGTTAGGAGGATATCTCAAGGTCTCCATTCCCATTCAACTTCTGGTAATTTATTTATTTATTTATATTTTGATATAATCTTGATCTGTTTCTTGAATAATGAGGCCTTGTATGTTACTCAAATTTCGTTTATTTATCATTTTGATAACGTATAGTTGATGAGTGATTGGTATTAAATATATTTGATCGAAATGATAAATAAATGAAACTCGAGTGATGGTTTTTGATTTTGTTTTGATTATTATATGAATTTTCTGCCTCTGAAAAATGAGGTTACATATATGGTAAACTTGGTTACACGCGCCTGAGCTGCATTTTCGCGAGCCGTAGAGGAATTACTTTCGAAAGTCCGATATGTGGTTTCATTACTATTAGGTTGCATTAGGATAGATGGAATTGTTGAGTGTCCACAAACATCTCTAGCGATAAGTCGATAAGGCCAATTTAGCTTTTAATTGTATGTCCCAGCAAAGGATGGCGGTGCTTGTTCAGTTTATCTCTTTCGACTTGGATCCCGTGAGGTGGCCGTGGAAAGTTTTATCATACATAATAGGGATTCCCAGATTTTCCAGAGTAGAGCGCACAGGGCTTTGAACCGAAAGGCATTACCTAAGATGAAAGTGAAACATGTTTGTAAGATAACATTATTCGAAATGTTCGTCCACTCCAGTCTATTAGAAAAATCCATGGGTGAAGTATCAGGACTTCAATTCCTCCACCCAATATACTTTTTCGAATGTAACTTTTAATGAATTTTAATCACTTGTTCAAAAAAACATCCTCAAAAGTGTTCTCAGCCTTTCATGCCAGATTGTAAAGGCACTATGGTGTCCTAAATCCATAAAGTGAGTTAAACGAAGATAACAGTCAGAATTGAAATAGAGTTTCCTCTGCAGCTCATATATCCTGACTCGTGTAAAGGCTATGATATATTTTTTGTTACTCTTATAATAGTTCCTGATCAGTTCAAAGTTGGAACTTTGGGACTAGGTGGGAGTCGTGAGACTATAATTTGTTACTTGTGCCATATCTTGAACGATGTTTCTGAGCTAGTCTCCAAGAAACTGTTACTTAATGTCCTTTATAAAGATTTGCGACCTTAACATATCTCTTGCACCAGTTCTCTGAAGATAATACCGTATTAACTACTAATGCATCTTAGGCTGCCTTATTATTAATGTAGCCAATCATTCACTTTTGTTACAGTTGAAGCTGTCGCAGGTTCTGCAGCGTGGCTCGGTAAGGGCTTGTCTTGTGTATGTGCTCAGAGAAGAGAGAGTGATGCCCGTCCTTCCTTTGATCTGACACCTGATCAGGTAACATGATAGTGGGTTAAATATTAAACCCCTCAATTTATGTATGAAGGATCTATGAAATTTCATTTCCTAAGCCTTTATATCAGTGTATTTCTTATCTTATAACTGCAGGAAGAGTGCTTGCAGAAATTGCAGTGCCGTATTAATGTTCAATATGATAGTTCAAACCCTGAACATCAGGTACAGCTTTGCGTTTACACTTTCTCTTTTGGTAGTAGATACAAACCATGTTCATTTGGCTTTTTGTTAATTTATTTTTTGAGGATCGTGCAGGAAGCTCTGAGAGCCTTGTGGCATGTTTCCTTTCCTGAAGAAGAACTCCATGGGTTGATATCTGAACAGTGGAAGGAAATGGGTTGGCAAGGAAAAGATCCAGCCACAGACTTTAGGTAGAACAGTAGCTTTAATTTATTTCATGTTTGAAAGACTTTCTACTCTCTTACAATCTGATTTTTGGTATCCACGCAGGGGCGGTGGATTTATCTCACTGGAGAATTTATTATTCTTTGCTAGGAACTTTCCAGTATGTTCTCTTCAGTTATCTTACTTTGAGCTTAATATTCTTCCTCAAGTCATTACTTGACCAGTATGGTTCCTATAATATGTGGTTGAAGTTATATAGAAATAGTAGCTACTTATAAAATTCTGACATTGACCGGACGGTGATCTATTTCTTTTAGCATCTTGACTTCAAAGTTTATAGTCTTTCCAATTTGATTTTTACGTGTGGAACAGTGATCTATTTTGGACACAATTATTATGCTATTTCGGTTCTCGAATGGTGTACCAGGAAGTCAAATAATGAAAAGATATTTTCTCAATGATACCTTGAAATTTATTGGCTTCCTTCTTGTTTCCTCTGCTTGACTATGACCCCATTTAGTGGGATAAGGTTTGGGTTGGTTTACTTTTGTAAAATAACAGTAAAATTTTCTAGTTACAAAAGAATATGTTCCTTGTCTTACCAATCAGATATGAATTTATTAAAAAAAAACTTTTGGGTTTTCGTTAAATAAGTCAGATGTTCGTGCTGTTTAGCATATACGTTGCATGTCATATATGATCATTAACTTTATTTTCCTCTGGATTTTTAGAAATCTTTTCAGGACCTTCTGCAGAAGCAAGAAGGTGATAGGGCTTTGTGGGAATATCCATTTGCTGTTGCTGGTGTAAATATCACATTTATGCTTATTCAAATGCTAGATTTAGAAGCAGGTCTGTTTTCACTACTATCTGTTAAAAACGTCTCGAATTTAATTTGCCCCAACCTCTGTGGTTTATCTGGAAGCAAAGAGTTTCTACTTTTACTTCTTAAATTAATTGATTATTTTCTCTGATCCTGTAGGTAATCCACGAAATTTAGTAGGGGCAACCTTCTTGAAGTTTCTTTCAGGTATTGGATTGTCTCTATTCGTCTTACATTTGAACTCTCAGATCACTTATTCTGCCTTAGCCATTATATTGAAAGCTATTCTGATACTTATAAATCCATCCAGAACTGATTGTTAACTAAATGTAGCTTCTATGACATGACTTATTTGTTTTGACTTTCTACAGAGAACGATTCAGCGTTCGACTTACTATATTGCATCACATTCAAGCTGATGGATAGTCAATGGCTGGCCATGCATGCATCATACATGGATTTTAACGTATGCCCAACTTTATTGAAGTCTTACTGTTTTTATCGTCTCTTCTCAAATTTTCTGTTAGACTAAAGGTCTATGTAGCTTTGTATGACATTATCACCCAGGGACTATCGCAGTGAAAGCCTAAGATGTTACTATAGTAGTATTATTTACGAAGTACAAGGTTATATAGTAGGCACTAGTCAAAAGGTGAATGACTAGATGACAACTTATATGTTCAGAACCTAAAAGTTATGCTATCGTTGTTATTATTCTTTTATTCATCTTGATAGAAGTTTATTTTCAGAAACCTCAGTACTCATTATGTCTACTGCAGGCTGTGATGAAGGCCACCCGACGGCAATTGGAAAGGGAAATTCTCATGGAGGACATCAGCCAGCTCGAAGATTTGCCATCGTTTGATCTTCTTAGTCGGTAGCTTAATTGGTGAAAGTTAATGAAGCAAAGTAGGAGAGTTTTATTTCCAGGATAGTTCCATCAAAACGGGACCATCTTACGTGTGGTGTTCATCCATTTATGTTCCTTTTCTTTACGTTTCATGTGCTTACATGGGATATGTTTCGTTTTCTAATGACCTAGAATGATGTAATAGATAAGAATAAGCAGGTTGAGTTGCTTGATTGTCTAAATCTAAAGTTGGTGATAGTAATTAGAAACTAATCAAGTTGTTGATAGTGTTGTTTAATTAAAAATTTTATGTAGTGTGTGTGCTTTGCACGTTGTCACCATGTTGTAGTGTTTATGGACCCGGAAATGTCCTTTACCTAATGGCAACGGGGGACCTGATATCATTTGTAGTGGTTCAGTCGAACCATAAAAAATTAGTATGTTAGCTCAGTTGTTTAGTAATGTTTAAATCTTGGTAATTTCAAATTATAATTTTAAGGTTTTTTTCTATTGCTTAATTCTCAATTTTTTTGTAGTCATGTATCCATGTGATTTTATTTGCTTATTAAATGTTCATCCAAATTTAATATGTTTTGCTAAAATTCTTAGAAGGATGAAACCCTTATCATTGCGAGATCATGTTTAATGGTTCTCATGCCCTAGCTAATAGTACATGAATAAGATAAATTGTGAGATGTAATTTAGCTAATTAAATGATTAAAGTATGTTCTTTAACCACTTCAACGTGAGGTTGTTAATTACACCTTCTAATGAAAAACACATACCCATCATATACAATCAATTAATCATAAGTAAAAACCTTTGCAATCATTTTAAATTTCCTTAGGATAACCTTATCTCTAAACCTAGCAATTATGTGCAAATACCATCGAAAACATGAAAAAGTATCTCGAAACTACCTATTATACATAAAATTAATTCTTTATCTGAAAACTTCTTTTGAATAGATTGCCTACCTCCCCCAATATTGCAAAACGCATAAAAATCCCAATCATTACTACTTATAATCTTTGTAATCAAGACCAAGAGGAAATTTATCACCTCTTTTGTTCATGCCCGCAAGTACATACCTTTTGGTCTATTCATCTACTTACATGACTCCTTGGATATTGTACTTATTACATCTTCACGAAGTCTACAAATTAGACATTCAGATCCCCACTCAAGTTCTAATGGTATTACGTCTCCGAACTTCAATGGAAAAATCATCGAAATAGAGCCCTATTTTTATTCACTTGTTCATTGATCTTTTTTTTACACAGGTCTTTGCTAGATGTTTTCTTGCTCTCACCAGAAAGAATGCATGGTTAACTTTTATGAAGGATTATAGGATCGGTAACACTTATCTTTGCTGGAGAACAATTTTGTCAGCTATTATTTCATATAGTTTTTCATTCTCCGATTTTTATAATAGGACCTGAAACTTATATGTTTTAGATCCAAAAACTTATAATTTTTGTCATAAATAATCTCAACTGTGATCTCATCCTTCCATTAACTATTATGTTTTATATCTATATTTTTATCTATCAAAAAAAGTGGTTTACAGTTTTAAGTAGGAATTCGCATTCATTGCACGTTTAATAATAAATATTGTAGTTTCGAAATTGATATACAAATCTTCGGTCTCATGATGAATGACGCCCCAATGGATGTTATGGATGGCATGGCAAATTGGCAACATACAAGCCCAATATAGAAGTATGATATACAAATCCACAAGGCACAAGCTCATGAATCATGATCGGTGAAGGCCCAACGCATGTTAGAGAGGTGATATACAATTCAAATATAATACAAAAATGGCACATGGCTGGGATTAGACGTGTCAACCGAACCGGGCTCAACCGGGACATCCGCTGACTTGGCCCGTTAGTTCGGCCCGGGCCCTAAGAAGCCCGACTCCGGTCCCAGCCCCTTTCTTAGAGGGCCAGGGTATGGCCCCAGGCTCGGTTTAGACGGTGTACCGTGTAAATTACGCGGTATATCGTGTACAACAGTAACTTATAGTTTGTGTTTTTATTAAAAATAAAATGATGTTAAGAGGATTTGAACCTTGGTTGCCAAGGAGAATGCGTAAGTACTAACACATTATGTCAACTTGATTACTTGTAATTTATGTTAGAATTAATAATATTATATATTTTATGCTTTGTATATACACTTACATAAAGGGGGCCCGGGCCAAATAGGCGCCTGAAAATCCTTAAGGGGTTGGCCCGGCCCGACCCGACCCGGTAAGGGTGGTTGGGCTCGTCCCAGATTCTTCGGGGGCCGGGGCGGGCCTTTTGTTAACTTGCATGTGCCATCCGGCCGGGTTCGTTTGTCACGTCAAGTGACTATTAGGCAGGAGCAGTTCAATAATTTTACATATAAATTTTCAGGAAAAATTAAATAAAAAAACAAATCACAATATGTTAATACTAATTATGACTGATTTTTAAAGATAAGTGATCAACCATGATTTTTTGATATATGACAACACGATTTTATAGTGTTCCGGGTCGAGTCCAGGTCGTAGCAAATATAAAGTGATAAAGTAGAGTATCGTCTCCACGAAATCCAATCTAATAAGTACTAGTTGCGTTCTTTATCCTTAATTAGAGATTTATTTAATCTAAATTACTTAACTAAAAGAACTAGAGAATTAAAATGACAAAACTAACACTGTAGATTACTGGGTTGTACTTAATACGAGAAGAATGGCTATGACACACAATTTCGTTGGATAATCTAACATATTTAACAAAGGACTAATTTATTGATTCATAAATAGCATACGTAGGCAACTGACGTCACTTCTCAGTTAACTATCAATTAAGTCCCCTAAGAAGCTAACTATATCTCTATGATAGCTTGAAATAGGAGGCCGTATTATCACAGATGCTCATAAATTGCACAAGTCAATACATATATCTCTATGGTAACTGAAACAAGTGTTCTGATTATTAGTTCCTAAATGGTTACGCTATCTCGAGTCGCAAGTCATTTATATGAACACTTTAATATTGATATCAGGATATTAAAAAGTAATTACGCATAATAATTAGAATTATGAACGCAAGGAATAAATTAACTCCAAAGTAAATTAAGTTATCACATCCAACTACATCATGGTCCAAGCCAACAATAAAATTAGTTCATACTACTAGATGAAAAAAACACAATATCTGAATTGAATTCATCCTTATAAAAATACTTAATTGAAATTTAGATCTGAACTCCAGCCAAAAGTATCTTCTAGTCGCCACAGAATCTCGGTGTATTCTATTGCTAAAAAACGGGTTTTCTCTGATTTTTGGGCTCGCATACTCTTCTCGGGTCATGACTTGATATCACTTTAAAGAGTTGTCCAATATCATCAATTAAATATCCAATTCCTTCACTTTAATCAATAATTGCCTGAAACTCAAATAAGACGCAAACAAGTGCAAATTATATCTCATCAACATAAAATTAATATAGATTAATGTCCAATTAGGCTCTTAAAATACGATATAATGAGCACTTTGTTGACTTAGTGTCAATCTTCCTTATTTTGATAATAACAAATTACGTTTTATGATCTAACATCGTTTGTTAAGTGACTTGCACAGTGCGCCTTCAAAAGGTCTTAGGCACTTACCTGGGGTTTACATGTTTTTATTGCTTTAAGACTTGTGTAAGAATTGTTTCTAATTCTTCATTGTTTTGTGTGCTTTGAGTTTGAATGGCTTTTCGAGTTTTAAATGGTGCTTAAAATCGATTTGATAATTAACTCGTTTGATGTGTGTTGATATTCTTGGATTCATCTATTTGAAACAATCTTGAATTTAATATATATGACTATGTATTATCTTTATTGAGATTAAGATTGATTCAACTATATTAATCCTACATGTCGATTTTACACTTCATCGAGAGCAGCCATCGAGACCTCCTGGTCTCTATGACTGGTCTCGATGACGAGCCTTTTGATTCTTCTTTTTAGTTCATCTGGTCTCGATTACTGGCACAAGATGATTAAAAATTATCGAGATCTATTATAGAGAGTTGCTGCTCTCGATGCCTGGTCTCGATGACTTTCAGGCTTTTCAAATGATTTTCATTGAGACCAACCATCGAGATCTCCTGGTCTCGATGCAGGTCTCGATGACGTGTACTTTTTGAACGTTAGAATTTTAAAAGGTACCATAGTGAGTTGTTTTGGTCACTATGGTTGATCTCTATGCGCTAAAATTCAGCTATTTTTAGTCCAACTATAAATAGCAATCACACCCATTTTGAGACTTCATTGCTAATTATCACAAAATCAAATCTTAAATCTTACAAGCAAAAGCCATTCAACTTCAATTGCATCACAAACCTTTGTTGTTGAAGAACAATTCATAGAGCTTATTATTAATCACTCTTCATCTATCCATTGAGGGATTATTTTGTAAAAGAGTGAAATCCTTCTTTTCCAAACATTGAAATCCTAATTTGTAGAATTGGGTTTTAGTTATCTAGAGTTGATATCCTTAACTTAGGTTTGGGTTACTAGCTTGGATTAGTTAGTAGTGAAATACTAGTGGTGTGACCATTGGGTGGTAGCTTAGATTTGAAGTGGATTGTGTGTATCAAACTCTCTTCAAGATCAAAAGTTAGCCGTTTTCAAATCCCAAGGTTGGAATGCCGAGGGTCGAGCACGTAGAAAAATTGAAGCTTGTAAAAATCGTGTATACATTCTTCTTCCTTTACCACTCTTTATTATTGTTTATATTCTAGTTTTATTTAACTTCTCCATATCTTGTTGTGTTAGTGTTTAAGGTGTTTGATATATTGTTTAAGTGAACCTATTTACATAAGTCTACTATATTCCACGTTTTTCACTTATATATCAAATTATATCGTCGTAAATTGAAAAAATTGTCATTGTTATCGATATACCTTATTCACCCCCCCCCTCTAAGGTGTTTTTTAGACTAACACACTTATCAATATATAAGTGATTAACTGAGTGCATAACTCAAAACATAGATCATATAAATTACCATACTTAGGGATAATTTGGGGCGAAAAAAATTTAAAAGACAAAATCTCATATAAATTACTCCCAAATTCGAATTCACAATTTGTCGAACTTAATGACCTATCGATAGAAGGGGTGATGAACTGAAATATTTTGAAAATAGGATTTCTCAGCCAAAATTTAAAAATGTGAAAAATAAGGTTTCCAAAAAATCATGTGGGTCGCAGATTTGAGGTAAATCACTAAATTTATACGACTGTATGAGGTAGATTTTGTACAAAATAAGTTGGACAAATGGTTAAGATGATCACCTATGTTTCGGTTATGGACCCAATTAATCACCATTAGTAAGAAATAGAAAAGAATAGATTCACATTAACACTAGTAGTAGGAAAGAGAAAAGTAGAAGTAGTCGACGAAAAGTTAAATCTAACTATATAAACTTTATATGCTATAGAATAAGTAATAATTAGTAATGATGGTCAAAATTTAATTTCAAAAAAGTTAAACGTCAAATAATTCTGTATTGGAGGAAGTAGTATACAACTAAAAATGAATAATATAGAACTTGGTTGTATTAAATATTACTCTCTTCATTTCTAATAAATTGAGTTCACGTTGTTCGGGATACAACTTCAATTATCAATTACTTTGTATATACGTTATAGAAAATTACAAACAATATTATAAAAATATTTCTAAAAAACGAATTCAATAATATCAATTAATATTTTTCAGATGAACGAATAAAACGTAATTTATGATCAAAATTCAAAACGAACTCCCAAAATATCTATTAAAAAAGAACGGAGGGGCATATTTTATGGTTGCTTGTAAAGGTTAGTTAAATAGATTAGTAATTTCCAAATTATTGTTTCTTCATTTTTACATTATAAAATAATGTAATCTTTTATTGTAAATTAACTTAAAAGGCAAAAAGTATTTTTATATTTTTATTTTTGTATAATGATCTAAGAAGTAAAAAAAATAGAAAATTATTTCGGTTATTCATTGAGTGTGTATTTGATATACCTCGTACTAAAGTAATAACTTGCAAAGTGCAAATTAGATTGATAAAAAAAAGCTTTGATAATGACAATCAAATTCATAATTTTGTGATCACGATCGATTCACCTACACTATCAACATGTTTACCCTCTCAAATATATAAACAACTTTGAAGGAAAGAAAAGAAATGGGAAGTAATAAGTGTATAATAAATTGAAGAGTTGATGTTGAAATTAGTGGATGAAAATCTAAGAAAATGATTAGGAGAAAAGAGTATATTGAAACCATACCATGTGATGTGAGGTGATTAAACAACAAACACTAAACAACAAAAATGTAAAGCTTTTTTACTCCTCTCTCTCTCTCTCAAAGCTTCTCTCTCCAATAATCCCACTAGCAATAGTCACTGGAGTGGAAGGGTGCCAGTGGTGGAGGCCCACACGCAGTTTTAACCTTTCCAGACAAAAAGTGGTAGACCAAAATAAAAGAGAGGCAGGGGGGAAACCACCATCAAAGATACCGCCTCTTTATACTTCGTCCGTTTTTTTATATGACGTTTTAAATATTTTTACATAAATTAATAAAAATTAAAAGTTATTGTAAATATACAATATCAATTGATTGTCGTTATATTATTGTTTAGTTGATAATTTCAATAAAAATTAATTGAAAATACATTAAAATTACAAATACAAATTAAAATTGTAAAACGTCATATAGAAAAAGCAAAATAAAAAATCTAAAACATCATATAAAAAGGTAAAGGGAGTAATAAATGGCTTTTGATGTTAGTGTTAAACTATAAAACTTAGTTAAAAATGAAGTTCAAGTGATGGAGGAATAGATTCACTTTAACACTATTAGTACAAAAACAAACTAAAATAATTGTTCTTAATGTAAGGTGAAGTTTAGTAGTGACTATATGGGAATACTCATATTTTTATCAAACGATATGATATCATTACGAAATTAGTAAAGAAACAAAATATTGATGTGTGCAATTTACCATATTTCCGCCTTTCCAAATTTAAGGTTATTTACGTGATTACAAAATATTCGAGTACGATTATACAAAATTGATATATCAAATATATACATCGAAAGTAATCTAATAAAATTTTATGTTAAAATATTACTATTTTTATTGATTAATGAAAATTCATGAATAAAATGTTTGAAATTTGACTTCCAAAATAAAAGAACTGACTAAATAATTTCCGATAAAAGAAGTTCGTAGCTTTAAAACGACAAGTGAAAAGATTATATGACAGGGAAAAAATCACCATAATTAGGTGATGAAGCACAAACCATCATTCCATCAAAAATCAATGTTGAAAAATAAAAACAAAGTCCCACAAGACAAAACCTCAAATCATTTAATAATCAAGTGTCCTACATTCCTACTCACAAAACCCAGGCCACTTTAGCTCATCTGTTATACACACCAAAACAGTAAAAAATTTGATGCGAAGTTACCCTTCTGCCCCCCCTATTTAGAAGGGTACATTCATTTAGGGGCAAAACAGTAATTTCATATCTAAAAAAACACTGTTTTGGTGTTTGTGTATAGTGTTGCACCCACTTTATTCTGTCTCACTAAAATAAATCCAAAAAAACGTTACCTCCCATAAAAGATACACCAGAAAATTACAGAACACTAAGATATTCATCCTCCAAAAGTCAGCATCTCTCTCTCTCTCTCTCTCTCTCTCTCTCTCTCTCTCTCTCTCGTTTAGTTTTCTGGGTAAGAAGCCTCCCCCCCCTCTCCCCTCCCCCCTCTTAAGTCCCTCTCAGAGGCAAGAATATAAATTATACCAAAAAGGCCAAAGAAGTGTAGCAGAAAGGTGAAAGTGAAACAACTCCTTTCTACTATTAGTATTAAAAACACCCCCCCCCCCCTCTCCCCCCCCCTTCTTCTCTGCTTCACACTCACACAACCACCTAACACATACCCCATTTATGTCCCCTTCCTCAGTCTGCTGAAAGAATTCCAGTGACCCCACTTCAACATATCTTACAGATTTGCGAAGTTTCTTTACTTTTTCTTGATATAAACGTGTGGAAGTTTTTGAGTTTTCAAAAATGTGGCCATCTTCTTCAGCTCGGCAGATCAACTATGGCCTCCCAACGGATATGAACAACATGGTCGGTGTCGGGTTACGCGATCTGTTTGTAGTGGCTCCGCCTCAGCATCAGCACAACCAAGATTCGTCGACTATCAGCTTCGATCCTCTGCATTCAATTGGGAACAATTATGCATCGCAAACGACCCAAGGCGGAGGCGTTGGAGTTGGTCTCGGAGTTAATCTCATACCTCTTCTCTCCGCCACTCCTTGCCTCCCGTCTCAGCAGCAAGCGAGGCAGCTCGGAGGAGAAGCTGATGTCGCCAATTTGCTCAAATGTGGGGAAGGAGGTAAGCAGTGGCGGATGAATCATGTTCATGTCTGTTCAGTCGAACAATCACTTTTTTTTTACAGAAAAATTTATACTCTAAAAGATTGTCACATTTTATCTTTTATTAGTCAACCATAACAAAATTTGACCATGAATTATCATTAAACGAAAAGAAATAATATAGTCTTGTACGACATTGTTAGATTATTCTCAATATATATTTTTGAAATATAAATTTTTTATAATTTTTTCGTATGTAGAATAATAGATATTTACGTTTTAAATCGTGTTTTGTTGACCATCAAAAGTCAAAATGTGACAATCATTTAGTGATGGAGGGAGTATATTTCATTGTTTACATTATCTATTGTGACTCGCAATTTGGACAAACTTGTAACGATTTTGCCTCAAATATCACTAGAAAGATCGGGATCATTACAAAAGGCTTTATAACGCTTTCGTCTCAATTCGTATTTAGCCGCGAGCAGTTTACATGTATGATCGAATGAGTTATAATGTATCGAACAGGTAGTAACAGTGGTACTGCAGCATGTTTGGACTGTGGGAATCAAGCCAAGAAAGATTGCAGCCATGGAAGATGTAGGACATGTTGTAAAAGCAGAGGATATGATTGTACTACTCACGTGAAGAGCACGTGGATTCCGGCTTCGTCTCGTCGACGTGATAAGCAATCCAACTCTTGTTCGAGCTCCAAGAAACCGAGGCTCATAACCAATTGTCCTACGGGAACCGGAACCGGTTCGGAACATACTTCAACTTCCAACACAACAACTCCAAGGAGTTTCGATAGTGCTCAACAAGGTAATCACTTCATTTCAATTCTGAGTAACCTTATTTGGGTGCATACTAATATTGTTGAGCCTAGACTTAGAGGAGTCTAGTTCTCGTGTGTTAACTAATTTGGTGTTAATTTAATCTGAACCGTAAATTTTGAATCCCGTCAAAACATGATAACTAACTCGAGGGATTGCTAGCCTTCCCTGTTTAAGCACGATAGTTAAAGAAATGATTAAGCACGCAAACTCGACTTGAAATTTTTGTGTTTGAACAGATGTAAGTTTTAAAGAGTCTTTGCCTGAGCAAGTACAAGCGCCGGCGAAGTTCAAGTGTATGAGGTTCACTGCAATTGAAGATGGTGAAGATGAGTATGCTTATGAGGCTTTGGTTAAAATAGGAGGGCATATATTCAAAGGGGTTTTGTATGATAAAGGAATTGCTCATCCAAAAGATGGAATTCCTAATATTGCTGAGTTGCATTTGGGAGGATATAGTGGTGGTGGTGTTGGTATTGGAAGGTAGGCTAGAATTACTATGGTGGAGAGTTAAGGACATCATCTACATGATGCTTCACATAAATGGCATTCTAGCCATGTTTCTTTTTTTTTAACTCATCCACCGTCCTCTTATAATGAAAATCGAATCCAGGATTTGGAAGACCTTCTAATCACTAGATCGTTCGATGTTCTCAATGGTTGGAGTTGAGGGATTTCGTTCAACAACTCAAGTTATGCTCCTTCCAACATTACAAAAATGTAGTGTAAGGGATGTTATTTCATTATAAAATGTTTTCATCGAAGTTTAAATTATGTTCCCGATAATATGCAGTGTTGTCTAAACAAAAACACTTAGACGACGCTCGTGCTAATACTTAGAAGTTAGGAGGCGATCTTATTTGGTCGTTGTCTAAGCTAATACTTGACTGGAACGCCCTCTAAACAAATACTTGGGACATATCTTTTCCTACATGACGCTCAAATAGTAACTTGTTAGAGACTTTTGGCACAATGCACGTGAATTAATAATAACAACAATTCTTTCGTCCTTTAATTTAAGGATCATTTTTCTATAATCGTGATCCTTTTTTAAGATTTCATGTCATAGAATTTGGTAAGAGAAAATCGAGGGAAAATCATGTCCGTGAAATGAATTCGCATTTTCTTTAAATTTTGTGAAAAGTAATGATTCTTAATTTCTTATAAAAAAGGGATGAAGGGAGTAATAATTTTTTGGGAAATAATAGCAATTTCATTCATCAAAATCAAGATATTATATTTGCAAATTCTTTAATGTTTATGCAACCAAATAATTTAGCAATCTACATAATTACCCCATTTAACTAACTAATATTACCAAATCTCCTATCAACCAATTCTAACAACAGAGTCTAAAAATTTAAGTAGACAAGATCGACATACATTCAACTGCCTTCAAAATCAGACATATATAGATCCTACAACTAGAAAAAAAGGACGCAACAATTTAGTTTGCATCAATCACATGTTTAATCATACATGTTTTCCAACATTATTATTCAATCATATATGTTTCAATATAATCTTTTCGTGAAAAAATAAAAAATACAGTGTGGTTGCACGTAGTAGCGCTGAAACAGAGTTGAGGGCAATGACACGTTGAACATGCAAAGGTAACTCGATAAGATGACTATTCAAAGAAATGAACATAACATATGATGGATCCATACAACTTATTGTGATAACCAATCTGCCATCAGCATTGCTCGTATTCCGGTTCAACATGATTGAACAAAGCAATGTGAAAGTAGATCGACATTTTATTAAAGAAATAATCGAGAAAGATATAATACAACTCAAGCATGTAAATACTAATCAGCTTGCAGACATACTTATAAAATGGTTGTCCGAGAAGCATTTTAGCTACTTAATTAACAAGCTTTGTCTTATCAATATTTACCACCCAGCTTAAGGGGGAGTGTGGAAGCAGCCATTTGAGTAAAATAGAAAAGTACATAGCATTTTTCTTTTTTACTAATTTTATTGGTAATGACGAATTAAGCGGCATTAAAGCCTTCCCTTAGGGAATATATAAAGGAAAATCATACTAGTTTCATAATAGCTCTCATCCAGGAAAATCTGTAATTTAGATAGGTTAGTGAATGCCTAGGCCGAAAAGAGCCTGATCGACATAAAGAATACATGAGAAGAGCAAGATAACAAGATCACTGTAAAGCCTCTACCATATTTCAGGTAAGCAACTTTGAGTGTCGATGTCTATAGAGCAGCAAGCAGCAACAGCGAGATGGTCATCCATCCTCAAGAATGTCCTTGTGCATATGCATGCATGTTGAACTACAGTATTTGTAATTGTACCTGTGAAACGGAACTTTACCAGCTAGTGAAGAGAAACAACAAGAACATAGATTGTCACTCGTTGTTTTAGATGTCGGCTGTGAACTAATTGGAGCCTGAGATGCCTTGGTGTCCTGAGATGCTTCGGTGTCTTGAGCTTTGAGTGCTGCAATTCTTCTCTCAGCAGCAGCAGCTCTCTTTTCCCTCTCAGTCTCTTGAGTTTTCTTATGTTCCTCCTGAATACACAAAGAAACATTCCTCAGAAGTTTCCAGAATATATCAAATGCCATTAACGCCACAAACTATTAGAGGCATCTCACAACTTATATTTGTCTTACGTTTAAGTTATTTAACTTCTTTGGCTGTTAAAAGACGATATTATAATCTCGAATTTCGTCAGAATGCCTCTGTCAATCTCATGAGATGTACTAAGATATGAAACCCAAATTCAACAACACATTATCACCACTCGTAATGGTGTCTCACATTAAAAGTTAAAACAAATCCATCTAACAACTGTAACAGCCATGAATCAGCACAATGACTACAGATCCAGAACACAGCTCATATATACTTAAACACATATATCATCAAACCCCATATTACTATACACTGTTTTCATACCATAATGGATCCACTGAAAGTTACTCTTGGTTCGTGACCACTGCACTTGATTTAAAGTCATCCTTTGCGTAAAATTCGAATCATCACGAGGCATAAAACCCCAACCGTAACAATACCCTAAATTATTAAAAGTTAAAAATCAAAATAATGCAAACTTGAAGACATAATGTTAATCAAGTTGAGGCACAAGCACAGCAAGACCAGTTGACATATATCATAAATTACGGACAGTCAGACACCTTAACATTGAAGCCACATAAACCACCACCAAAAGGAACATACTCGATGAAACTCCAAAAGATGCAAAGGATTTTGCTATCATAAACATATGTTATAGAAGCGAATATATAGAAAGTAGATGAGTACCTCTTTGGATAGCTTCAACAAGCCGCTTGATTGTGACTGATGTTTGTTTGATGTACTCGGCTGTTGAGAAGCCTCAGCCTGCAAAGTGATATCGTTAGGCGGATGCACCAAAACTTGACATCCTGAGTAAAACATGTCAGTTTTATTATTTTGGGGTATTCTAAAAATTATACACGATTCCTGACTAAGTGGCACTCAAAAAGATTAGCTCATCAACTGATCTCTGCCTTCCTGTTGTAGAATCTTTCATTTCTCTCACGCCATATATGGTAGATAGTACTACAGAAACTCAACTTCACGACTTGACTTCTAAAGCAAGTGCCATTGTGATTTGTAATTATATTAGCAAACTCACTTCTCCAATCTGTTGGTTGGTGATGCATATGATTATACATGAGCACCTTCCTCCACCCATCTCTTGCAAAACTACACATAAAAAACAAGTGATCCATGCCCTGTGTTCCACTGCAGAAAATACATTGATCATCTTGAGTGATATTCTAAGCCTTTAGCCTATCTCTAGTAGGTAGTTTTTGCAGGCATAACATCCAAGTGATGATACTATGGCTGGGAACATTCCCTTTACTCCACACAACTTTGAACTAATCCACTTTGGGCTATGCTATCCGCATTTGTTGCCACACTTTCTCACACTAAAGCTCTCATTATTTATCACAATCATCCTATTGTTACCTGGAACCAAAGTAGGAATATTACTTTGCCCCTCCTGAATTTTTTTAGAAAGATTCCTACCCAAAACCACATAATTCTTGTTTATAACATCAGCTACTGTATCTTTCCCATGCACCCTCATGAGGCTAACTTCTCTACTAGTAAGAACAGTATGTAAGGGTCCTAGGTGATGCCAATTGTCATACAAAAAGTTACACTTCCTTCCATCTCCTATATGCCACTTCATAAGAGGCTTAAGTAGTTCCTGGGCCTTAGCAAATTCCTCCACACCCAAGAGTCGGTACTCTTGATACTAACAACCCACAAATTCTCACCTTTCAACTTATAAGTATGAACCCATTGGACCCATAAGATCTCTTTGGTACTACATAGATTCCAAAGATGAAAACACATGCAAGCTTTTTTCCAAAGATGCAAGCTCTTAATGCCCAGGCCTCCTACATCTTTTTTCTTCGCAACTTGAGACCAAGACACCTTTGCAAAAGCTTTTCCTACTAGTCCCAGACCACGAAGAATTCTTCGCATACTTCTCTACTGTTTTGACAACCCCAGCAGGAAGAAAAGGGCATCGAGCCCAATAGTTTGAGGTGCCAAGCAAGACAAAATTAATGAGGACAAGCCTTCCTGCATAAATGAGTTTCTTGTTTCCCTATCCATCAATTTTGCTGCATATTTGACTACACAAACTTCTGCAATCTCTAATACTGAACTGAGATGTCGTAAGAGGCACTCCAAAATATTTGACAGGCAAAGCACCAATCGCTATCTTCATAATGCTACTCAGCAGTCAGCTCCTCCTTTTTTTGCTTATCAATACCAGCGAAATAACAAGTGCTTTTGTCAAAATTAGGCTTTAACCCTGGCATACTTCCAAATTCTTGTAGTTTATCTTTCAACACCGTGAAAGACTTAACAGTAGCCCCAGTCACAATAAACAGATCATCTGCATTTTTTGGGGTATTCTCATAGAATGGAATAAATTAATTGTTTTTCATTCCATATTGCTCTTCTCAATGCTAAGTGATATTATATCACACTAATTCGAAATCCCTAGATCAAATTCAATATGAATCTTCTTAAGAATCCTCAGATGATTTAAGAGATCTATGTCAATGGCAGCATTGCTTAATAAAAGATCCTTAGTCTCTAACTTGTGGAACATTGCAGAACAGAGAACATGATGCCTTGCTTCACATGTACTGTTGTTTTCTCAATTTGATAAATTTTCAGGAAGGTACTACTTTCATTAACAAAAATTGTGCTCTTCCCACGTGTCTTGTTGACCAAACATTCTATACGAGATATATATTATTGAGAATTGTGTGAAAGGATCGAACCACTAAGCGTATTCACATCACGCATTAAATCACTTATATGAGATGATAGAGGAATAGAACAGAAACTGTTTTATCAGTCTATATTTTTGTGAAGAGTTCAACTCTGATATGATGTGGAAATAAAGATAAGGAAAGTATGTAAGAGACATAGTGGGTATTTTGGTGATCTTTTTAGAGCTTTCATAAGCTAGCATAAGCAAACTTGACCACTCTGATGTGTAAGAGGCACTTCATAAAAACTTAAAAAAAGCTCAAGCAGACACCTTAACTGTCTTGTGTAAGCTTTTGGTTCTCTTATTTTTCATTTTTACTTAGAAGAGGGCAGGAAAACAAATCTGAGATATATACACAACTAGATGATTTCTGTACCTTTTGATTCTCTATTTGAACATATATTTGAGCTAATGACTTTTACATGCTCAAGTTTTATTATCAATGCCAAACAGGTGCCTTGACTTTTGAAAAGCCTTTAACAACCCTATCTATATTTGTTGAGCTTAGAAGATGAGGGATGGATTTATCTTTAAACAATAACTATATCAACTTAGTATTATCATTGACAATGAATCAGAACATTTCCTTGCAATCCATCTATATAAGACAAAATCACTCACAAGATACTTTAGCTAGTTCACGGACCAACTAGCATTCCTCTATTTATATTTAGCTTCTATCCTCTAAACGTTAGGCCTATTCCATGATATTCATGACAAGAAACTTTTTAAGATAGGAAGATGTGCAAAAGCATTATTGGTGCTTCTATGACCATGTCACCATGGTTAAGTTGTTTTATTTATACCTTCAAAGAGTTCCCTATAAGGTCCCCAAAAGAAGCTATACCAAACACCCTTTTGGTCTCTCCTAATAAAGATGGATTGCTTGGTAAACAATGAAGATACAAAACAAATACTCCAGCTAAACCAAAGTTGTGAATAGCATTTAGCGGTCTGTAGAGGTAAAGCTCCAAATTGTGCCGCTATTTACAGCTAGCCGCCGCGATATACTGCTATGCTACTGCGATGCGCCGCTATTTACCGCTGTTCTCAACTATGAGCTAAACACACAGACGACTACTTTCTTCATGCCATATGAAACAAAGGAGCAACTACATATCAAGGAGTAGAAAAGTGGATAGTCCAGTTGAAGATGTTTGAAAACTGAACTGGTAGCGTTGACGTGATTAATACACCTGTGCATATATTCTAGTTGTTTGAGTAACAAATAAATTAAAACAAGGGGTGTACCTGAGCCTTCTTTTCCCTTGCTTTACGTAGTTTTTTTAACTCCTTGGCTCTTGCTTTCTTCTTAGCATCTTTTTCTGCCTGGACAACAAATTTCAGACAGTCTTAGGAGACTTGAAAATTTACATCAATAGGCTAAAATGGATTTAAGCCCAGGGATTCTGTATGCAGTAGATGAAATTTTCTAATTTTTGCAAACTTCTAGGGAATGGCCACAACTGATGCAATCTGCAAATTTAATATCCATAAATTGGACTACTATGACATGAATTTTTAAGAAAACAAAGAATATTAAGGATTCACAGTTTTCACACCATTCTGAAAACACTATACAATAAACATGTAAAAGAAGTTCACAAAGATCGTATAAGTGAAAGGTCGCACATTTCACATCAAGAGAGTTTCAGGTTCAGGGTATCTACCTGCTTAGCAGCTTGAGATTCTTCCATCTCTTTTGTCAATGGACTAGGGACTTTAGCAGCATGCCAATCCCATTTTTCAAGATTGGATGCCATGAAACGCCTAAATGTGTTTCTCACTTCCTTCTCAGTTGCAAGCATATATGGAGTTCGACCTCTCTCATCTAGTGCACAAGGATCCAAACCCTGTTCTAACAGTTCTAGGACCTTCTGGGCATCCCCAGAACTTGTTGCTTCGTGCAAAGGTGTTGAAACACTGGAAAGGTCTCTATCACTTCCACTTTCAACCGACCCATAAGAATCTTCCATTTGAAATTTCTTTTCTTCTGAAACATGTTTGACAGTCCCTTTACCATCTGTATCTTCTTTCATTACCATTCCTATAGACTGAAAGGACTCATCACTCACAAGGCTTATGTTCTGTGAAACCACTTTGCTTGTAATTGTAGTTTCTTGATCAATATCATAGGAAACTTGGGTCAATATACTATATACACGGCGTGCTTCCTTATATGTGGGTCTCCTCACTGTCAGTGGAACATTCCTGATAGCATGATGTTGGCATACAAAATATGGGTTCTCTCCATCAAAAAAGAGCTGACGATTGCTTGAAGGAGCATAAATGAAAACCGAGGAAGAACTAGAAAAATAAGGCTTCCATGCAGCAAACAGCTCCTCAATATCCTATATTATCACACAAATGAACAATAACCAACTGCTACTTTAGAGATAAAATGTGAAAGAAAATTCTTTTCGCTAGCTTCATCTAGTTCTAATAAAACTTCAGAAGACCAAAATGTAGTAAGTCCCTCCTCTTACGGTAAGGAACATCTGCGTAATTTTTTGATGATTTAATTTTTCTTTTCGAAAGAGTAACTAATGAACAAGTAAAACAATGAATTATTGATTGACATTATCAATTTTTTTGCATCGATAACAAGTTGGGAGGTCAGTTTGTTCTACAGCTTTCCTGCTTGCAGATGCAAGACGTTATATCGCCACTTGCATAAGGTACCTTCTTTAGTGCAAATTCGTTATATCGTCTGAGTGCAGCACCAGCAGAATGAATTGATCTGCCACTTGCGTCCTTTGATGACTGTTTTTTACCAGCTTTGGCCCGCACAACATACCTACATAAGATTGTTCATTAATTTCACATTGATAAACCCAATTGGAATGTCATATAATTAGAATAATGCACACCAAAAACAGGTATCAGAAGGAGAATCAAGAATGTGTTTTACAGACAATTAAACTTTTTGTGAGAGAATCGAACCTGTGGAAAGTCTTATGAGCCACAACAATGTTTCCTTCAAAGACACAGCCAGCAAAGTGACCACCCCTCAAGAGCAATACTACCCTCAACTTGGAGTTATCCCTAGAATCATGGATCAGATTACCTAATCTTTTGATCACTTCAGTTTCTCTCAGGACATTCCCGCCATCATCCTTACCTGTAGAGTTATCATTGTCGAAAGAAACACTCTCTGAGTCACCTAGCAATAACGATCTCCACATGGAAACTCTCTCCCCATTCTGTAGTTGTAAAAACAATTTATTTCTCACATTTCTGACTGAGCCATGGTGCACTGCTTTGCCGATATCTTTTTCATCTTCATCATCTGATCCAGAAATACTTGAAACGTCATAATCCTTGCATAATGACTCAGATAAAGTTTCACCAAAATCTTCCTCTGTTAATATATCTTTTCCAGCAACACTTAGCTTAACCTGGCATAAATTACAGTTATAATTAGTTAAAGAATCAAGCATATTTTAGGTTAACTTCAGGGGAAAATTTTAAGAATTAGGAAGCAGCAGAAGCCCTCTTAAAGCAGTACGTGACTGTCATGTAATCAGCATTTTTAGGACATGTGAGTTGGTTGACATTACATACAGCGACTAACGCAGAGAAATCTTACTCCCTCACATGCCATTTAGGAGTTTTCCATTTTCTCAGAAATCCCAAAATGGTCTTAGTTTGACCAAGATGTGAGATGTATAAAGAGTAACGTGTTGATCGTAAAATCCTTTCCCGTCCTGCTTCTAAGGATCAAATATTGTGTAACAAACAGTAGCACTTGCAAACTTCCTTAATCTTTACCCAAAAGTGAACATCCTATAGAAATTAAGATGGAGGGAGTAGTTATACTTCTACGCAAATGCAAGAACAGGACAAGTGTGGTGTACTTCGTCTCATGAGTTAAAACCGATGAGTTCATATTCAAATAACAAAACCAAATATCCCTAAAGTATATTTCAAGAGTGCCACCTCTCACCTCTGGCACACAACAGGAATTAACTTATCCAACGACGATACTCTAATAGCAATTCATTATCTACATATGGCAACACAAAACGAAAAATCTCCGTGACTAGCCTATTGCCTACTGTTTTGTTATGCACAACCTGGAGCATTTAACATTCATCCACATACTGACTTCTATTATTTAAACGAACTTATTTATCTGCAAAAGGAAAGTGTAACCTTTTTAATTGCCATAACTTTTTTCGAATTGATTTGACAATAAAACCGACATTATTCACTACTCTTCAAATCCTCGTTACAAATTGAATCGAACTCTAACGGGTAACAAAAAAATTGAATTCAGTCTGAGCATTTCGTAACAAAACTGGACAAATGAAACTTCGTACAAAAAAAGGAACAGAAAGGAGAACAATACATTGAAGCGATGAAAATCGGACTTGAAATGCGAGCGTTGGTCGAGAAGGGAATCGAATTCAGCATTACAGGTGTTGCAAGACCACCTTTGCATACCAAAATCATTCTCAACTTTATCTTCACCACCGTGTGCTTCATCACTCTCCGACAAGGGAAGCGGTTGGAGGGGAGCAGATGAGGTAGGAGATGGAAGAAGACGGCAGGACTCGAAAAACTCCGGTGGGAGTTCGAATACCGAACGAGGTCGTTTTGGGTCTTCCGATTTTTTCTGTGTCGCCATTGATTTGTCTCACAAGATTTGCGGACTTGGTGCTGGTGTGGTGTGCTCATAGGAGTCAATAGTGATAGCTATCAATTAACAATGACCGGCTCGATAGTGAATCGAACAATGAACGGGTCTTTAGCTCGATAATTTGGCTATCGCTCACTATGTTAGGTTTTGTCTATGTTATCTAACTACTTGTGTCCTTGCGCATTAACAAAGTTATTCGGGGAACGCGTCAATTTTCGTCTACTACGTTTTCACTCCTCAACTCAAATTTTATTTCCTTATTCGACTTTCTTTCTCATCTATAATAAAAGTTGTTTTGCCTAAAATGAGGTTCTTCGGTGTATCTTATTCGTTATATGTTATGTCTGTCAATTATCATTATCATCATCTATTATCATCCCCACTATAATTACCCTTAGATTGAATAATCTCATCATATTTTGATATGGAAACCGTGGATATGATCAATAGCTTTCACCCAATCTTCACTTGACATACTCATACTTTAATCACCAACTTTGGAGGTTCACTAGGAACGTCCCCTAATTAATCATTTCTTTTTCATATATATTTATATCACATTTATTATCAAAATCTATGAAGGGCATCATTTGCTTCTTAAAGGCTTCGGCAAACTCATCCCATTCACAAAAGTAGTTTAATTAGTTAATATTGGTATGATCCATTGGTGGTTGAGTCCAACGATGGATCCACGTTAGAGCAAGAATGCTACCTCTTGATTTTGGCCTGTAAAATTACTATTTTATTCTTAATTTAATATTACTATTTTATCATTTATGTGAGAATTACTATTATAGCAATCTAAAATTACATAGACTATAGGTGGATATATTAGTACAATAGAGTTTATTCGGAAGATATACATTAGTTTATTTCATTATTTGCCGATCAAATTCCATGTTAATTTGGAAGACACACATGATACATTAGTAAAATAGATCGATAAGAAAACATAAAATTTATTTATTTATATTATTTATCACTAGATTAACTGCTGTGTTCATTGAATTTATTAGCCTACTGGTAACTAGATGTTTGGGCAACACTGATGGAATTAGAAAAAATGTTCAATTTTACTTGTTAAGCATTGAATTTTGTATAATGTAGTTAGTTATATTGATGCAATATTTTCTTTACTTTTACCTTATTCATCCAATATTGTAAGAAGTCGTATTCGCAACCGAATGTGTGATAATGAACAATAACTTGGTGGTTTATATTGAAAAAGATATATTCAATTGTGTCAAAAGAAGCTATCATACAAAGGTTTCAAAGAATGACAAAGCGTCGTGGTCAATTGTAATTTGAATTTTTTAATATCAGTATTGTACATTTTTGTATTGGCTTTCAGATTTTTTTTAATGGTTCTACATTTTAACAATTGTGCTACCTCTTACATTATTTTATGCGTCCGTCCCTGGCTGTGTCTAAGTACTCGTTGTATTGTCATATAGGGACATTATAGCCCTAAAGTTAAGATGTATATCAACGATTTTCTGGAGGGTAAGTGTATGAAGATCAAACGTGAAGCAAGTGCCTCCACTCATTTATTAGTGGCTCTCCAAGAAAATAAATTGTTCATCAAAAGTCATATATTCATCATTAATTTTCTCTTCTTCACTCGAGTCATCCACAAAGAATTGATGAAAAGGTTGTCAGTGATGTTCTCTCACTAATTTGGATCGCCTCAATGGGTGCGTCCTAATAAGGTGAAGGACCAACTGCTTTCTCTGAACTGGGCGGAGCCTGAGATTGTCTCGTTGAAATGGTTCTCTTAAAGATGAGTGAACGTGCTTTGGGAGATAACTGAGAGTACGTTCTTGGGTTCGCTTCACCTGAAAGTGTGGTCGAAAGCCGACCACAAATACTCAAATGCCTAAGTCAGTAAAGGTCCGATGTATGTCAGAGCATAAAATGCTAGAGCTATTAGGAATCAATTACCTCAAATGAGAGTTCACACCCTCTATATATGCATATAGAAAGAGAAGATGGAGTGGGCTTGGATCTGGTGCCAACAAAATTAGGTGCTAACAATGCTAACAGGTACATTTGTACTCCAACTTCAGTTAATAGAGTATTTATGTACTTAACATGTATTTGCACTTTAACGTGTTTATTAAATAACGTCTGAGTACTTCTGTACTCTAACATATATTTGCAGAGTATATTTGAACTCCAACAATACCAAATTTAGTTAATTAAATAACGTCAGATACTTTTGTACTCTAACATGTTTTGCAGAGTGTACTTGGACTCTAACACAAAAAGAATATATAACTGGGTTGGAGTACTTTGTACTCTGACATAAATTCTTATAGTATACTTGCACTCCACCATGAAGAATCTATAATTGGATTTGAGTACTTTTGTACTCTAACATAATTCATAGAGTATGCTTGCACTCCACCATTAAGAATATATAACTGGGTTGGAGTACTTTTGTACTCTTACATAAATGAGTGCAGATGTACTCTGTTAATTGAAGTTGGAGTACAAATGTACTCTGTTGACACCTAATTTTGTTGGCACCATATTCATACCTGATTTACCCTATTCTCTTGAGATGATGACACATGTAAGCATCTGGGAAAGAGTTCGTACCTATTCCTTGGAGATCAGCCCACTGATCTGTACTGAATGGACTATTGATGGGCGAGACCCTTAGAGGCGTGATTCAGCTTTTCTGGATCATACAAACGAAGCCCATTTCTGATTTATTAGGGCTCCATCATTACTGATTGACTCTCTAAAAGCAATCAAGATTGCATGGCAAACTCAAAAATTAACGACTAAAAGCAAAAATAAATGAGTAAAAAATAGAGAGAACAACCTAATTTATAAGAACAATATATTTTTAGGTGTCTAATTGACTTTTTTTAAGAAGTTTTATAATTTTTAATTTCTATAAGAGGATGAAATCGTTATTTAACAAACTTAACGCATCCCTGTACTGAATTACACAAATGAATTAAATTGTGAGATATGTCTCAACTGATTAGACGACAAGAACTTGATTTCTAACCACTTTAAAAGCTCTTTAAGAAAAGTCAAAGTAGAGTTAATCTAATAGCCAAGTGAAAAAAGCTTTTGCTAGTGATCAGAAGATCCTGAGTTCAAAACTCACCTCATCGCTAATTTATAAAAAAGAAAAGAAAAAAAAGAAAAGTCAAAGTCACCCTCGAAACTTATACTATGTGATCAAGTTGTGTTCTACTTTTCTCATCCGACCCAACGAAATTGCCGACATTGTCTTTAATGCAAAGGGGGTCCTTACACAAGAACAAATTTTACAAAACGGACAACACACTTGTGACAGTTGCTAATGATAATATTAATGCAATGCACAGCTCATAAATTTTGTAAATTCCCAACTAAGTAAACTCACCACCCAAATCAATAATAAATCAATTACTAATCCAAAATTTAAACAAAATAAAATACTTTCAAAATGAAAAAAAACCTTTCTTCTAAACACTCGCAGCAAAAGTAGCTTACAATATTCGGACACTTTATATATTCACTAGCATTTAATTTTTGTTAATGCTCTAGATAAGGTAAGCTAGATATAGTGTTGTTTGGGTAACGTATATTTATATTTCCTTTTTAAATCAGTTCGATTTTTTTCATTTGTTAAATCGAATCGAGTCGAACCGAGTCTAACTAAGTCAGGTCGGGTATATGAATATGACGTGAGGTGTATGTTGGGTTATTATTTTTGAATTGTTAAATCGAATCGAACTAAAGCAAGCCTTATTGTGGTAAGTGAGTTCGGATATATGAATATGATGTTGAGGTGTATGTTGCGTTATTATGTTTTGAATTTTATAATCTTTTGAAATTAGTTTGTTTTGGTTTACTAGTGTAGTTGAATTGATTAATGTTTTGAAATTAGTTAGTTTTGGTTGAATTGTTTAATGTTTTGAAATTAGTTAGTTTTGGTTGAATTGTTTAATGTTTTGAAATTAGTTAGTTTTGGTTGAATTGTTTATTTTTGGTTTTAGGTTAAAGAGTAAATTAAGATGGGGTTGATTACTGGGATGTTGACTGGTATGGTTGTGGGGATCGCTTTGATGGCTGGCTGGCGTCATATGATGAGGTACCGCTCGAATAAGCGGTCAGCTAAGGTTTGTATTTGCATTTCTTTTCGTTTTGTATTTGTATAATTTAGTTTGATGTTTAAACAATTTACTTCGCAATTGTGAACTTTTTTGTCTAAAGAAACTGGTTTTGGGTATGGTAGCGAAGAATTGGAAAGTAAAATTGATTTGAACTATAAATGTGACAAGTTTAGAAACTATATCGAGTTTTGAGTAGATGTTATGGAGTTCTTTAAGTATTTGTTGAATATTGGAAGAAATTTAATTGGCTTGAGGGGACTGCAGTATACTGTGATATTGGACTTCCACACTTTCTTCTTCATCTTTCGCTCTTGTTTTGTCTTCCTTGTATTTTGTTTGTGCTTAAGATAATATTCTGAGATCTTAGCTTAGTATGAAGGGATAGTTTGGGTTACCGTTTTTTCTTGATGAGAAGACAGTTGTATGACCAAACTACAGTAGTATTAGCGCAATAGAGAGGACGTAGTTTGTTGATTTCCCCTAATCTGTATTAACGTCTGTGAGCATTTTATATTTTCGCTCTATTGATTCTTGATGAAGGATCAAGAGAGAGTTGATATGTCCGTTGTTTACTGGTATCAAAGATCTTGTAATATCGTAAATTTTTATATTTACTGGAATATGCACTTGTTTGTTCTTGGTCCTTCATGCCTCTTAAGTTCCTCTGCTTGTTTCATTTTTCTGATGTTTCTGCTGTTGATGTCTTCATCTAAAATTATACCTACGAGTTATGTAAAATATGGCTACAGGTTTCCATGTGCCTAAATTTCTACTCTTTTACTTTGTCTTCAGGCAGTTGACATAAAACTGATGAGCTCCCTTGAAAGGGAAGATCTGAAGAGAATTTGTGGTGAAAATTTTCCTCAATGGATTTCCTTCCCAGTGTTTGAACAGGTTCAATTACCACTTCTGAATTGACTATATGGCTTTCAATGAAGATAATTAAGTTATCGATCCCAGCAATTTCTTTTCCTTCTTTCCTTTTGTCATCATCAATGCTGTCTTTCTATTCTCTCTAATCCAGAATTATAAGCTGTGAGTAGTGTTTCATATTTTCTCATCTGACTGGGTAGAGAAGTATATTTTCTTTCTTCTTAGCATTGCGTTCTTCCAGATATGCTATAGTATCTCTATTTGTATTTACCCCGTTTGACTTTTTTATTAATCAATTGCTGCTGTATTGATTGAAAAACTGTACAATGTTGTCGTGTCGTACGCCAAATATTCTCTAACATGGATGTTCCAAGTAAAAGGTGAAATCTGGAATTTCATTAACCTTTAAGGCTTCGCAAAGAAGTAGACCATTAAAGAACTAAGATGCATATAATCGAAATACAACCTCTAGAAGTAGAAATAAAATATCTGTACTTCGCACTCCAAATTTAGGAACTTTTGTTTGTGTTGAGATGCACTGAAAAGAGAAGGGAGGAAGAGGCTCCCGCCTAAGCGGGGTAGGGGAAGTCACATAGTGAGCATCCTTCCCACTGTGATAGGAGGGAGGTTGTTTCTGAATTGACCGAAGAAGCTAATCTTGCAAATATGTGCTATTTGAGTCTTGGCCTATGGTATATGCTATGTAAACTTCATTTAGAGGTTGACTAAACTTACAGGTAAAACATTGATCAATGAGTAGAATTTATGAAGTCTTTCATTTGCTATTTTTTGTCATTCCTTGTTTACCTGATCAGTATTAGCATTCAACATATTGGTATGACAATTTTCGTTGGTTGCAGTGTACTACTACTGAATGTCGCTTTACTTCAATACCCAACATATTTCATGTTTCTTATATTTTTCTCCTCGGTCTACTTACAGGTGAAGTGGCTAAATGTTCAATTGAGCAAACTATGGCCATTTGTTGCAGATGTAAGCCTACTACTTCACGTTTATGGTTGTTTTCCTCTCTCTCAAATAGTGTTGCCCTTTTCTCTAGCATATCCTCACAGAACATGAGAAAAATATAAGACATTGTTTTGAGCGTGTTATTGAGTTCATGGAGTTATGAGTTTGAACTTTGAACCATTATGACTATATTGTAAGTTAGCTGTTAGCAATAATCCTGTAGATACATTTTGTCTTTTTAGCCTTTCAGATGTATGTTCTATTGCAATTGTAGTATCAGATACTACATTTTTTTCTTTTAAAATTTAAAAATCCCTCGCCCCTTTACATGATGAAGATTAAATCAGGGCTTTAAGTCTGTCTTCAAGAAGGATTTTAAGCCCCGATATGATCATATATATTCACTTTATAGGTTATGTTTCTTAAGCGATAATGAGGCTGTCCTAAAAGCAATTGATGATTGGAGGAGTAACCCAAGACCTTGATTAATTCACTATGAATGTCCTCTTTTATCGATGTGAGACTGACTCCAAGCACCTGTAGACATGAAGTCTACATTACAAGCCTTCTCTGATTTAAAAGTTTAGGCATTTGTCATGTGTGTTTAATTTTGATCAAACATTTTATTCAGGATGTTCTTTTGCTTACATAATAATCTCTTCCTCAGGCTGCTGAAGCTGTTATAAGAGAAAGCGTTGAACCTTTACTTGAAGAATACAGACCTCCAGGAATCACGTCTTTGAAGTTCACCAAACTGTCTCTGGGGACTGTGGCACCAAAAATTGAGGGTACGAGTAAACCATGTTTTTAAATCCCTTTTCCTTGCTCGTCTACTTGTTGGGTTTGTCAGGAATTTATTGATTAGAATTGTTGAATTTGCCTCCTTTATATATCCCATTTTGTATGGATCTGTGAGTTTTAGACAATTATTGATACTATAAATATGATTAGGGATATATAAATCTCTTGTGCATTCTAATCGCTAAATATCATAAAAGTATATGTCTTTTATAGTCGACTCACAAGCCATAAATCAAATTTTCTTGTCCGATCTGATGTTTTATGATAATGAGTGAGGTGTCAGTGGTACTTACTCATAAATAGATATAGTTCATGCATTTGTTTTTACTAGTAAATTGATATGTGATAATTGTTTCTCCTAAATATTGCATTAAGTATGTAAGTTTTTCTTTAGGTTTTTATTCTAAATATTATTATTCTTAAAGTTGATATGAAAATTATAACATGATATTTTCAATATGGTTAATGAGTATCTGATAGCTTTATGGCGTTCAGTTGTTGTCGTCACACTTAAAACAAAATTTGTATGATCTTGAACAAAAAGATGTCTATTGAAATTGTTCGATCCAACCCATTTTGAAGATATGAGTAGTGTTATTTGATAATTTTTGCCATGACTTTGAGTTAAAGATTTTAGGACTTTGTATACAAGATTTATTTTTAATTGAACATCCAATATTTATTGTACTCAATTCGTCAAAAAGTCTAAACTAAATGCAAAAATTAACAAAAAAATATATCAATCAACTACTTTCTTTAAAATTAATTATGCATTTGTACTTGCTATATAAAGTCATGTAACTTTAACAAATAAAACATTACAGGGTGACAATCATGAGTAAATAAAACTGAAAATCCTTAGTTATATAGATATGCAAACTGTGTAATAATCTTAAATTCTCAAATTATCAATTAAATTAAGAGTTTGACAAAAAGATCATGTGTTTAAATTTATATAGGAAGCTAAAAAAATTAACTAGTATAAGATATTCATAAAATGAAGTTATAACAATAGAATTTTATAGTTGAAAGAAACTCAGAAGAAGAATACATTAATTGAATCATTGCTTATTATAATATAATATAGATTTTAAAAGTTTCTCTGCATGACAGTTTCCAATAAAGTAGTCCATCAGGTGTCAAATAGTTGGCCAAATCCATATTCATTAAAATGAGCTGTCGAGATATTTACTCCATTCTTTGTTTGCATATTTGATAACTTATAACGTAACAATCATGTATAAGTTTGAGGATTTGCGCTATTACTTGCATGATGTCTTTTTGTCCATACACAATATAGCAGAATTCATGTTGACCTCTTATGCGATTGATTGATTCAGGTATTCGTGTTCAAAGCCTCAAGAAAGGGCAGATTACCATGGATATTGACCTTCGATGGGGTGGTAATCCGAACATTATATTAGGTGTTGAAGCGGCAAAGGTTGCGAACTTGCCTATTCAGGTTAGATCTGAAAATATTTTTCACAATTGTCTCATAACTGTTATTTCCCTTATAGTACACATATACTGTTATTTTGTGTTGTATCTTTAGTTCTTGATGTGCGACTTACGAACTCCTTTAATTTTCAGTTGAAGGATCTCAAAGTTTTCACTGTTGTTCGTGTTATATTTCAACTTGCTGAGGAGATACCCTGCATTTCTGCTGTTGTTGTTGCTTTACTTGCTGATGTAAGTATACCTTATTGTGCTTATTTTATTTGTGTCATGATTTGGTCTTCTGTAATGTTTCACATGGATATTTGTTAGGTTTTGAAGATTGATGTTTCTCCATTATGCATTCTTATTTTGTCTGTATGTTTATTTATCTTTATTTTTTATGTGTTTTAAGTTATATCAAAGAAAATCACGTACTGTATTATTTTATTTCAAAATATACCATAAAAATACAATATTTGTTCAGTGCCCAATTTGTAACTGTGTAAAGTGGAATTTGCCATTTTAACGTCAAAATCTGATATCAGCAGGGCATGTTGAAATGTTTCTTCATTTTAGCAGGTGATTTGAAACGTTGGAAAGTTTCGTTTCTGTAATGAAGTCTCGAGCTTACTTCAGGTTTATAATGAAATTAAGCCTTAAAAATATCACGGAAGTTTTTTCTTCTTCTATGCTATTTGGACTTGGAAATTAAATGGAACAGTCATCTACTTTTGTTATCTTGAATATGGCGATGGTGGTTTCATAGATGATCTATTCTGGTCCTATATGTAGACATATTTAGGAGTTTCTTCGAAGATCAGTTTAGTTTCCTGATGATAAATGTGTAACGTTTTCTTTAAATTAATTATACATGTTTTGAATTTATGGCCCTGTTATCTTAGGGGTACGCTGAAACCAATTCATTTGCTGTTTGTGTCATCAGCCCAAGCCAAGAATTGATTATACGTTGAAGGCGATTGGTGGAAGTCTGACAGCTATGCCTGGATTGAATGATATGATAGATGTATGTTGTAATCATTGTTTACATTTGAACTCTTTTAAGACCAAAGACACTTTATTACTATGGACTGAGTTTCTTCTTAAATAATTAGGACACTGTCGACTCCATTGTCAACGATATGCTTCAATGGCCTCACAGGATCGTTGTTCCAATTGGTGGCATACCAGTCGACACAAGGTAAATCCTACCTTAACTTTTTGTTTTCAGCACTGTGCGTTAATGATAACCTCATTTTGATGATCACTAGAGGGTCTAATTGTTTATGTTAGATAATTTCTGTGGAATATGTTCAGCTTTCTTAGGATCTCCTTACCTTCTATGCAGAGTCTTCGTATATTGACATTTGTATAGGTCTTTTTCTTTTTCTGCATCATGTTTTGTTTAGAAAAGTTATGTCAATTGATGGCAATGAACTGTTGTCACAAAATAGTTAATGCAGATGTTCCACTTGCTTTCTCTTTCTTTTGGTAGTGACTTGGAGCTGAAGCCACAGGGCAAGCTTATGATAACAGTTATGAAGGCAAATGACTTAAAGAACAAGGAGTTAATTGGGAAGTCTGATCCATATGCCGTCGTTTATGTCCGTCCACTATTCAAAGTGAAAACAAAAACCATAGACAACAACCTGAATCCCGTATGGGATCAATCATTTGAGTTGATTGCTGAAGACAAAGAGACACAGTCTCTTATTTTCGAGGTTTGGTCGGCATGCCCTTTTCTTTGTTAAATTAATTATTAATGTTTTGGTGAAAAGTAGCATCAGTTTTTTCTCTATTTGAAGTGATAGTTTCTTGTCAGGGTTGTGGTGTTGATAGCATTAGGGATTCTCCTGCTCTGGTTTTTGTTAAACCTATTTTTCGTAATCCAAAAACCTTTGCTTCTTGTCTTAATGTCATTCTAGAGCAAAGACCTCGATCTGATCTGCGTGGATCTTTTTAAAGAAATCTGAAGACTTAGTTTTGTAGTTGCAAACCTGAGGTCATCAAATTTATTTTAATTCTCAATCTCCCCTCTGCCAGAAAAACCTTCATGGATGATGAATCTCCGCCCCCCTCTTGAACACCAGTACTTAACTAGTCCTTCTCAAGAGTCGACTCCAATGTTATTTTACCGTTGGTTCTCCGTGCAGGTATTTGATGAAGATGTTGGGCAGGATGAAAGACTAGGAGTTGCAAAGTTACCCTTAATCGAGCTGGTACCAGAAACTCCTAAGGAGTATGAGCTGAGATTAATGCCTTCACTTGATATGCTTAAAATTAAGGACAAAAAAGATAGAGGAACTATTTCCGTCAAGGTACTAACTTTTTTAGGCAGTAGAAACGAGCTATTTAGCTCTCAAGATTACACCGTTTAGCATGGTTCATTACAATTTCTTCTAACAATATTTTCTTAGATTGTCTTTTCAATGCCACCCACATTTGTTGGCTATACTAAATTGGATACTTACATTTTTTATTATTATTTAAAGCCACCCACCGCCCCTTACAATGAGAATCGAACCCAGGACCTCTAAGTCATTGGATACTTACATTTAGTTGTTGATAAATCCAGGTGTTGTATCATGAGTTCAACAAAGAAGAGCAATTAGCTGCTCTCGAAGAAGAGAAGAGAGTGCTTGAAGAGAAAAAGAGACTTAAAGAAGCAGGAGTAATTGGGAGCACAATGGATGCCGTTGGTAGTGGGGTAGGCCTGGTTGGAAGCGGAATTGGTGCTGGGGTAGGCCTGGTTGGAAGTGGAATTGGTGCTGGTGTGGGGGTCGTGGGCAGTGGTCTCGGAGCTGTTGGTAGTGGTTTAAGCAAAGCTGGAAAATTTGTTGGGAGGACTTTCACAAGTAGTAGTGCTTCTAAGAGGGGTAGCGGTTCCACCACTCCGAACAACCACGAAAGTGGTGGTGGTGCGAAGCCTCTCAAGTAACCGTAGCTCTTGTCGATTACACCCATTCGAACGATTAGGCTTTCTGGTGACATTGAATTACATTTCTCAGTTCCATGATATGGTAGTCAAACGAGTCCAGTACATTTTGTTGTTTGGTAAACTTTGGTACTGTAATCAAGTTTACCGAATACTCACTATTTCACTTGTAAATTTATGATGAATTTGATCAACGATTTGTGTAATTGTGTTAAAAGATTGCTCCAAGTTTGCACTATTGTATTTATCTAAAAATGACTAATGATAAAGGGAAGACTAAGATTCTTTTGGCCCCCTGAACCTCGACAAACTGGTCAGTTTGCCCCCTGAAGTTTTAAAATCTGTCAGTGACACCTATCAAGTTAAGTCCCTTCTTCTCGATCCTGAATTGATCCATGTTGGTATCCTTTGTGAAAAAGATCCCTCCCCCCTTTTGTTCGTCGTTCTCTACAGATCGGTGGTCGCCAATAAGCACCCACCACAGTCATAGATCGGCAATACTTCCTCTTCCCACGACGGTCGATCAACCCCTCCCTCCTTCCCACGATAGCCAATTAGCACCCCTTAAACTACAGTCTCCAATCGCCACCCCCAGCCCCCCACCTCACACTCACCGATCGCACTACCTGCCCTCCCTCAAGATGGTCATTTCCCCCTCCCTCCTCCCCCTATAGCGAACTAACACCCCATGTCACCGATTCGGAATCATAGGAGTCTTCTTCTCCAAATCTCCGATCTGTGGAGAACGATGAACCACGTGTGTGTGGGGGAGTGGGGGGGGGGGGGGTGGGCCGGGGGTTATTTTACTATAATAAGTTTATTTATTTTAAAAGTGCCCCAAATATATTTTGCCTACTAAAATTGACCCCAAAAGTCTGTTATAAGTTGAATTCCTACTTTGCCCTTCATTAAAAGTTAAAATCTGTCAGTTTTAAGGCGAAAATCCCCAAAATGATCTGTTCGAGGGCAAACTGACCGATTGTGGAAGTTTGGGGGGCAAACGGCCGGTTCATCGAAGTTCAGGGGGCCAAAAGAATTTTAGCCTAAAGAGAACATCAATGACCTGGTTAGGAGGTCTTCCCATGACTTCTAACGATAAAGAGAACATCAACAATCCTACGGTTGTGTGGACACGATCATGAGAGGAGGATTCATATTTGATTAATTAGTATTTGTTGTCTTGAAATAGTTAAAAATTTAATGAATACAAACGTTTTTGTTTGAATATGAACACATGTTATATTGATTATGTGAAAAAGGTTGAACTTTTTCTATTTCTACAATGTGCCAATTACTTAGTTGTAAATTGTGTATGGATTTACCTTTAATTGGGAGATTTTATGATAAAGCTCTTGTCGTGTTCGTGAAACAATCATCATCTACTCATTAATGGAATTGGTGATCAAGGAGAAGAAATTAACAGTTTTGTATAATTTTTATAGAGAGAAAAAAGAACCCACACTTCTAGAGAGGTCGCGAACAGTGATTCGATTGATGATGAAGAAAGAGAATTCTTGGTTCAGTTCTCCACCTTAACAACAGAAAAAAGGATTGATCAAATTCAGTTTGCCCAACCAAAAAAGTATTCTGAGGGTTTACAAGAAGATCAAAAAATAAGAAATTGTATCAAGAATTATGTACAAAAAAATATGAGAGTACCCTCTGGAGTCGAGGGAATTGCACGCATAGAGATTCAAAAAAGAATCGAAAATGGAAAGTTCGACACAATTGGGATTTTTTTTGGAAATTGGATGCAGTTACTAATTCATGATCTGGAAGTGATAAATTACAAATGAAATGAAATTTTTGATGCTGAAATTTTTTAAGGACAAATTTGGGAATAAGAGTTGGGGTACTATATATAGATACCGTATATAGCATTTGCGCTATCTAAAATGTGATTTGAACTTCAAGATTTCTTTAGCATTTCGATTATGTCTTCTTTATTCATTCCTTCAAATAATTAATTATCAACCAAGCTTAATGAAAAAATATTAATTAATTTGAAGTTTTAGTAAAAGTTAAATTACACCCAATAAATTAGTGGTTATAAGAAGGATATATACAAACAACAAAAGGGACAAAATATGAAGTAACATTACCCCACTAATCATTCCCTCTCCGTGTGTATAATTCTGACGATTAGCCTCTTGTCATAATTCATTTGGAGGATTTATTTAATATTTTAAAATTCTGAATAAAACGTTCAGACAACGTTCTTGTTTACAAATTGACAACTTGACCGCCTTTATTTTGTCAGCTTCCACTATTTAAGTATTCATTTAAAAGTTTCTAAAAGATAATTCAGTGTTAAAATTTTAATGAGTTAATTTCCAAGAATATTGTATAACAAATTAAAAATATACTTTTTTAAATTCTACATTTTTATGTTATTTCGTATAGTATACGATTTTTTTTCTAACAACTTATATTTTGTTATCATTTTCAATCGACAACTCATTAATCCAATTAGTGTTTATTTTATTATTATAATCTTTGGAATCTACAGTAATATTTTAGAGGATTTAATAATTTTTTACATTTTAGTTAATATATACATAAAAGGTATTATATTCACATAGAATTATTAACAAGTTGGAATAGCTTTTAAATTGATCGATGTACGACTAATATATTTATGTTATATTTTAGTAGTGTTGCATGATTTTACTGATTAGTCAAATATAGCATACATTAATTAGTTAAACACCAGCATATTGGGTCGATCGATAATAATTGATCATCACTTATAGCCATACACTTGATATTTAATATAAAAAAATTCTCTTATATATCTCCAACTTTGATGTATAGGACAACCATAATTTAATTATAATCTTTTGTTTTTGTGTGCTAATGATTGTCACAAGTCAAGCTATTTTTAGTGTTCTATGATCAAGAAAGCCTTTTTCATGCAATGTCAAAGTTGGCTTAGTATCGATTTAGGGTAATTTTGAGTAGCAAGCAATGGTGTTGGAAATGAAATCATATTTTAAATGCTGAAAGTTGCAGGATAATAATATAGCTTGGGATTGCGAATGGTATGCCCCGATAGAACCCGATTCGGGTACAAAACCTCTGTCGTGAGTGCATCGTGTGGGCCAGAGGTCACGATACTAACAAGAAATGAAGCTGAATTTAGGTGGTTTGTGGGCTTCTTAGCATGGTTTCTCTCGTTCTTTTTAGGTTTAGACTTTGGTAATTCATGTAGACTATCAAATATAATCATAAACAAAGAGTTTTGAGAGAGATCTGTGAGGCTTGTAATTACGGTTTTTCATTGTATAAGAAAAACATCTAATTGAGAGGTATAAAATAGTGTTTGGAGTAGTTGTAAAAATTCGTACGGTGTTTATTAGTGGAATTTACAACAACAACGTGACGTAGCATCTCTCATATTAAGGGTGAAACTATAAATTTATTGTGTTGTTTTTGTGTCCCCAAAGTTATTTTTTCTGTCTTATAATAGTCAGATTAAGGGATTATCATCCTGGTCGAGATCTAATTGTTAGATTAGTTTTGGACACTTTAGTTACTCTTACCACGGTGACAGATGCCTAACAAGTGGAATATCCAATGACCAATATGTCTCAATAAAAAAAAGAAGGATACCTACTGACATGAATCAGTAATTGTCAATTTAGTACTAAATAATGTGAGACCAAGTAAGATAGTTATATTTTCATAGATTAGCAATTAAATAATAACACACATGTTGAAGTATAATCCCTAAAAATGACGAATAATAATATTATACATTTATTTTTTGCGGGATCATAATACAATATGTCACTTTAATTTTAATGATCATAAAACTATACTTGTACCACTTTCGAGAACTAATTTATAACAATATAATTATCTAACATAATTATTCCCAATTTGCCATGCATACCAGCTCGTCAAAATGATGGGCAAAACCCACTAGTTTATTATATAAATAGCCACATCATTAATGATGAAAGTAGAGTAATTTTGTCATCCACAATAATGTCCGTTCATGATGCTTTAATTTTAAGGGTACTGAAAATTCTATAACTTTGAAATTTAACTTGTATCAACAAGCTAAGGTATCAAAACATGATTTACAACTAATGAAAAACTTGAAGTTCCGAATTTTAAAATGTCCTTAATAAAAATATAAACAAATACTCATAGTAGGCTTTAGCCGAACCGTCTTCGGGCACTAGATACAATCATTCGGTCAAAGACCAAATTTATAATTTGAATAATAATGTAATAGTAATCAATTGAATGTTGTTAAAAAGGTCAAATATACCTCTATGCCAAATCAATGGTTATGGATCAATATCTTTCTACTTGAAACACAAGTGCTTAAGGATTCCACTGAACAGGTCAGTGCGGATGAGGGTCATTGTCGAATCAAGGATTCAAACAATCGACACAACTAAGAACTACGAGATCACCCCTTCGATTGGGATGACGGAGGGATCATACCATTCGAGCCGAAATTTTTAGGGAAAAAATTTCTAAGGTGATAAGTTTTTTCAGTTTTACCGTATTTACAACCGCATAGAACATATATTCGTTGTGCACAAACGATGAAACACGACAAAGTGTACATGTAATCCGTTTCGGCTCAATTTTAAGGGTCTAAGATAATGACAAATTACAACAAAAAAGAAGCAACAATGACGACTTTTAAAGGAAAACGTAAAATTGGCAAAGGACGAGTATCAAATTTGTTTGCCCCCTTTTGCCTTATAATGACCAAAATGTGGTGAAACCTATTACCAATGCAAGAGTGTTTAAGATATAAATTTATGTCGATTTTATCTTTACCATACGTACACAGCATAAGGTCGAGTTGTATTACATTACATACATTGTTCATGTGTTTGGTTAATTAAAACGCATGAAACTCATGTTTAAAACGAAAATTACTCGTGCCCTAAGAACAATATCAAAAAATTTATTGGGTTGGTAGGCACTAGGCACCCCTGAAATGTTTATTTACGGAAATAAATTGTTACATAAATAGAAACTTCATGTTTCCCAAAGTGTCCGATTAGTTGGAGATTGTTGCTAGCAAGAAGCTTTAGGGATAGCAGGCCAAGTATATAATAAACTATAGGAGAAAAGCTCTTACATCATATATAGTAACTTCTAAACTAGGTTACTAAAATGGGAGTCATAAATGATAGGAAATTAAATACTCCCTCCATTCTTTTTTTCTTACTTGTTTTAAAAAATAATATTGATTTCATTTACTTTTCGTTTTATATTTTCAAGATATTTTTTGGTTTAGTTTTTCTATTATGATTTTATTATTAAATGAGCATAAATTATATTTTTGTCTTGAAATTTGAGATAGTAGTATTTATTCTTATAAAATGAATGTATACTAGTAAAAACTATGAGATCCTTAATTGTTGTGTATTAATTAAAGTCTAAAACGATAACTAAAAAAATCGGAGGAAGTGTCGATGGCTAGGGCTGTAAATGAACCTGGAAGCTCGGCTCGGGGTATTTGACTCGAAAAGTTGGGTTCGTGGATCGACTCGCGATCGGGATAGCAAACGTAGAGTCAAACCGTGAAATCAATATTTGGCTCGATTCGCAAGCGGTTCTCAAAAGCTCGACTCGGCTCACCATGTATGAGAACGATTAATCGTCCCTTTCTTTGATAGATCTAGCATATTTGGTTGAATTTTGAGATAAAGATATATACTTTAGTTTTACTTTTATTTTCTTTGGTAGATCTAGCTTATTTAGTCGAATTTTGTTTTGTTTCATCACCTTCGAACCAAATTATTCGGGCAGTTCAGCTCGAATTCGCCGAAAATAAAGTGATGAACTTCAAACCAAGCTTCTCATTTTGATGTTCGACCATTATTCGGCTCGAGGATGGTAGAGCCGAACTAGAATCTTCCGACGTTCGGTATTATTCGGATTGTTTACAGCCCTACCGATGGCTCAATAGCCTAGTAGCATCCGACCCACCTAATTTCATGGAAGAGGACATGGGTTCGAACATTTTTTTTTTTTTTTTGTAAATTAGCGATGAGGTGAGTTTCGAATGCAGGAACTTCTGGTCTCTAGCGAGAGCCTTTTCCACTAGGCTATTCGATTAACTCGGGTTCGAACATTGTTGAAGACAAATTTGTTTCATATTCTACTCTAACTCTCTACTAGTTAGGAATTTATATATTCATTATTTATAATACCATTGTATTAATATATAATTCATGGCTAATTTACAAAAAAGAAAATAAACATTGGAGGAAGTAATACAGAATGAACATAAACATAGGATTCTCAAAAAATTTCAAATGGTAGCATCTCCGCTCAAATGATGCGTGATCACTAGTTTCTTCTCAAAAGTGACAACAAGATAAAAGGCTAATTCAAGACAAACAACCTTATTTTAAAATCAAATTTTAGGTGGATCTTTATTTAAATTTTTTCCCCTTATGCACATAAGCCATATGAATACTTGGACTACTAGACTAAATAAACTACTACTTATTAGCCCGATACTACAATTACAATTTGTCCTAGTGGCAAAACATGATGACACCACTAGCAGAGGTCTCGGGTTCGAGTCCTCTTGCTAGCAAAAAGAAAGAGGTTCGAGCGATCTTATCGCTCACTAGTTTGAAAGCTAGTTTTGCCCCTTCCTTTGAAGTTACGAATTTATGTTGAATTGATGAATGTAATAATTATAATGTTATTAATAAAATTTTTTTTAAAAAAAAAGGTAATTCTAACTGGTAAAAAATTAAAGTACTAGTATATATAATCTCGTCTCTTAATGTAACGTGTGTTTGATTCTCCTAAGAAGCAAATTTTGTGTTGAAGTGGTTGAAATAAAAATGGGCTCTAATTCCCTAAACAGTTGAGACACATCCCGCGATTTACCTCCTTCATATGTACTTGAGGACAAAATGCGTGAGAACCATTAAGATAACAATTTGATCACCCTTACATTATACAATAACTAAACAACAAATCACAATTTTTAGAGGAGCATATACTCAAGATGCCTCCTTTCTTTTGGTTATAAATAACTACCATATAACCACAAACAAACATGCACCCTCAAATATATTCAAACCTTCTTTAATACCACTTCCAAAATCCCTAATAAAAAACCCTCTTCATCTTTAATAATGGATGATCCAAATGAAACCAAGAAAACCAACATGAACAACACCAACAATCCCATACTTCAACCATCAAAATCGGGGCGAAAATTCGTCGGTGTGAGGCAGAGGCCATCAGGAAGATGGGTTGCAGAGATCAAAGACTCAGCTCAAAGAGTAAGATTATGGCTTGGAACATATGATACACCTGAAGAAGCTGCAAGAGCCTATGATGAAGCTGCAAGAGCTCTAAGAGGAGAAAATGCAAGAACCAATTTCGGGACAAAAAAACCGGATTCAGACAACAACCATACCGGTTCCTTATTAAACCCATGCAGTAATAATAACGTACGGTCCGGTTTAAGTTTCTCTTCGTTAAGGGCAAAATTGAGCAAGAATCTCCATAATATTATGGCAAGAAATAATTCTGAAAATAGAGGAATTAAAAGTAAAGTATGTGATCATTTCACTTTTGCTAGTATTTTTCATTATAATAAAGGGAATAATAATTATAAACCGCCGGTTAATTTCGACAACTTAGAAAAAGTTGTGCAACCTAGTATAGTTGTGCCTCATGCTTATTGTGATGAACCGGGTTTAAATAGTTCGAGTAGTTTTTCTGATTGTAGTGGTGAGTGGACCGGGTTTAGACAGGGGATTGATTCGGATGGATCATCAGAAGGTTTTTATGATAATCCAACGGCTGGGATGATTGGAGGAGGGTGGATTGGTAGCCCTGATGTGACGAGTGAAGGGGGGTCTACTAGTAAAAGGTTTAAAGTTTCATCTTCTATTGTTGTTCCTCCTACTTTTAGCGAATCTTGATGGATTAAGCTGTTATTTTAACGGCCTCTATGCACCCGTTTTGAAGTACATCAATTGAAGGAGGTAAATCAAGGGACATGCTTTAGCTGATTACGGAAGTTGAACATGTTTGTTAACCATTTCAACATAAAATGTATTCCTTAGATTAGTTAAATCTACTATGCATAAAAAGCAAAATTGTAAATACTTATCACTCTAGTTATATATCGATTGAACTATGCCCAAACGACTTGTAATTGATGTCCATTAGTTGGGGAGTTGTTTAAATTAAATAATGTAGTATGTGGACTTACCAAATTGTAATGTTGTACTATTAAATAGATAGTTTTTTTTTGTTCTTTCTGTTATGGTGGTTGAAGTCCACAACAAGTTTTTAGGTTAATACAAAAGTGTAGAATTATTATTGTTTGGAATGAATGATGTCATTCAAGAAAATGCTTTTTTAGCACAATCTTAAAATGAAAAAAAAAAAAATACTTGAACTTGATTTATATTTATAGGTAGACTCTTAACAATAATATTTTATTTGGCTTAATAACCCATACTACAATATCATCCTATTTGTTTGTCTCAAATTGAAGGAGAAACATTGTCTTCAGTTAAATTTTGAGACTTATATTCAGTCTTCAAATGGGTTCTATTTGACTCAAATGAAAACAGAAAAAGAAAAGGAAAATGTAATGTGTAGATACCAGAAAAAGAACAAATTTGGTATCCAGGGAACTTCCCCTTCTACTCAATTGTCTGTCTTGAATTAGCAGAACACATTTTTGCAGGCATGCCAGTCGATAACGAGTGGAACGTTGCAAGGATTAGACTCGATAGATATATATAGCGGCCACCAGCGAAGGAAGGAAGTTATCGACGTAAGCATAGTCCTACAAGCTTAACTCTCCCAAATAACATGCTAGGAGTTCCAGGTTCAAATCAGGGGTTTCAAAGCTCAGGGATTTGAGTACATTTGCCTACATCTCAGCCACGTCCACTTTCTCATATGTATTATCGGTAATGTAACAAGAATCATCCACACAAGGAGGGCTGATCGATCTCTTTATATTTCCTATCAACAACAATCACATACTGATAAGAGTCTATGGAGTAGCCCAGGATCTTATATATTGACCCAGGAGGACATCGACAACCGATGTGGGATGATCTTAACACATACATACCAAGTAAGAAACACGAAACACCACTGTCAATTCTAGACATAATAACTGTAGCTCATCAGTTCAACACTTACAAGGCAATGAGCATTGCAGAAATACCCAAAAGCTGGAGGCTCTATCGCTTGATGATTGATAAGAGTCTATGGGGTTCCACTCTAAAACCAATTGGCAATAGAGGGAGTAGCCCAAGATCTTATATATTGACCCGGGAGGACACCGATATCCGATGTGGGATGTGCATCTTAACACTCCCCCTCACGTGTAACCCAATCATCGGCGGAACTTTCATCGCCGGTATTAACTGCCGGAAACAACATCGGCGGGTTACACGTGCCTCAATAACTTGGGCCTAGCTCTGATACCATGATAAGAGTCTATGGGGTTCCACTCTAAAACCAATTGGCAATAGAGGGAGTAGCCCAAGATCTTATATATTGACCCGGGAGGACACCGATATCCGATGTGGGATGTGCATCTTAACAATGATCGATATTGAGTGACAAGTATCTATCGAATGTAGAAAACAACCATATATAGAGTATCCGAGATAAGCTTATACTCCTTCGAACGAAACCTCAACCAACTAATCCACTAATACCCCTCTCATGTTTGCACTCGCGTTGTACCTTGCCAATATAATCGCTCATCGGCCTCCTTTTATCCTGGCTCTGCAACAATCAAGCAATCCTAAATCACCATTATCACCTTAGTTACATCACTAAACTTGGGAAAACTTCCTCATACATCTACACCATATATAATATGAGAAGGAGGGAAGTATTAGTTATTTCGTTTGAAGCCCCATGATCTTTTCTAACCAATAAGAAAGGGCATTTGTTGATACTAAAAATAATCCCCATTTATATTTTAATTACTCATCATGTAACCTACACCATATATAATATGGGAATGAGGGGAATTAGTTATTTCATTTGAACCTCCATGATCTTTTCTAACCAATCAGAAAAGGGCATTTGTTGATATTGAAAATAACCCCCATTCATATTTTAATTACTCAACATGTAATTTTAACTAATTGTATATTTTTGTATTTAATATTGATGCATTTATGTTTTCTCAAATTCATTTTTCAATTGTATACAATTTTTTTGATATTTTATCATATATGTTACAAAATTTTAAAAATAACAAATAAATTATACAAAAATATAATTGTGAATAAGAATGAATTTCCACAGGCTGTACTGTGCACAAACGGCTATTTTTTTGTAATTTAAAGATAAAAAATCTGGTAAGTTCGCCTCTTAGAACGAAAGTATATTTCAAGAGGGTATGGCGAGCCCCTATTTCGTTACTAAATGCCTCTACAACTACAATGGCAACAGTTGGCAAACATAGGGTCGCGAGGAGATAAATTAATTATGTGATATTTGGTATTATTAATATTCGCCCTTTGTTTAGTCAACAGAAAAAGGTTGAACCGCCACTTTAACGGCCCTGTCGCCCCCTGCCATGGGGTCGCGAGGAGGTAAATCAAGGGATGTGCGTTAGATGGTCAGGGGACTTGAGGGTGTCCGTTAACCACTTTCACACCAGATTCTGCCTTATAAGATATTTGAACCCACACAGTACAAAAGAGGCAAGGCGTGATGCTATACACCCCAAGCTCTTTACCAGCTTCATGTGTGCCCACACCCTTTATTTAGTCAATGGTGGTTATCCACTTTAAACAAAGAGATCAGGTAGCTAGTTGACGAAACTTGTCCCATTAGGCCAATCATCAATCAGTAGCTAATGACTTTATTACTTACTCCATTTGTTCCTCATCTATGATTCAAGACTCAAACATATAGATCAATCTAAACCTCAAGCTTCAATATAATGGAAACTGGACATCTTCATTTTGTAATGTTCCCATGGTTAGCTATAGGGCACCTTATACCTTTCCTTCACCTTTCGCGAAGCTTAGCCGAAAGAGGGCATCGAGTTTCCTTCATATCGACCCCTAAAAACCTCCAAAAACTCCCTCAGATACCTCCAGACTTGGCAAAACTAATAGATTTAGTTAGCATTCCACTTCCTAGTGTCGAAAATTTACCCGAAAATGCAGAGTCTTCGATGGACATACCACACAGGAAAGCGCAGTTCTTGAAGATAGCATTTGATCTTCTCCAAATATCAATAGCCACCTTCCTTGAAAACACGAGTCCCAAACCAGATTGGATAATCTACGATTATGCTTCACAATGGATGCCTCAACTTGCATCCAAGTTCAGTATCCCAACGTCCTTCTTTAGTCTCTTCAACGCGGCAAATCTGGCTTTCATAGGACCTCCATCAATTATTTTGAGTGGAGAAGTTGTAAGGTCAAAGGCTGAAGATTTTGCAGTTGTTCCAAAATGGTTTCCATTTTCATCAACTATTGCTTATAGGGTTCATGAGGTTTTGAAGTACGTTGATGGTTCAGCAGGTAATAATGAATCGGGCACAGATGATACGAGAAGGTTTGGGGTTTCTGTTGATGCTTGTGACATTGTTCTTGTTAGAACTTCAATTGATTTTGAACCAGAGTACTTCAACTTACTCTGCGAGCTTTACAAGAAACCAACTCTTTCGCTTGGTTTTTTACCTCCCCGGGTAGATGATAATGTTAACAATGATGATACAACATGGATTGAGATAAAAGATTGGTTAGATAACCAAAAAGAGAGGTCTGTTGTGTATGTTGCACTCGGAACTGAAGCAACATTAGATCAGAAAGAAATGGAACAATTAGCTCTTGGTTTGGAGAAGTGTGGGTCGCCTTTCTTTTGGGTACAAAGGAAGACGCCTGGTTCAACAAAAGACGTGTCAGAAATGCTTTTTAGCGGTTTTGAAGAAAGTACTGGGAGAAATGGGGTGATTTGCAGAAAATGGATACCTCAGGTGAAGATTTTGAGTCACCCGGCAGTAGGCGGTTTTTTAACACACTGTGGATGGAATTCAATAATAGAGGCACTTAGTTTTGGAAGAGTATTAATTCTATTCCCAGTGATGAACGATCAAGGTTTGAATGCTAGACTAATGCAGGAGAAGAGTATCGGAGTAGAGATTCCAAGAAATGAAAAGGACGGTTCCTTTACCTGTTACTCGGTGGCTGATTCTATTAGGTTGGCGATGGTAAGTGAAGAGGGAGAGTCCATAAGGACAAATGCAATGGAGATGAGAACTCTATTCGGCGATCAAGTCAGACACAATAGCATGGTTGACAGTTATCTTAATTACTTAGCCCAAAGAAGTTCAACTACACAGCGAAAATCATTGCTCCTAAACTGGATTTAGCCTGAGATAGGGAAGGGAACGAAATTCGTACTATTTGTCAATCAAACTGTTGCCTGAAATCAATAAAGATGAATTTGTACTTGTTATTCAGAAAATCGTCGATACAGTCTATGTACATTATGATATTCTTCAGAATAGTAACAACATCATATCTATCAGGACATTATGGTAAAAGTTCACTAGGCCACTAAAAAGATAAACATAAAGATGCTATCAGGTGCTGTTCAAGGAAATTTTATGTAGCTCGATCCCATGTTTCGCCCATTATATGGCACATGGACTATATATTCATAAGAAATATGGTACCCGACCATGATAGACAGAAGAAGATAGCAGAAAGAGGCCCCCAACAGCATTTTTCTTTCATCAACATTGTTACGGATGATCTCGTTGAAGTTGTCATCTCAGAGTTTGAAGTTGGCATCACAGAGTTCGGTTCTGCTGCTGAACCTGCAGTAGGTTCTGGTGTAATATAGTCGTCAAGGCTTTCTGAAGGATGAAGGATAGTTAATAGGAAGGGCGCAGGAATTGCCGTGAGACACAAAAGAGGAAGATTTTGTAAGCAGTCCAATGTTACGAGTTTCGTAAACTATATCATAAGGTTCTTTATCCTCCCATTGCCATTATATATTCCATTATAAACTACTCATCCAATTAATCAACAAACAATGTGAGTCTATACACACATATAGTTCTAAACGTCTAATGCCACAATGATATAAGAAGCAGATCGATATAACTTACCACCATTCTCTGCTTGTGATTGTTGCTCTGGATGGGATCCAGGTCGTCCATGGTCGAGACCTGTCAGGCGAGTAGATTCATCGATCAGAGAACTATGGAACATTTATGGAAAGTATAATTATTGATGAAGCATTGACGTTGGATATAACGCCATAAGTACCTGTTATGCTATGAAGGGGAGGCAGGACAGTTGATCCTGGTTCACAAAATGTAGAAAAATATTTAAGTATCTATCACTATATATTATTTCCAACACCTAACAAATTATATTGCTTATACTAACTCAGTAATACTGCACTGATCTACATCACCGGTGAAATTACTCTGAATCCTCTTGCCCAAGCTGACATTTACTTGATTATAATTACCCAGTTTGCAGCTAAGTGATAACGACACTCGTAGAAAATAATTGAAGTAACTTCACGATTTTGGGTCGTTCTATAAAACTAAACTTCTACAATCTTATACTACAAACACATTGGTAAATAACACATTCCTCCAACTGAATTACTCAATCAACAAAACGAAGTGAAAAAGTCCAACAAAATACTTAGCAGATTACATAAATGGCAGGCATAACATAGTAGCCCCTCTCAATTTTGATTTCTGCATTTGAGTTAACCCAACCAGATGGAAATTCAATCTGACATAAAAAGAAATTCAACCAGATGCTGACTACCAAAGATTTCAACTAAGAATATACTCCCTTCGTTCCTGAAAGATCGTCCAATTGAATATTCCATATATTTTTCATCGAATATTATTCAACATATTAGAAAAATATTTGAGATCTCAATCAATAAGTAACGATCAAGGGAGTAAAGTAACTAAAAAAATACTGCAGTAATCGACACCATCAGCGAAATTATTTGTGAATGTTGTTGCCCTAACTCACACTCCCATCAATTATGATCTCCGAGTTTACATCGAACACAGGACAATAAACTAAATATAATTGATTTCATCCGTAGTTTATATTCAAATTTTGAAATCCTATTAACACACACACACATTCCTCAGACTGCATTTTCCAATTACAAAAACAACTAGAAAAACAATGAGTAGAATTTATTCAACAAGTAAAAAGTAATAATCCCTCCGATTTTCTTAGTTGTAATCCTTATTCAAATTACTTATCAATTTGAAATATCCGTGCAATACCTAGATTGATTTTTCCTTGTAACTCTCTATTTAATGATAATTGCATAACAAAAGCTCCTAATATTAATACATTCATTAAATTGTTGTTTTGTTCATTTATTAGGTATATATGTACGAAAAAATATCATTGTTAATTGACGTAAAAATAACTAAGATGACAGCTAAATATGCCGGAAGGAGTAATAATAATCATTTCCACAAATGCAAATGTACGCTATTGGAAGTAAGGAACCTGAACAGAGAGACTGTAGAGAGATGTGAGCTGTGGAAGTGTTAGGGCAGAGAGAAGGCAGCTTGAAGAAGTGGGAGGAGGAGATAGGGAAGCCGAGGATGGGCGGCTGGCGGAGGAGATAGCAGAGGCAGAGGGAGTGGTTGGAAGCGTAGGCGGAGGAGAAGTCATCGCAGCACTGGCTTGGAGGACTGTCCGTGAGGTTGTTCGGGGCGGTTGATATGAAAGGGAGGCACACGGAGAATCTCACTAGCTCGTCGGAGCAGGAATCCACCTCAGAAGATGGTGGCGGCGGCGGCGAGGATGATGGTGGTGGTGGTGGTGATGAGGCGGATGTGGTGTAGAGGAAGAAGAGGAGCAAGGAGATTTGGTGGTTCATGATCTAAGGTTCGTTCAGGTGGTTACTTCTTCTGTTATACTTGGTGTGTGTATTTATAGGCGAACTGGCGGGAAATTTGGATTAAGTTTCATATATTTAAGAGCTCGATCGTTCATAGTCATTATTAACTCAATACATCACTCATGTTATAAAATCGTCTCACTTGACTACTTTTGTCCATTTTGACCGTTAAATTAAGAAGTCAGTTAATTTGGATCAAGTCATGTAAGCGTATTTTGAAGGGTAAAAGGCACTAGCACCCATCAGGTAATTATCTCTCCGCTCGTTTTGCCCGTTATGTTATACGTTTGCCCATTATGATCATCAAACATCCAAAAGCATCGATTACATCAACCAAACCTCCCAAATAATGTCAACTAAAAGTGTAAATCAAGAGTCGAACATTGCAGTAAAGTGTGCATTGAACAACTATATATTTAGTTTCAGACCTTCACCCGTTTATAATCAGACTTTAAATTTCATTTTTTAAATTTAATAAACATGTCCGTATCATAAGTCCAAGCCACCATCTCCATGACCACATCTAAGTACGTTATACGTAGGAAGCTCAAACTGAAGGAATATCCATATCTCATAACTCATAAGTGGTAATCCAGAGGGGGAAATGTTGATTGTGTCTTCATACTCCAAACTTACTCGGTGAACACCGATGATGACATAACTACTACATGTCTATATCTACATACAGTTATCCATATAACTACGTCGCTTCTGATGCAAACAACTAGTTCACTAGTTAATGGTATTTAGCAGAGAACAGAACTTTACTCGTCCTCAGACTTCAACAGGGAATCAACATCAGGAGTTACGACTGCTCTCTTGTCGAGTTCACCAAGTTCGCAAAAATACTTGTCAGTTGGATTCATTGCAGCAACTCGTTGAGCAAAAGAACAATCTGAACCCGGGGAAACCTGGAAGTCACATCACTAATGTACGTAAGTGGAGACCCTTGCAAGTATGGAGAAGTTAGAATGTATTTTGCAGGTTTGATTATCTTTACGCTGACATAATAAGGGAAATGTACCGAACTAACTCACATCATACAAGATCTCTCCTAGCTTCAGTTTCACTGCGCCATTCTTGTATACCAACATTTTCCCCATGAATCCTTTTGACAACTCCAAATTGTGATCTGTGTTCAACACCACACTGTGATCAGTTATTGCTTTCCCTTTTAATGGGTTTGAAATCCTGAAATATTGGAATTACCTCCAGTTACTTCCTGTCCATCTCTCAGTGCTCTGTTGGTTGGTGCTCTCATGGTTGCTTCATGTCTGAATGCAGGTAAATCAGACGGAAGCTGAAAAAAGATCATGCGTTGCTGCTCCATATGCTCCTGTCGCTAGTTCCAATTTAAATGCAAGAATCAATGTACAACACCAATTACGCAACTAATACTTTAGGCTTCATCAATTAGATCACGAACCCGCAAACCTAGTTCGGAAGCTGCATCTATAAAATTCTCATCATAATCCAAATTTGTTGAAGCTTTCCCAAATTCTGCTTCATCAAGAATCTCTAGAGAATAGTAGAAGATAAAATCAGACCTGATCAGATCTTTAATGTGACATATAATATTTCCAAACAGTATGTGAAGATCAGTGGACATTTGGACTCAATTACAATGAGGGTGAATATGCATAAAAAGGAACGACAAAATCACGACATATCCAGTTAAAAGAAAACAGTATAGCATAACAGCTATAAAATTAAAATGCGCAAATGCCCCAAGAATGGCAGAAGGCATACCAGGGTCTCCAGAATTGGGCTTTCTTAGAGGAAGAGTGATAGGGTAACAGCTATTCTCATAATCCTGTATCAAGCAAAAGAACCAACGACTTAGATTGTATCTCTTTTCCTTCTCGTCTATTAGTGAGTGATGAAAACTGTAAGGATGCATTACCCAAGGTTCGTTGTATTTCTTCTTCTTATGCAGACCAACACTAACAGCAGTTGGCAACGCTTCAGCAGCTTCATCATCTGTTCCAGGAGAAGAATCTATATTACTTCTGCCAACCACCTCCCTTGGTTTGTCGAATGTTCTCAACACTTCATTACCAAATCCGAATGCAACTTGTTCTGTACTTGTTGGATGTTAGATGGTAAGAAAATAATAACTAAGCATATGTAAACTCGAAAACAGAGTCATCTAATATATAAGGGTATAACGTATTTCATAATGACCATTTCGATGTAACTATGTGATAAATTAGTAGCAGAACAATGATGCTGATACATGTACACGTTGAAACTGTTGAAATAATCTGAGAGATTGCAGAAAAACAACACATGCATAGCTTAACAGTATAGTAGGAGGTACAATAATCTTAAACTTATATATAGAAAGAAATTACTTTTTTTATCCGACTTGGTTTTTGATCTTGTAAGATGTTCCTACATATGCACGAAACAAAAATAAGATAAATGCATAAAGCTAGGTTTCTACATCTATAAAATTTAATCACATTTTAAAACAACTACATTTATCTCAATTACTCTAACTACAAACTAGAATATATTTACGATGACAATGTCTCTGCGAAATTTTATATTATGTTAAACATACAAAGGAGAATTATGTCTTGAAGACAACTTCTGGTCTCTTTGGATCGAGGTGAATCTAGCCGAAGGCAAATTTTAAAAATTAATCTAGGTGATGATAATACGGACATAATATCAAGGGTAATAAAGTAAATTGATTACGAACAAGAAAAAGTTTTTTTTTTTTTGTGAGTTTCGAACCAATACCTTCGGATCACTAGACTATTCGATTAACTCTACGAACACGAAAAAGTTCAATAATGGGGATTATAAAGTCGTGGAAGAATTACGTTGACTCGGCGAAGCAAATTCAGATGTTCAGGACATCCAACACCACCTTCATCATCTTCCAATTTTTCCTCACTGCAAAATCATCAAGAAATGAAGTAAAATACACAAACTAAAAAAAACAGGCGAAAATTAAAAATTAAAAATTAAAAGTTATCTTACAGCTTGGGTTGAACTTGATTAGTCTTTCTTGTGCTAGGCTTCTTCGGGTTGAACTGCAAAATAGTATAAAATCATCAAAATTATCATTACTATTTACTCCATCTAATAAACATCGTAACGTGTTGAATTTTGATGGTTGACTTTTGAACTTTGAGCTGAAACTAGACGACCTGGAGGTAGTAGGAAAAAAATAAAGTGAAATTTTATGTGCAAGTAAGATGTTGACCTTTCGTTGACGAGGGGGGGTTGAATCTCTGCCACCAGCCATGTAAATTCTGCGAAATTAAGGACAATTGCAGCTAATTGAGGTTGATAAAAGTTGAATTCTCAAGTGTAAAGCTTCAGATTTGCAGATCGAAGAAGATGAACAAAATTGAAGTGAAAATCGAAAAAAAGATAAGTTGAAGGGAATCGAACACAGGCGAAGAAAAAAATTGATAACTGTTGTTAACCATTGTAGCAATTGGTTTATTTACTAGGCCTTCTAATAAATCATAGTCCATCATTCCCATCTTCTTATTTTGCTTTTTATTTTTCATAGTCAAAATTTGAAAACTTTGACGATAAATTCTCAATAGCTGATACAAAAATAATATAATCATGTTGAATTTTGTTATATTCGTTTCAATATATATATATATTTTTGTAAAATGAAGTGAGTTTCGAACCCGGGACCTTCTGGTCACGAGCAAGAGCTTTTTCGAGTAGGCTATTCGATTGACTCATTTCAATATATATATTTTGATCAACTTTTAATAACTTTTACATGTGTAGAATCGTAGTATTTATTTATATCTTAAGGCTTATCTCGGTGATTGTGAAAAGTCAATCAGGAACAAGAAATGAGAAGGAGGAAGTATGTAACTCTATGTTTGTGTAAAGAATATCTCGCATTTTTTAAGGTTTACCAATATGAGACATCATTAAAAAGAAAAGAAATACAATTATATCATAAACATTTTAAAAGTGGCTCAATCAATTCATTTACGCCCCATTCATTTATATAAAAAGTTCTTGGATAAACTTCCCCAGTGATGGGTTTTGGCTATAAAAGGTGGAGTACATATGGACATAATTACCATAAAACAACAAGTCAACAATATCAAAACTTAAAGCTGTGAAATGTTACATGTTAAATTCTAAACATTCTCTTATATTTTGAGTAGACTTGTTAAATGGGCTCGGGATTGGAGGGCCGCCCGTGGGCTTGGCACGTAAACCTGGCATGACCTTAGCCCATTAATTAGGGGGACGATTAGGCCCCAGCCGGCCCGTTGCCAAAAGGTCGACGTGGTAAAGGTTGTAAAAGAGAAGGCAATGTCAGCTACATCCAAACTACTGCCGGCTGGTCAAGGTTTTGGAACTGGTCAAAGTTCCACCATCTTTGGTGCCTCTTTCCAAGGTTTGGCTCATGATTTATTGATGCGAGAGGGTCCGGGCACAACGGGGCTCCCACCCTTTCTGGCGCCCCGGTTCGCCTCTGAGGACGCTTCTCCAAACTACAATTCAGCCGATGGAGCCGCCCGATTCTCAAGCTGCGCCAATCCTGGTTCGCTCGCCGTTACTAGGGAAATTCTTTTAAGTTTGTTTTCCTCCGCTTATTGATATGCTTAAATTCAGCTGTTACTCCCATCTGACCGTGGGTCGGGGTCGTAGCATGAGCGTCCAGCAAATGTGTGGGAAAGGCGCACCTTAGGGTCTTGGGGGCCATGAAGTATTGCATTTCGCTACGTTCTTCATCGATGCGAGAGCCGAGGTATCTCTTGTCGAGAGTCGTTGTGGTTTAGAAAGAAGCCGTCGCCGATCCCCTAATCCCCTCGAGTGGGAGAGAACGGTTAAGGTTCTTGTTAAAGGTATTCCTTGGGGCTTCTCGCGTTAGGGGTTTGTTTGTCGCCACGACAAATGCCATGGCAACGTCAGGCGATAGTCGAGCGTAAGGTATCCCTACATTCTATGTCCTCTTGGGTTTGTTAACTTGTTTTTCGAGTGGTTTTGCTATGTAGGATTCGACAATGATCCTTCCGCAGGTTCACCTACGGACACCTTGTTACGACTTTTCCTTCCTCTAAATGATAAGGTTCAATAATGGACTTCTCGAGTCGTTGTAGGCAGCAAGCCACCCACGTCGCCTCGATCCGAACATTTCACCCGATCATTGAATCGGTAGGAGCGGTGGGAGCAAGCATTTCTTCCGCTTGATCAGGGCTATTTGAACTAGTTCTTGAAGTGAAATCAGATCTCTTAATTGGCCTAAAGGGCCTAGCTTCTCAATAAGTCATTCAATTCTCCAACTCCAATGTTACACGTTCCGCTGACTTGGACCTGTTATTAGGTTGATCGTCAGGTAGGTCAGTGTTAGACAAGTGATAAGTAAGATGTCAACAGAAGGAAGTAGTGGTGATAAGGATCCAATTTGAATTACATATTGACTTTGAATTGTAGAGTTTATCTATTATTAACTAACTTCCTTATAGATAGATTAGAATAGCTTCTTCATATCCTATTTGTAAGGATTTCTGTTTTGATCAACACTGTATAAATATGAGTTACATCATTGAATGAAACACGATACAGAATATACTTTGAGTCTCCAACTTTCATGGTATCAAAGCCTTTTTGACTAACGTCAAATTTCTCAATTTTTTCTTCAAACATGTCATCTTCTTCAAATCTATCACTGGCTCAAGACTCTACTTCTGGAACAAACCTGTTAACTTTCAATCAGGTTGTTAATCAGAAACTTGGCCATGAGAATTATTTTCTTTGGGAATCACAGGTCCTCCCTACCTTACGCGGTTTCGATCTTGTAGGCTATGTGGATGGAACTCTTCCATGTTCATCTCGCATGATCTCAGTTGTAACAACAACCGCTGCTCCTTCTCCAGCCGTCTCTGATGCAACTAGTGAGCAACCAGCCCCAACTCCTACTAACAGTGACAATGTTTCGGTAAATACCATGGTGGAAAATCCGAAATTTCTTCATTGGGTTAGGCAGGATCAATTGGTCATGAGCTGGTTATTGTCTTCCTTAACAGCTCCAGTTCTTGCTAGAGTCGTTAAATGTACGACCTCTTTTCAAGTTTGGCAAACCTTAGCCAAAATGCACGTGGCTTAAAATCAAGCAAAATCTGCTCTTCTAAAGATGCAACTACAAACTACCAGGAAATGTACTATGGCAATGGCTGATTATGTTCAGAAAATGAACGCTCTTGCTGATAATCTCTCGGTATCATTGACTCCAGTCAGTGACAATGAATTGGTCTCGCACATCTTAGCTGGTCTCGGTCCGGACTATGATCCCCTAATCACTTCAGTTTATGCTCGAGGTAGTTCTATCTCAGTTGAAGAACTCACCTCTCTTTTGATGCAACATGAAGCCAGAATGCATCAGAGAATGGAAACTGAAATCTCCATTAACTATGCTGCCAAGAATGTTCCATATCAAAGATTTTCCAGGCCAACACAATCGTTTCAACAGAACAACAATTCTCCAAGGTATTCTCATAATGCAACCAGGACATCTTACAGGTCCAAGATGGTGTGTCAAATCTGTTCCAAACCAGGGCATACCGCACTCAAATGTTATCAAAGATATGCTCAAGGATCGCCCAATGATTCTTCTCCTAAGCATGCTCTAATTGCAACTCCATCTACTCTTCAGGACCCTTCTTGGTATGTCGATTCAGGTGCAACAAATCACATTACTGCTGATCTCAATAAGCTTTCTCTTTTCAGTGATTACTCAGGTTCCGACCAAGTCAATGTTGACAATGGTCACGCTTTACCCATCACTCATACAGGTACATCATCTATTGTCGTGTCTCCTCATAAAGCTCTTCATTTGAACAATATTCTTCATGTTCCTCAAATCACCAAAAATCTACTTAGTGTGTCGCAATTAGCCTCTGATAACAATGTCTTTCTTGAATTTCATGCTGCTCATTGTTTTGTTAAGGACCTTCAGGGCAGGATTCTTCTTCAAGGCAAGCTTGATCAAGGACTTTACAGAGTGGAGCCTAATGCATCATCCCGGCATCTACCTATTCATCCATCTAAACCATCTCAGTTTGCTTTAGTCGGAGAGAAAACCAGTTTCGATAAATGGCATGAGAGACTTGGGCACCCAGCACATGATATTGTTCAGAAGTTAGTTTCGGCGTCTTTAATTTCACCTTCCACTTCAGTCACAAAGTCAGTTTGTTCGTCATGTCAGTTAGGCAAGAGTCATAGATTTCATTTACCAGCTTCAACATTTGTATCCACTGCTCCATTAGAGTTAGTGTATTCTGATATATGGGGCAAGTCTCCAGTTACTTCTAATAAAGGTTTTCAATATTATGTCCATTTCACTGATCATTTTACAAAATATGTCTGGTTTTACCCTATGAAAACAAAAGCTGAAGTTCATACTATATTTAATCAATTCAGGGCCCTTGTTGAAACAAAATTTGATAAGAAAATCAAGACATTACAAAGTGATTGGGGGGGTGAGTACAGAAATCTAGCTACTTTAGGCATTACCCATCAGGTCTCATGTCCCCATACACCTTCTCAGAATGGTGCAGCCGAAAGAAAGCATAGACATATAGTAGAAACTGGTCTGACCTTGTTAGCCAATGCCTCTATGCCGTTACAATATTGGGATGATGCATTCTCCTCTGCTGTTTACTTGATTAACAGGCTGCCGACAAAATCTCTAAACTATATTTCGCCATATCAGAAGGTATGTGGCAGAAGTCCTCAATATAATCTTCTCAAAATTTTTGGTTGTAGATGTTATCCATATCTCAGACCCTATAATTCTCATAAACTTCATTTTAGGTCATTACCATGTGTATTTACAGGCTATAGTTTGCAACATAAAGGCTATAAATGTCTCAATATTTCCACTGGCAGAGAATACATTTCTAGACATGTAGTCTTTGATGAACTTCTTTTTCCTTTTGCTCAGAGAAGTACTCCTTGTTCATCTATTCCTATTTCTAGTATCTCTCAATCTTTCACTCCTTTAGGTGTCTTAAGAAAGCCTTCCACACTCAATACACCTCCTACACAAATACAACCTATCATTACTACACCTACTCCTTCTTCCTCTCCTCCCGATAGGCTTCCTTCCGGCACCACGCCTATCTCCTCTACTTCTCCAATAATGTCTACTAAGGCAAATGAGTTAATTGAGGTCCCTCTTCAAGACAATCTTCTACCCACTGCGTCCACCAATGTTCCCATTCCTGCTCAACCTCTTCCCTCGTCCACTAGGATGGTTACAAGATCTCAAACCAACTCACTTAAACCCAAAGTATTTTCTGCCTCTAAATATCCCATCAGTAATGTGTTAGTTGAACCTTCATCATATGCACAAGCTAAAGGTTGTCCTGAATGGGAGAAGGCTATGCAAGAGGAGTATAACGCTTTATTGAAAAATCATACATGGACATTGGTTCCAGCTCCCTCTGATCACAATGTTGTAAATTGTAAATGGATTTATAAAATTAAAAGAAATTCAGATGGTTCATTTCAACGCTGTAGAGCTAGACTTGTAGCTACTGGAATATCTCAACAATATGGTGTCGATTATTTCGAGACATTTAGTCCAGTGATCAAAGCAACAACTATCAGAATTGTTCTTCATATGGCTGTATCAATGGGTTGGATTATTAGACAAGTTGATGTCAATAATGCATTTCTACACGGGGTATTATCTGAAGAAGTCTATATGCGGCAACCGACTGGTTTCAAAGACTCTACAGTTCCGTCTCAACTCTCATGTGTGTAAGCTTCATAAAGCAATCTATGGCCTTAAACAAGCTCCTCGAGCTTGGTTCAATCGTCTATCTGCCAGACTGCTACAGCTTGGTTTTAATAGTTCATCTGCTGATTCCTCATTGTTTATTAGATTAACATCGGGTACTTGTATGTTTATCTTGGTTTATGTTGATGATATAATTATTACAGGTGCCTCTCAACAGGATGTTCAAGTTGTTATTGATCAGTTACATTCTGAATTTGCCTTAAAAGATCTTGGTGTGTTATCTTACTTTCTAGGCATTGAGGTGGTTCAAACTGGTACTGGTTTACATCTTAATCAGTCCAAATACATTGGTGAAATCTTGGAAAAAGCTAAAATGGATGGAGCTAAGCCTTTGCACAATCCATGTACTACTGAAGGTCAGTTGTCTTGTGTTAATATTGAACCTTTCGATGATCCTACCATGTATAGAAGCACGGTTGGAGCACTTCAATATCTCACAATCACTCGCCCTGAAATTGCATTTGCTGTTAATAAGGCATGTCAGTTCATGCACTCTCCTTCTGTACTTCATTGGCAAGCAGTCAAGAGAATTCTTCGGTATCTTAAAGGTTCCATTCAACATGGGTTATTAATTCAACCTTCATCATCTTTTGCTCTCAAAGCCTATGCGGATGCGGATTGGGCTGGATGTCCCGATACTCGGCGCTCCACTTCAGGCTATTGCATTTTCATGGGAAATTCCCTTATCAGTTGGACTTCCAGAAAACAAAAGGTGGTAGCTCGCTCTAGCACAGAGGCGGAGTACAGGAGTTTAGCATTATGTACTAGTGAGATACTCTGGATTCAGAAACTGTTGAAGGAGCTTCATGTCCCATCTTCTACTCCTATTTTATACTGTGACAATTTAGGAGCTACATATCTTTCAGTGAATCCGGTTTTGCACTCTCGTATTAAACACGTTGAAATTGATATTTGCTTTGTTAGGCAAAGAGTTACTGATGGCGACTTGAAGGTTCAATATGTGTCGACACTTGATCAGATTGCGGATGTTCTCACCAAGGGCCTATCAACCTCTCGATTCAATGTTCTTCGTTCCAAGTTGAATGTGACGTTACCACAGTTCAACTTGCGGGGAGGTGTTAGACAAGTGATAAGTAAGATGTCAACAGAAGGAAGTAGTGGTGATAAGGATCCAATTTGAATTACATATTGACTTTGAATTGTAGAGTTTATCTATTATTAACTAACTTCCTTATAGATAGATTAGAATAGCTATTCATATCCTATTTGTAAGGATTTCTGTTTTGATCAACACTGTATAAATATGAGTTACATCATTGAATGAAACACGATACAGAATATACTTTGAGTCTCCAACTTTCAGTCAGTAACCTTTGAGGATGTCATGGCTCGTGTGTACAAAGGGTAGGGACATAGTCAACGAGAGTTAGTCTATCACCAGTCAATCACTTATATTTTAAAGGTCCTAATTGATCACTTACCTTTCATTTCTTGTTATAAAAATCAAAATATTAATGAAAAAGGACGGAAATACGTATCAAATTAAACTAATTAGTAACCAAGGTTAGCGGCTTAACTAACACGTCGCCTATATCGGTCTCCCTTGACGTGCTAAGAAATTTCAAACCTAACTAATTAATGGAGTGAGACCTTCTTGAAGGTCAATATTGGACATTATCTAAATAACGTATATATATATAAGCTATTCTCATGAACAAAATTTCTAGAACCCAATGATTATTCTGGAGCTTCTTTATATTCTTTCTATAAATTAAGAATAAGAATTATGACTAATAACAAATAACAAAATTGAAAAACATTGCAATTAGCAAAGACAAAATCTTTTAACTATAAATAATAATATGGATATCACTAGACTAGAAATTAAAACATAATAGAAACCTAAAATTTCTAATGAAAGTTCGAATCAAATATTATCAGACCAAAAAATTATTATTAGATAAGAATTAAATCTAAAATTTCCTAACATAAAATCAGGACAGATACTACATCAAATCGTAAAGCCATCAATAATACATATTTTTTAGTATTTTTGAACAACATAAATATTCCAAATGATAGGTACGTGATGGCCTGTAGCCCTGTACACATCGATTTTATAAATAGCCGCCCCTAATCATACTCGATGATGTTCATTCTAATTATATAGGTTAGATAATAATGAAGAATGTTGGCAATTTTTGTAATATAAAATAGTTGCTCCCATGATCATTTGTATGTTCATGCATGCACGAATAATAACTCACAAAAATTAACACATAACAAATTCTTATTTTTCTTGAATTAACAATTTATATACAAAAAATAACAATTTATACTATCTAATGTGTAATAACAATTTTCCCACTACCCAACATTAAGTATACCGATTCCTACTACTCATAAAATACTATCTATGTAATGATCCAAATATTTACCCTTAAACAAAATATTTTAGTTACAATTTTTGTGTCTTTTAATGTGTAAATACATATATAATATTTTTTAACATGTTTTATAATAAATGCGATTCAATATTTGTGACAATTGTGCATTAAACAATCTTGCGCATAATAAGATAATTCTCAGGTATTAGCCTTTACTCGGTATATAGGTAACTCACGACCTATATGTATATTGATTTATTGTCCTTGTTATACATATAAGTAAAAACATTTATGTTATAGCTTCATGACCAATTATTGTTAAACTATATGTAATACTCTAACAAAGGGTGAATTAGGATAAATGATGAGTATGTAATACTTCTTCTTTCCCTAAAAGATTGTTATATTTTGACTTTTATTAGTCAAACATTACAAAATTTGATCATGAATTTTTATTACATGATAAGAAATAATATAGTCTTGTCACTCTTGTGAGACCTTGTTAGATTCGTCTCAATATATTTTTGAAATATTAACTTTTTATAATTTTTTCGCATGTAGAATAATAGATATTTATATTTTAAATTGATTTTGTTGATCACAAAAAGTCAAAATGTGACAATCTTTTAACGACGGAGGGAGTACTTTTTAAGTTTTTTCAAGTATGAGTATTATAATCATGAAGGAGAAAATACAAATAAGATGATTCAAAAGAAATATAAATACCACTATTCATTCTTGAGGATAGCTTATCTAAACTCCCAATCTATACACAAATTTCAATTCGTTCCCTTTCAAAATACCCCACTCCAACTATTGACACAATTACGTTCCTATAACAGATAGAAAGAAAAAAAATTTAATATTAGTTGAGGTATAATTTGAAAAGGTAATAGTTTGCAAGGGCAAATTCGAAAAGATAATAATTAGTTTTAGTAATCAATTTTTAAGAAATACGATACTGTGAATCCAGTAAAATAACCAAATTTAAAATTGAACGATCTTTTAAGAACGATGATTCGAGATGGAAGGAGTAAGAAATTACTACTTTAATAAATTAAAGAGAATAGGAGAGATTATTAATTGATGATGACTAAGAAGCAGTTTGTCGTCGCCTCCCATTGAAGACTCTTCTTACCCTAGCAGTTTCTTGTGTACTTCGCTGTCCTAAATTATGCATTTTGACCTTTTCAACTTTTCTCTATCTCCTTCTTTTTCTTCCACGAACCAAATCACAACCCATTTTCCAATCCACCTCCACTTTCTCCACCACCATTATCATCATTATTATTGTTTTTATTATTATAATAATAAATTAATAATAATAACAATTATTCTTTATTTCCTAAGCAAGTAAGTTCTTGCAACTTGTAGTATACTGAATCATAGTTATAGCTCACTAGAAAAGATCCCATTTTTTGTTGTTTGTAAATTGCATACATTTTCTTCTTGTGTTAAAGTTGGCATTTTCCTAGTGCCCAGAAGTTGATTGCTAGTAATTCGATTTGGGTTGTTGTAAAGATGGTTACTTTATTGTTGTTATAGTGATTTCAGCTGAAACTGGAATCTGGGTATTTCTTGGATTTGGGATTTTTTGGGGTTTGGATATTTTAAGGGGTGTTCTTGATTTTGGATTTTATTATTTCTTGAATTTGTAGAATTAAGTTGTGTGCTCTGAGTTTGTCTAGACAGATCAGTTTTTGTAGATTTTGTTTATTAATTGTGATTAGGTGTGTATGTTATTGTTTAGGAGATCTTTGTCGTTTGGATCGCTGACTCATAACAGCTGCTGTCTTCGTTGATCTCGTGTCCATTAGTGTTGCAGTCCTGAATTTGGTAGTCATTGGTAGTTGTTGCTTTGATCGAAACCCATGTCTAGGACTACGAGTCCTGCGTCTGGGATGGATGGAAATAATGACAGTGTGACCCTTCCTGATACATTAAGTAATTCATCATCCATAAGAAGTATTTCTTCCTATCCTTCAAGGGCCTCTGGTAGGAACTCAGTTAGAGAGGTGGATTCTGGCGCTGGTGACTCAAAGCCTATGAGGCATGGGTCAAGGGGAGCAGAGTCTGATGGGTTTACGATGTCTCAGAGAGAGATCAGTGATGATAATGCGAGGTTAATTTATATCAATGATCCCGTGAGGACTTATGAGAAGTTTGACATTGCTGGGAACTCGGTGAGGACTAGTAAATACTCTGTCATTTCATTTTTGCCTCGGAATTTGTTTGAGCAGTTCCATAGAGTTGCATATGTATATTTTCTTGTGATTGCAATACTTAATCAGTTGCCCCAACTGGCTGTTTTTGGTCGGGGAGTTTCAATCTTGCCTTTAGCATTTGTTCTATTTGTCACGGCAGTTAAAGATGCCTATGAGGACTACAGAAGGCATCGATCTGATAGAATAGAGAATAATAGACTGGCAGAAGTTTGGGTGGATGGTCAATTTCAAAAGAAGAGGTGGAAGGAGATAAGAGTGGGCGAGATCGTAAAAGTTTCTGCTGATGAGACTATGCCATGTGATATGGTTGTGCTCTCTACAAGTGATTCCACTGGAGTGGCATATGTTCAGACTATCAATTTGGATGGAGAATCAAATCTGAAAACACGGTATGCCAAACAGGAAACTCAAATGAGGATTATTGAGAAAGGGGGTTTTAGTGGGTTGATAAAGTCTGAGAAACCAAATAGAAACATTTATGGCTTTCTTGCATACATGGAGGTTGATGGAAAGCGTGCATCTCTTGGACCCTCCAATATACTCCTTCGGGGTTGTGAGCTAAAGAATACATCTTGGGCACTTGGTGTTGCCGTATATGCTGGAAAAGACACCAAAGTTATGCTCAACAACTCTGGAGCTCAATCGAAGAGGAGCCGCCTTGAAACCCGCATGAACCGTGAGATCATTTTGCTCTCCTTTTTCCTGGTTGCTTTGTGCACCATTGTTTCTACTTGTGCTGGTATTTGGTTAGTACGCCATCTGGATGATTTAGATGATATCATTTTTTATCGGAAGAAGGATTATTCTGAACCCGAAATTGAGAACTACAATTATTATGGCTGGGGCTTGGAAATATTCTTTACATTCCTCATGTCAGTTATAGTGTTTCAAATCATGATCCCAATAGCGTTGTATATATCTATGGAACTTGTTCGTCTGGGTCAGGCCTACTTCATGATTCAGGATTCAAATATGTATGACGAAACATCAAACTCAAGATTCCAGTGTAGAGCCCTCAACATAAATGAAGATTTGGGTCAGATAAAATATGTGTTTTCAGATAAAACTGGTACACTTACAGAGAACAAAATGGAGTTTCAATGTGCAAGCATCGGCGGTGTTGATTACAGAGGCAGAACCAGTCCAGATGACGATGAAGTAGGAGGATACTCCGTTTCAGGTTCTGTTACTTCTCTAAGCTGCATTCTTCTTTATCTTCCGTTCCACTACCAAACCCTTCCACCCCTAACATTTTCGCTCAAACACGAGCCTCTCTTATGCACTTAGCAAAAGACCTACTTTAATGGTCTTCCCTTCTAACATGGATTTTGATCTTAAAGAAATTATTACAATATCATGCATGCTGAACATGTTCTTTCTCTTGTCATATGTTAGTGGAAGGGCAGACTTTTAGGCCAAAAATGAGAGTAAAGGTGAACCCTGAACTCTTGACGGTATTGAGGAATGGGAGCCACACAGAAGAGGGAAGACAAGTTCACAACTTCTTTCTCGCGTTGGCTGCTTGCAACACAATTGTGCCTCTCTCTACCGAAACTTCCGATCCTTCTATAAAGCTGGTAGAGTATCAGGGTGAATCCCCAGATGAACAGGCATTGGCCTATGCTGCCGCAGCTTATGGTTACATGCTCATTGAACGGACTTCGGGCCACATAATCCTTAATGTTCAGGGCGAAACACAGAGGTAATATTTTGAACTCTTCACACTCTCTGCATGAGCTTATTCTATATTGATCAGCTTCAGGGAATTTTCTGTTATGTTGTTGTTGGTGGTAGTACTTGTTTCATCTGAAGCACCAAGCACCCGACCCCCTCCTCCCTGCCCTCATTTTGTTGATCTGGATGTATGTATTTGTTGTTTTGTTTCCAGGTATAATGTGTTGGGTCTTCATGAGTTTGATAGTGATCGCAAAAGAATGTCAGTTATCTTAGGTTGTCCTGACAACACAGTGAAAGTCTTTGTTAAAGGTGCTGATACATCCATGCTAGCCGTGATTGATAAATCTATGAACTTGAACCTAATACGGTCAACTGAAGGCCATCTTCATGACTACTCGTCTATGGGTTTGAGAACTCTTGTTTTGGGAATGAGATTATTGAGTGCTTCTGAATTTGAGCAGTGGCAGAATTCTTACGAAACAGCAAGTACTGCCTTAATTGGGAGGGGAGCATTACTTCGCAAAGTTGCAAATAATATTGAGAACAAGATAATTGTCTTAGGTGCTTCTGCAATTGAAGATAAACTGCAGGAAGGTGTGCCAGAAGCAATTGAATCTTTGAGGACAGCTGGTATCAAAGTGTGGGTTCTCACTGGTGATAAGCAAGAAACTGCTATTTCCATTGGTTATTCTTCAAAACTCTTGACGAACAAGATGACCCAAATTGTAATAAACAACAATTCTAAGGAATCATGTAGAAAGAGCCTTGAGGATGCCTTGACCATGTGTAAGCAGCGCAAGATAGATGCACATGGAGCTGGAGCAAGTCCACTGGGTCTAATTATTGATGGGACAAGCCTAGTGTATATACTTGATTCAGAACTCGAAGAGCAGGTACTTTTTCATCAATACCGAATTTTTAGTAACTTATATGTCTCTTTCTCTGACAGATCAAATATCATAATTGCAGTTGTTCCAGTTAGCTAGTAGATGCAATGTTGTACTTTGTTGCCGAGTAGCGCCACTGCAGAAAGCCGGAATCGTTGCACTCATAAAGAACAGAGCCAATGACATGACACTTGCAATAGGAGATGGTAAAGTGATATCTTAGAAGATTTTAATTGAACTACCTAAAGCTCTTATAGATGGGAAGGCTTATACGCATTTCCATCAGGCTTAATCTTTGGATGACTAATTAATAAAAGATCAAAATCCTTGACAGGAGCAAATGATGTTTCAATGATTCAAATGGCGGATGTGGGAATTGGCATTAGTGGTAGAGAGGGTCGGCAAGCTGTTATGGCATCTGATTTCGCAATGGGCCAGTTCAGGTTCTTGGTTCCTCTTTTGTTGGTTCATGGACATTGGAATTATCAGCGGATGAGCTATATGATCTTATACAACTTCTACAGAAATGCAATATTTGTCTTCGTATTATTCTGGTGAGCTTATTTTACTACAGAAGTCTTTCCTAGTTTATACTGCATAATCGGTTTCATTTGTATTACAACCCATCATGTGATTCTTTTAGTTTATAATATGCCCTATCATGCTTTCGCTTACTGAGGAAAGTTGATCTGACTGTGCAAGTTCCTTACTACTTGCATTCATAAGTTCAAACAATTCTTCCCTTCCGTTTGAGAAAGTATTACGACAATCTTGAATGACATTTTGTTTTCACGTGATTTGCTCAGGTATGTCCTCTTCACGTGTTTCACGCTGACTACTGCAGTTACTGATTGGAGTAGCATGTTGTATTCTATAATCTATACTGCTCTGCCAACTATTGTTGTTGGGATTCTTGACAAAGATCTAAGTAGAAGGACCCTACTCAAATATCCTCAACTTTATGGAGCTGGGCAAAGAGACGAAAATTACAACACAACTTTGTTCTGGTTTACGATGGTGGACACATTATGGCAAAGTATAGCTGCCTTCTTTCCTCCGCTTCTTGCATACTGGGCTACCACAATTGATACATCAAGCATAGGAGATATTTGGACACTTGCTGTAGTGATTTTGGTTAATGTACACTTGGCAATGGATGTACTTCGTTGGAGTTGGATAACTCATGCAGTCATCTGGGGATCTATTGTTGCTACTTTCATATGCGTCATGGTCATAGATGCGGTGCCTTCATTACCTGGTTACTGGTGAGTTTTTTTATACAGTTACAATAATATCTTATCCCGTTCAAGTTCAAGTGGTAATAACCTTTTTCCAAAAAAGGCACAGTAGGGTTCTCTATTTTCTCATTAGGCCAATCAGATGCTTCAATCTCGAGGTCAAGCAATTCGAACCTAATTGTTAAAGTTTATTAAGTCTGTTTTGTTCCAATTCTGCAGGGCCTTTTTCCACATAGCTGATACCAAACTATTCTGGGCATTATTGCTTGGTATCACGGTAGCCGCAATTGTTCCACGTTTCGTTGTTAAAGTATTCACCATGTACTATAGACCTTCTGATATTCAGATTGCAAGAGAAGCAGAAAAGTTTGGGACTCTAAGAGATACCAGACCTTCAGATATTGAAATGAGCCCCATTTTTGAGAACCCGCAGTCGGTTTAAACATCTCATTTTTTGATTGTGTAAGTAGATTTTTCAGAGGCTCGTTGGAAGGGGTGGGGGGTGTGGCTCGGGGCGGGGCGGGGGTTGAGGATTAGGATTTTTTATATGTAGGCTTCCATTCTTTGTTGTGAAACTTACCACTATACTTGTACATTAGTCAAGTTAATAGAAACAAATACTTATGAAATATCTGATCATTTTGGTACAGGAAATTCTGCACCGGTGCAATGAGATATGTAATACCTTATTTTTTCTCATATGAATTCTTTTAATTGCTAATAACGGGTAACTATATATTTATATACTCCCTCTATTCCTAAATAATTGTCACATTTTGACTTTTCATGGTCAACAAAACAAGAATTAAGACGTAAATATCTTTTATTTTACAAGGGGAACAATTGTAAAAAGTTGAGACGTATCTAACATGATTCTATAAAACTATAGTATTTCTTATCGTTTGATAAAAATTTATAATCAAATTTTGTAATGTTTGACCAATACAAGTCAAAATCTAACAATCTTCTAGGTACGGAAGGAGTAGTTTTTTATTAAACGGTCAGGGAGAATCTCCAAATGAACTTATGACTAATAGGGAAAAAAAACCTAGTTTTCTTGATAAAAATAAAATTAAGTGATCGATACTAGCATTTAAATAACATTGCTACAAAAAGCTTCTTAAATGGCATTTCATAAAATATGTCGTCCAAAAGGTGCTCCGATGGTGCTCTCGTGAAGCGCCCTCTGAATGCCACTTGGACGGCGCTTGTTAGAGCGCCGTTTAAGTCATTTACTTGGACGGCCACTCACTGGAGCCATTGTAAGAATTCCTTAAACCTTTGCCATTTAGAGAGAGAGAGAAATCATAGATGGATAATATAGATTAATAAATAGATTATAGAGATAGATTATAAAGTACCGATATATATTATCAAAATTAAGGTGACGGTGATTTTCGTTATGCCTTCAAATGAGTTGTCTTTAATTTTTATCGTCAAAATAGTACTATCTCGGTTATTGTTTACATGTCGTTCTATACTTTGACAAAATAACTAAAAATTTTGTATTAGCATAGCTCATTTAACATAGGTATAAACAATCCTATCTCAAATTCTAAGACAAAAAGATGATTTATGCTCATTTAATGACAAAGTCAAAATGTTAGACGATATTGTATATATTAGTATATTTATGTACTAACTACACTAGTAACAATATATTATTTATTATATTTATATTGGCATAATGCCCTAAGCCCATTAGGTTATTTAGCATGCCTTAAGCTCATTAGGTTATTTAGCCTCCATATTGTACTCTATAAATATTGTATCATTGTGAATAATAGAAGGAGGAACAATTTATTCCTACATGGTATCAGAGCATAGGTTAGAAACCAAATAAATTTTTTTATATATATAATTATTAGGGCAAATGGCTACAATAATCACTCATGTTTACAAAATGTTTTCATAATATGGCAAACTCAGAGTCTGAATTTCATTTTGAAATAACAGATTTTTCAGCTTCTAACCTTGCAAGTTCTTCTTCCTTGAGTTTCTTGACTGACTTCATTTGTTGAACAAATTGGATCATCTCCATTTCTGCTGCATTCCTCTCTTCTTTACACTTCAAGATTTTAGTTTTAACTGTTTCAAGCTTATGTCTTAGCTCCCTCTCTTTATGGAGCTCCGGGGACAACTTCCCCAGGTACGCTTCAAGAGTAGTAGTATCGAATCCATGAGGTTCGAGATCTTTCAGTATTCGTTCTGCCTCGTATGCATACTTAATCATCATGTCAATTGCTAGCTTTTCTCGGAAGTCCGCATCATGTTCTTGTAGAGGAGAAAAGTGCGGCATTATGGGCATGTTTTTGAAGATTTCTAGTGAATCGATTGTCTTCCACATTAGTGACTTCTTGATAAAAGGCCAACTCTTCTCGGATGTCGAAATAGGGGCGGATAAAGCTGTCGATTTAGCTCTAACATGGAGTGGCTCATATCGATTTGGTGTTTCATCTGATGATCATATACATGTGCATTGTGATAGCCAATCAGCTTTGCATTTGGCACATAATCCGGTCTTTCATGAGAGGACTAAGCATATTGAGATTGATTGCCATTTTGTTCGCGATGCTATTACTGACAGGATTATTACTGCTTCTCACGTCTCGACTACCTTTCAGTTGGCTGATTTCTTTACTAAGGCTCTTGGGAAACAGCGTTCTGAGTTTTGCGCAAGTTGGGCATTTGTGATCTGCATGCTCCAACTTGAAGGGGAATGTTAGACGATATTGTATATATTAGTATATTTATGTACTAATTACACTAGTAACAATATATTATATATTATATTTATATGGGCATGATGCCCTAAGCCCATTAGGTTATTTAGTATGCCCTAAGCTCATTAGGTTATTTAGCCTCCATATTGTACTCTATAAATATTGTATCATTGTGAATAATAGAAGGGAGGAACAGTTTATTCCTACACAAAATTATAATAAAAAAATAACCCAAAAATGTCTTGAACTTACAAAACGATAAATAAATAAAAGGCTTTTTTTCATCTGGGCACCTGAACTTCTGATATTATAACAAATAGGCACCTGGTGAACTTTTTATAACAAGTAGGCACCTGGACCCCAAAATTGGCACCTGAACTTTCGTTTTTCACATTTTTCTGAATTTCTCATATTTTAAAATTTTAGATAGAGGGTAAAATAGTCATACCACACTTAAAAAACTAACTCAACCTAATTATAAACTAACCAAATCTCAAATATTTAACTCAACCCCATTAAAACATAATCTTCAACCTTACACCCCACCCACACCCTTAAGCCTTATCCCACCACAACCCAAAATCCTTTCATCTTCTTCTTCATCCCAATCTAACCTCGTACTTCTTATTTTTCTTCTCATTTCTACCATTTTATACCCTTATCAAATAATAATTTTCTGCATTTTCTGGCTCAATCTCAAGAAGCCTTCGACCTACTATTTCTCCAATATCAAGATTCATATGAGCCCTACAAGTCCCTAAAAGCGAACCCCAGATAGCAGCCGTTGGTTCTATATGCAATTGTTCGATGAATTGCAGAGCTCTACCTACCTGGCCATCTCCACCAAGCATGTCAACAACACATCGATAATGTTGAATGTCAATATGGTGCCTATCTGCTCCAGAAATTGAGTTATCTAAAATTTGAAGGCTTTGCTTTTCAACCACAATTAAGTGTAAAGATTTGCTTTTTCTAATTTATGAATCTATTCAATGGGTATATTATTCATAAATTCTAGTTAATTTTTGCACAAATCGTTATTGGTTTTTTCTTCTTGTTGTTATTGGTTTCAACTTTTCTCCACTAAGATTCTAGTTAATTTTTACACAAATCGTTTTTTATGGTGATTTTTCAGTAGTTTCCATTAAGATTCTAATTAACTTTTCTCCCTTATTCGATGTTAGTAGTTTTTGCACAAATTGTTTTAATCGAATGACTTATATATTTTAATTTGGTTATTTTTCATTTCTAATTTTTGTAATAGTTTTATATATTTTAGACTGCTAAACAATAGCAGTTATAAATAAGGATAAATAATAATTCGTCTGGCATCTGATCTTTTTCTCCAACCTTGGCGCTAAAATGTTCTTTAATTGGAATGGCACCTGAACTTTTCTCGATTTTTTCCCTCCAAAAACCCATATGTTCAATATGACTAACTTGTCCTTGGGTTAAGAATTCTAAAATGTCAAAAATCTGAAAATTCTAGAAAAATGTTTAAAACGAAAGTTTAAGTGCCATTTTTATGCCTCAGGTGCCTATTTGTTATAAAAAGTTCATAAGGTGCCTATTTGAGATTTTTTTAATTGTTCAGGTGCCCAGATGAAAAAAAGCCTAAATAAAAACAAGAAAAAGTTGCAAAAACGAAACTAAATAAAAATGGACAGAGTAATAAAGAAGTAATCATTGTACATAGTTTGAGCAATTTCTCATCGTTTGAGGGTACATAAACAAGCATATTAAAATGGTCGACTGCCTGCAAGCCGAGCTCGAACCTCCCATTATTCGGTAGGGTTTGGCTCGTTCACAGCTCTTTAATAGTAGTCATACATTTCGTGAACATAGAAGTGAAGCTTAAACATTAAAATGGGCGCCATTAAATCTAAGGTTTCACTGTATGGTAGATGTAAGCTCCAAGTGCCATCAATACTAAAACAGCTGCACCCATATTCACCACTAGTTTCCTTTCTTCATCCAGATTTTGAGTTTTCTGCGTTTGAATTTTTTCGGAATCTTGAATTTTTCTTTCTACTAACTCTTGTTTTGCGTTTGATCCATAACCATGTTGAGCATTTGATCCACTCACTGTTTCTTGACGTTTTGAAGCTCCTGAATCAACATTTTGTTTTTGTTCAATAGCAGTTGTGTTGGTAAGCTTCTCTTGGTTTGAAAATGCTTGATCCGAAACAGGGGCTTTCGCGTTTGGAGAAACAGGGGATTCTTGAAAAGCATTGTCGTTTTTATATGGAGCAGTGACTTTTGGAGGAATGTTTTTATTGACGTTTTGGGAGTTCGGGTATTTTGTAACCTTAGGAGGAAGATATGATTCTTGAAAAGCTTTAGCTTCTTCGTTTGAAGCTGCGGTTTTGGGGGGAATAGTTTCTTGAACCTTTTGAGAAACTGGTTCCTTAGGAGCTGGAGGGGGTTTCGAAGGGAGGATTTCGGGTGGTTTTTGCGAAGTTGGTGTCTTCTTTGGAACTGTCATTGTAAGAATTCCTCCTTCGAATCTGGCACGAGTACCTCGCAGGTTGCAATGATCAGGAATTTGAAAATCTTCCTGGAATCTTTGCCATTTATTCGCGGTAACTAAACGCTCCCCTCGAACTCTCAGAATGTTTCTTCCTTCAGTTGAGACCTTCAAACTCTCCTTACTGAATCCTGTATGGGATCATTTGATATAAGACAATGGCGAAATTCAATAGCCAGTTAGAATCGAGGCAAAATGAATTTCGAAAATGTGCATAATGTAGAGTAAGATGTTAGAACTTAGAAGTAGAAAACGTTAGCCAACCTGGGAGATAGATAAGTAAGATATCAGATTCTTGATCTTGTATCCACTCTGATGTAGGCTTAAAATCTTCGTAGACGGGACGGATTGGTGCGCCTCCTTGACTGGTGCCGGTAGTTCTTGGTCGCATCGCCATATCTTAACTTGTTTCGAATAATCGCCTCTATGAATCAGAAAATACTTAAATTTTGAATGATATCTATCATCACCAGGCCTTGAGTGTCTTAATATATGCTATGAACTCTTTGTTATTGTTGGAAAAATGGCTTTTATGATATTATTATATTTTGATTGCTTTTTCTAATTGAGAAAGATATTCCAATTTTGTTGCTTGCCTCTTGTGTTTTCTGGCTTTGGACTCTTGTCTTGTTGTGCATGATGAATCTCTATTTGAATGACTAATCTTCCAGTTAAAGAAACAACATTCTTTGTTTGCCTTATATTTAGAGGTCATATGCAATTTGCTTACCAAGTTACATGCCCTTAATAATATATTAATAATACTATCACTGCCACATATATATTTCTTTTTTTTAATTAAGTATCTTAAATTTTTTAATTAATTTAATAAACAATTGAATAGTATATTTAGAGCAGAAGTCTTTTAAGGAACTTTGTGGTGGGACTTGGGAGTGAAAAGATGCCTCATCACGACTCTTAATCTTCATTGAACTTATCTCAACTATCATGTCTTCGTCCATAGGATTCCAAGTATCGGAGTCGATAAAAAATTAGATTCTATAAAATGTATCAGTCGACCTGGTTTATGAATGTTTTTAACTATAAACGAATTCCTAGAATTTTACATGGGATGAGAATTTCAATTCTTTCTATTTCTCGGGTATAATGACAGACAGAGAAGCTGAAGAAGAAAAAATCGACGGATTAGGTCTCCGAAATTCTTTCGATGACCTATGTTGTATTGCACCACCTTACAAAGGAAACTATTACCACAAAAGTATTGTCGTGGTCCACTTGCTCTTGGTCAATAAACCTTTTCTCTTGAGACACATATGAAAAATTGTAGGGGTGAAGATGGACCGGTTATGCCGGTTTTTGACCCCAAAAAAAAACCGATCCGATATTTCGGTTTTTTTAAAACTAAAAACCGAAACCGATCCGAAAACCGAAAAAACCGGTTTCGGTTAAAACCGCCGGTTTCAGTTTTTGATGGGTTTTGGGCCAATTTCTGGGCCAACATAAAATGGGCATGTTCAGGTTTATTTTTAGTCCAATTTTTTTATGGTTCATCATATTTTAGCCCATTTTTTGCCTAGTTTGTAATAAACAACACATTACACCTAAAAAAAATTAGGCATGTTATTGATAAATTTGTAATTAATGCCACCTCTTATGTCTAATATGATTACTTGGACCACATCGTTAGTTTATGTCCAACTATTTCATCTATAATATTGCTTAATTTCTAAATTTAAAAAAAAAGAATGACTGCAATCGGACCGGTTTTTTAACCGGCGTTTTTTTGTAAAAAAAATCGATCCGATCCGATCCGATTGGTTTTTTTAATTTTAAAAACCGAAACCGATCCGATCGGTTAAAAACGACAAAAAAACCGCCGGTTCGGTTCGGATAAAAATCCACATCCATTTTCAGCCCTAAAAAATTGTCTTGAAATTCGTAACCCACACAAAGAAGTGCAATATGTGTTTTGTACCATCCTTGACAACAATGAAAAATTGGGTGGTCCTTTCATAGTTTCATTCATAGATAAATTTTTATAAGAAAATCTCCCACACCACTCATCTGCTCCCCCACTCACCAATTAAATAAGGATAAATTATATCATTTTATAATGAGTATTTTTTCTTCTTTTGTTACACTCTAAGTAATTTGTCATGTTTCTTCACAAAAATTGATTAATGGCAATGATATGAATTTATTTTTTTGTCTTTAAGCTCGTATGTACCAATTTGTTCAACTAATTTTGGTATACATACAAATTCGCGGATACAATAACTTTGGTACACTATCTCTTGAATTGTTCTCATTTGTACAAGTTTAGAATGATACATTTTGATAACGCGTAAAATTTTGTAATTAAATTGCCTATATATGTAAATTAAGAAAAACTATTGAACCATATGATTAGTGAATGCAACAATTTTCTTACCATTCCTATAGTCCTACTAATAATTCGGATACAAAATAGACTCGATCCCTCTTAAAGTATAAACTCTAGACCAAGACTTGCCCCCGATACAAGTCAAAATCGGCCCCCTTTAACAAGCTCCTTGATTGATCGGGTCTTGCAAGTCCAGATCGAGTAATTGCATGGAATATAGGATTTGGCTTCATTCTCAGTGCACAAGTGAGAGAGAGATAGATAGAGAGGAAACATGAAAAGGAAATAGGAAAGAGAAATGAAGGGACTATAAACGAAGAGAAACAAAAAGGAAGATTTTGATTTTTCACTCAAAATATTGATTAGTACACTTAATTTTTTTAATTTTACCCTTCACTTTACTCTATAAAATTTTATAAAAGGTGATAAAATGGAATGTGGTTATTAAAATTGTATTACAAAAATCAAAGGACACAAGAAAAGAAGAAAACCACAAAGAAAGAGGAAATGAAAGATGAGACAAAATGTAGGGGTGCGGTCACATCAGCTTTTCCCGGAAGAAAACCAATCCGGCATATCGGTTTTTTTCACAAAGAAAACTAAAACCGGTCCGAAAACCAGAAAAATTATTTTCGGTTAAAACCGCCAATTTCAGACCAGTGCGATTTATGGACCGGTTATGGCCTCTTTTTGGGCCCCCGGTCCATTTTTTGATCCAATTTTTTGTTAGATGTGTTCATTCATTTTTAATATATTTATCATGATGACTCCATCTCATAATTTTAATATTTACAAAGCAAACAAGTTAAAGAATAGAACATAATCAGCAAATGAAGGAGTAAATGAACAAAACAAAGATAAAATACCTATGTAGGGAAGTACAAGTGTCAAGGGGTACTGAGAGGAGGTGTTGGCCGGAGGCCGCAGTGGCCTGTGCCCGGTAGAACTTTGAAGAGTATGAGACGTAAGATGAGAATTGTGAAGTAAAAGGTAAAAAATAAAAAGTAAGAATGAAAAGTGAAGTCAAATATAAAATTATGTTTCCATTTTTTCTAGGTATACAAGTCAAAACTAATAAAAATACGTTATTTTGTTAAGACTAACTCATCGGATCGAGTCGATTTTATTAGCCGGTTATGTTTTGTAAGACCGATGCGTTTCGATCGGTTTTTTTCAATCCAAATAATCGAAAGCGATCCAATCGATCTTTCACCGGCGATTCGCATCGATTTAATTCGGTCCCAAGTCCACATTCAATCGAAACCAAACCTATTTTGTTTAGAGTAAAAAATAGAAAAATGAACATATGGTGGGATCCTCAAATGATTGAAAGAGGGAAAAACCACAAGGAATTTTAAAAAGAAAAACAGAATAAGGCAAACATAAAAGAAAGTTGACTAAACGAGGTAAGGTACAAAGGGCTAAGAAGAACAAATCAAAGAGAATTCTCACAGAGCAAAAGTTCTTTTTACTCATTAAACTATTCTCTCCGTCCAAAAAATTTAAGAATCATTTCAATGAGTTTGGATCACCCGTAACACTTTTGTGTGACATTTTCTATTATGTTTTTACTGTTTGACTATTCTTTCAATATCTTAAACATAGTACCTTAACATAAAATCTTATAACTTTATTTGCTACCACCTCCAATTGAAAAAATTGGTTATTTTTGCTTTTTTATGATAAAATATCTTAATTTTTAATTTTTAATAATAAAAGTTACGAATAGTCAAATATTTGCCTCTACAAATATAAATGAGAAATATTTTGAATTAGATATAGTAATATATGTCTATAACGACATGATTAAATAAAATATGGTGCTTGAAAATTTAGAAAAACAAACAAATAATAGAAGTGTAACAAAGAGTGTCACAAAAAGTGTTACAGAAGATCTGGACTAATGGATCAACTTCATGAATTTTTCATTAATTATTAAAAAAAATACTCATGTAGTCTTATTAGATTCATTTTTAATATATATTTTTGAAATATCAACTTTTATACTAATATTTAGTCATATATTTATGTTTTAAGTCGCGTCGTGCGAGCCTAAGAAATCAAAAAGAGCCCCGAAATTGAAGATGGAGGGACTATTAATCTATTTTACTAGGAATAAGAACAATAAAAAAATATTTTTCTCACAATAAGAACACAAATTTCATTCATTTCCAAATAAATAACTCAAATTACAATTAATTTTGAACAAAGAATCGAACTTAAGGAATTCTATCATGTCCGTTACATTTGAACAAAAAAACATAAAAATTCTCCAAAGAAACATAAAAATTATTGTAATTTAACCCAAAGCCCTTCACTTGGAACCCCTTGATTAACAACAAATATCAGATAGTATCCGGAGGGTGCAATATTACTCGATTGTGGAATCGTTACCGTTACTCTAAATGCATTACTGAGAAAAACTCTTCTGATACTCACTGTTCTAAGCACCAATAATCTTTGTCCCATAGAAAAAGAATGTGTATTGAATGGTGGAGCAAGCATTGTGACCTTAACAGTTTTAGCAGAAACCGAACCGGAACCAACCGAGAACCCTATTTGGACATTGCGACCATACCCGACGATAGACCCCGACTCAGGGGAAACTATACCCGGTCGCAATCCGGAGAACTCTTCTCCCAAATAGGGTGGCGAAAACGCCTCCAAACTCAACTCGGTAGGGTAAAGGACTCCCGTGAAGCGGTAAAGATTATGAGGGTTGCTACCGCCAACAAGAACCCGACCGTCGGGAATCAATGCAGCGGTGGAATGGTACATTCTTGGAATAGTTGTTGGATTCTGTTCCTCAAACCGTGATCCGAGTACATTATCGGGTTTGTAAATCGATGGGGTAAGAACCGGATTACGGCCTAATTCCCAGCCAGCAGCACCGGCAGAACCACCATTGATCAACAGAACATTACCGTCGGGTAATAATACCATATCACCCATGACCCGAGGCGACGGCATTTTCTCCAGGATCCACTTAGGATCTTGGTCATTTATGTTAATTCTAGCACATGTATTTAATGCCTCAACAAAATTATTGTTGAGGGCATCAACATATGACCCTTTTGGAGCACCTCCACAAACCAGAACCTCAGCTGCCAAAATTTGACTTGCCCCCTGCATCTTCAATGGGAGTAGGACTGCAGAACCCGTACTCGGATAACTCCTCGGGTCACCCCCTGGAATCTCCGGGTACGTTTTCACGACAGCCCGGGTTTTGTAATTAAACAAAACTGCTCTGTTGTTCGCGAAAATGAACAAATTACCGTCCTGATTAAGAAATACAAAAGGGTATAAATTGTTCTCAATGTTGGGATCATTGGTTTCTTCCAAGAAACTCAACCCATATACTTCATCACCTAGTGGGACTTTGGGGTAGAATTCATAGTTAAATTGTCCTCTGCCTCCAATAATAATTTGCCTTCCATCGGGTAAAAGATGGTTCGTCGAATACCATCTGCTTCGAAGTAAACCATCTGGTGTTTCTACCCAATCACATGTATCATCGTCGCATGGATTAAAAAGCCTAACGGCACGTTCGCCTTCGGCCGTGCCTCCCGTTTGGACTAATGAACCGTCGTCCATGGCAGCGCCTGACGAACACCATACGTTTGTGAGAACCATGAGTGGACGTATGGAGTTCGTGGTGATGTCGTATTCTACTGAATGAGCAGAACAGTCCCCGGACGGACCGAAATTCGGGTCCGTCCGGCATTTCCCTTCGGGTAATGAGATGTTTGATGTGCCGAAATCCGTTCGATCATAAATTACAACTTTGTTATTGTTGAGGAGCTGCATGTGCATGGATGAAATGCCAATACTGGGAAGAAGTAGGTCCCATTTGCCTCCGGCCGCGAAAACGGCCGGGGGCAAATTTGTTACGAGGAGAAGAAAAACATGAAGAATTGCAAAGTGCAACAAAAGTGGTCGTTTGCACATCTTTTTTTTTTTTTGTATGTGTATGTGTATGTGCAATATGTTACAGAAGCAATTTATAGACTTCAATTTGTATAGTGTTTAGATGAAGAATTTGACAGCTACGAGTAAATGGAAACAGCAATATTATTTGGAGTACATATGTTCTAATGGGTGATGCCGTGATGATAAAAAATGTATTCTCTAGGTGATTGGAGCAATAATTCAAATTATTTAAATTTAATCCTCATTAAGATGGTCAATAGTAGTATATTAATTTTTAGATGAATGTTACAAATATGTTACGAACGTTACAAACGTTACATAATAATTATATTAATGTATATACATATATTTATTATGTTTTTCGTAGTAACGAATTATGCATTATAAACTTTTAGCGTACAATCTTTTTAGAGTAAATGACTGGGATGATCACCTATGTTTGGGTTATGGACCCAGTTAATCACTACTTATGTATTATAAAAGGTGTTGGTTGATCACTTATCTTTATAAATCAGTCTCAGTTAGTGTAATGATCATTATTCTGTTAAACCATTACTAATAACATCATGTGACAGTCATCACGTGACTATTAGGTCAGGGCAATTTAGTAATTTCACATATAAATTTTTCATAGAAAGTTAAATAAAAAATTAATTACTACAATATCTTAATACTAACTATGACTAATTTATACAGATAATGATCAATGGGGACCTTTTGAAACATAAGTAATCAATTGGGTCCATAACTCAAATATAGGTGATATAAATTATCCTCATTAAATATATATAATTTGACCCTAAAAAATTTGAAAAACAAAATTTGATATAAATTACCCTCAAATTCGAATTCACAACTTGTTGTACTTAACGACCTATAAATTGATGAGTTGATGAATTGGAATATTTTAAATATATGGGTTCTATCCCAAAATTTAAAAGTCTTGCAAAATGGGGTTTCTAACAATCCATGTGGGTGACAGCCGACAGGTTTGAGCTAAGTTATTAAATTTATGTGAGTAAGATTTTGTTACAAATAAAGTTGGGCAAATGAGCGAGAAGATTACCTATGTTTAGGTTATGGACCCAGCTAATCAGTTATACACCAGAAGATTCTAGATGACTACTTATCTTCATAAATTAGTGTCGTTTAGTATTAACATATTATAATACGTTTTTTATTTAATTTTTTTAATGGCTCCTGTAAGTGTGTAGTGTATGTACAAATAGTCTATAAACTAACATCCTCGTCAAATGTTAAAGAGGATTTAAAAATTAAGTTTATTTTAGGGCCATTTGTGCATCTAATACACACTTAAGAGGACCATTTGCGATCATTTTAGAAAACTAAATTGAAAATAAATATATGGCTCAAGTTTTGTTAAAATTGTATTTGAATTGTAAAAACCAAAAAGTAAGCATAGCAGTTAAATTTAATGGACATGGTAATTGACGAGTCACTTGTGCACATAATACACACTTATATGTACCATTTGTAAAGGAGGGGAGGAGGTGAATGACTTGGCATTCAAAAGAACCCCAAGGGTTTTGGGGATAGAATGTGGGGATTTTTTTTAATCACACCACACTTTAATTTTTAATCAATAAATATATTATGTAGATAGAATGAGTTGATTGAATTTAGACCGAACGTGTTATAGTTGATATCGAGATGTTACTTCAGTGTATAAAAACAATATTCATTCGCTTATAGAAAATAATTAAAATGATCTAAGATAATATATGCAAATTGTACTTTTGTCTCAGTAATCATCTACATAAATAGTTCTTGATATTGACGCAAAAGTTGCAATTCAATCACTTTTTCTAGTGGAGACTTTAAGTTTTCACATAAATAGGGTTAAAATATAATTTTCAAAGCTTAAATATTTTATGAAAATGTGGACTTTAGTCCTTGATATATATTTGTAAAAGATATGCACTTTAGTCCCTCTAAAAAAGGTACAATTTAATCCCTCTAAAAAATGTAATTTTAGTCCCTCTTCTCTTAAAATTTAACATCTCCCTCAAAATATGGACAAAAATACACATTTTTTATTAATATTAGAAACCATTTGCCCAAACCGAACATTCACAAATATTAAAATACAACCTGCACATATTACCTCTAAACCATTTTATCAATTATTCTATCTATAAACTAACTTTATGTGTTATACATTTAATTGTTTGAAGTCCATATTTATGGAGAAAATAGCTCTTTTTTCAAGAGTCGAACGATTGGTGTAATGTGATAATGTAGTAGTTGATTATTTAAATTGATTCACAAATTCTCTGTATCCTGTATCCATATCCAATAATTATAAGTAATTAAGTACTATACTATGAATGGAACACAAATATGTTTCCAGAAACGTGCTTGAAACTAAAATAACAATATTATTTCGTTGACCCTAACATAATTAGATTTTTAAAAATATTCAATAGTAAAAACACAACTGGCATATCGAATTATAATCTCTAGAATTATTTTTTAAAATTACGTGCAAGCAAATAGCTAGGAACACAATAAATTATCTAAAAAGGAATATTCTTATTATTGTTTCCCAATTTATAACAATATTTACTTCTATCTAAATAATAAAAAGTCCAAGGTAATTATCAATAGACCAAAGAGCCAACCAGAATGATTAGAAGACAGGCAGGCGGCTAATTGAATATACATTTCTCAAAATTCACCAAATTAATAACGAGATTATAGCCTCATGACTTTTAAGCTATTATTAGTCTTAGTATTATTTAGGTGGTTGTTGGATATTCTATTTATTAAAAAACTTTCAGACCTTAAAGTAAGGGTCCAATAATCACTCTATCTAGGGAAATGGATTGATATTGGAGGTTAACGCGAAATGTGCCACAGAGTTAGGGGTACTTTGGCTCCCCTGTACACCACTTCAATTTGAGAATCAACCCCAGAGGCAATTGAAATCACACCAAACGAGAGGCAAGGGAGCCTCTTCGTTTGTACATAGGTTTGTACAAACGAACCTAAGGCGATGTACACTACTAGAATCACCACTTTCAGTGTCGGGAAAAATTACGTCACTAAACTGAATCAAATCAGAGTCGGGTAGGTGACGGATTTGTGTCTAATTTTATATTTCCAGAATTTTTTGGTAGTCTTAACATGTAGTGTCGAATGAGTGTTGGATGCATAATTTTCGAATTATATGATATGGCTTAATCTCTTGGTGTCGGGAAGGGGTCGGGGATTATTTTTATTTGACCAAATAAAAAACATATTATATATATTAAATATTTAAGAATTGAAAAAAAATAAGTCATTGGCATCGGTTTGGTGTCGGTTTGGTGTCGGGCGTTCGGTTAATTAAAATGCCCAACGCCAAACCGACACCCCTCAAAAACGGGATATTATTAATGCCCCATTCCCTTTTTAGAATATCATTTTATTTATTTAGAATATCAGTTTGTGTCAATTTGGTGTCGGTTTATATCAATTTGGTTTCTAATGGTGTTTATGTGGTATCGTTTTGTGTCCATTTAGTGTCGAATGGTGTAAAATTAGTGTCAAATTAATGTCAATTAGTGTCGGTTGTAGATTTTTATAATTTCAATAGGGTGACTTGGTGTCTTTATGATGCAACAATAATGAATTGTATGAGATTAATTGATATATTACATGCACAAATTGTGTTAGAGATCAAACTTGACATGTTGTATATAGCATATGAGTCGTTCGAATACAAAGTTATATACTTTACATATGTTATATTCGTGAGAAATACTTGCAACGATGACTGAATGAATCCTACTACTTTCATAATTGACTTTGTGAAAACATAACTGAGTTATACTTAGTAAACTAATTGGCAATTAATAGGCAACTCAATTGAGATTCAATTTAACATTGGTGTCGAGTTGTGTCAATTTGGTGTCGGTTTGTGTCAATTTGGTGTCAGTTTTTGTCAATTTGGTTTCTAGTGGTGTCTATGTGGTGTCAGTTTGTGTCCATTTAGTGTCGAATGGTGTCAAATTAGTGTCAATTAGAGTCGCGGTGTTAGATTTTTTTATAATTTCAATGGGGTGGCTTGGTGTCTTTATGATGCAACAATAATGAATTGTATTGAATTAATGGGTATGTTAGGTGCACAAATTGTGTTAGAGATCAAACTTGACTTGTTGTATATAGCATATGAGTTGTTCGAGTACAAAAGTTATATACTTTACATATGTTATATTCGTGAGAAACACTTGCGACGATGAATGAATGAATCCATACTATTTTCATAATTGACTTTGTAAAAACATAATTAAGTTATACTTAGTAAACTAATTGACAATTAATAGGCAACTCAATTGTATTCAATTTAACATTGGTGTCGAGTTGTGTCAATTTGGTGTCGGTTTGTGTCAATTTGGTGTCAGTTGTGTCGGGGACCCTAATCCTGATAAAAGATTATGGTGTCGGATTGGAGTCAATTAGTGTCGGTTCCAATATTTGAAAATTTTCGAATTTCCCGTTAATGAATTAATAGAGGGAAATTCAAATAATTTCACCTATTTGGAGTCGGTTTAGTGACTATTTGGTGTCGGGAGGTTTTTTTCCAGAAATCTTACAACTCATCCTGTATATAAACACCACTACTCACACCAAAGCCAATATTCACAAACCATAACATTAACAATCTGAAAATTCTCTCCAACATTCTTTTCTTTCCTTTAATTTGATTTTTGTAATTGTAACGTATACTAATATATTCTTTTGTTTGTTTTTGTAGGAAATTGAAAGAGGTAATGTTTTATTCATTTCGTTTTCATATTTTTTGTATTTTATTATCAATTGTCTCTAATGTATACTAATATTTCCTTTGGTTTGTTTTTATAGAAAAATTAATAAATCCAAACACACAAAAGAGGTCATTATTATTTGGTGTTTATTATAATTGTTTAACCAAGTACTATGTTTTCTGTTCTTATTTGGTGTTTATGTTTGATATTTATGTTTGGTGTTCTTGTTTGGTGTTTGGTGTTTGTGTTAATGTTATGTTTGGTGTTCTCGAGTTATTGAGTTATTGTTTGGTGTTCTTGTTTGGTGTTTTTGAGTTATTGTTTGGTGTTTTTGAGTTATTGTTTGGTGTTCTTGAGTTCTTCTTTGGTGTTGATGATTTGGAACCATATTTTTTATTTTGCAGCCTGGCTTGCTGTGGTAAATACCACAGTAGCCATGCTGTTTTTTTACCAAAATTTTTAGGTTGGAGTCTGGAATGTGTCGGTTAGAGTCAGGCTTCAACAATATACAAATGGCATCTGGAAAAAATAGTGTCGAAAGAGAATCGGGTGGATTCGGGAAGTCTGTGTCGGTTATCAAATTAGTGTCGAAATTTTAACTTGTACTTAGTGTCTGAATGGTGTCGAAATGGTGTCAACGTTTTATTGAAAAAAATGTGTAAATATAGTAGTGTCGATTTGGTGTCGAGAATTGGTGTCAATTTGGAGTCGGTTTCACCTTATTTACTTAAAAGAATAATAAACTTATAGTGTCGATTATGAGTCAAAATGGTGTCGAATTTTTGATTTCACTATTGGAGTCGGTTTAGTGTCGAAATTTAGTTTTAGCGTCGAATTTAGATACGATTTTTTCCTGACACTATACCGACGCTAAAGGTCTTTGGTATCGGTTTAATATCGGATTTTGGCGTCACTAATGCTGATTATTCTAGTAGTGGTAATCACATATGTTGTTACATAGGTTTTACTTTAACGCTAATATGTTAAAATGTCTCAATTAATTATTCATGTTTCAAAAGTGGTATTTTCGTTAGTGTAATCACTCTACAAATGACCAAGTAGACTAACCTAGTGGCTAAAGGCATGATGCTCAAGTATACTTTTAGAGGTGCGTGGTAGGTTCGAAACCTAGCATGTTCTAGGTGGTAGGTTCAAACATGGACCTTTGCTTCGAAAATGTTGAAAGTAAGAAAATGATAAAAATACCCTCAAATTTAAGGAAATGACAAAAGTATCATTAAAAATGTCAAGATTAATTTGTCGACTTCTGAAACATGAGTGTCAAACAAAGGCATTTTGGAACATTATATATTAAAACTAACAAAAGGACGAAAATATATAATGAAATTTAAGAAAAGTGACAACATTCCACCTAAAAATCATTTTTGCACACTTTTGAAATTGATTACTGAAATGAAACGTAAGTACAAACATGTGTAATGCATAGTGCATTTTGCCCTACTTATTCAGGTTCTTTAGTGGTAATTCTAACAAGAAAATTATTTTAAAATATTTGTCACTTTATTGTTGCAATATATATTTAATTGATTTTTCCTTTTGACTTTTATGAGGAGTACATAGTGAAAGTTTCGAGTACAAATATGTTCATTAAATTATTATTTTCGTAATTGATTAAAGCTATATATGTAAATTGATATTCGTTTTTAATCAATTTTTAATTGATTTAAAAATTAATTAAGATGATAATTAATAAACGAACCGTGTATATTTACATTAAATGCCTCACCATAGACAATTAAAACATCAATAGGCCATCTACTGCCTTGAAATGTCTTTCTTTTGTGTGACTTTTCTTAATGAATTATAGTTATTCTACTCCCTTGGAAATGGAGATGTATTGCACAAAAAGAAAAGAATTAATGATAAACCATCTCTGTTCGATATAAGATTCCCCACTAATAAATAATAATGATGGAACTAACACCCACCGTGATTCAGTTGACACTAGTAGTTAGTACTCGTATTAATTTATTTTTAATTGAGGGTGTCATTATAATTAATTGGGTTTTCTAAAAATGTGCCCAGGTTAAGAAATTAGTAAGGAAATATAATTGTTAATTAGTCGTGTTTGAAATTTGAAGGTTACCTTATATGCTTATGAATGTTACCTTGCTTACGAATGTTAAATTGTATTACCAAACTAAATGCTTAACATGTGTCCTTAGGACACATTTTAGAAAGACCCTAATTAATTAACTTATATTTCAACTGATTCTCTGTATTTGATTAAAATTGATTTCATTTACATATTTTGTTTATTTGTTAACTGAGTTCATTTTAGTTGGTTCCTAATAATAATTAGAATCAGAAAAATAATTGAAAAACAAATAAGTCTTAGGCTACGATGAATTATTAGTCATTTTTAGTATTTAGTAAATAGTGACGTATTATTTACTAAATTTTACGTTGATTAAGATATAGCTGAATATATTGTTGAAGGATACCAGTCTCCTATTGAATATGTCAGTTAATAAAAGATTGTTTATATCATTTTAAACGGTATTTATCTATTAACGAATTAATTTTAGGATGAATTTGATAGATTGTTATCATGTTTCAGAGATAAACAAGGTGATATACACATGTTTAGTTATCCCAATTGATTTGGTATGATATGGGTCAGACACCCATTATTATAATTTCATATGGATTCTATTTCGAGATTAAATACAATTCAAAGACTCGTGGGTCGAAAGCTCGGCCCACTTTAGACTAGCGTAAGTACACAACCAATCACACGTAGACATGCATCACGTAACATGCGATCATTACGGGCAAATTCTCAATATAAACCTGATGAGGTAATGCATAATTCTCTATATAAACCAATGATTAATGTTATGTAATCGAATCGACATCATTGGTTCTACGCCAGACAGAACCGAAATTGATTCGGTTCTAAACATTTCGGTTCATATCGGTTCCAGGTCGGTTCCGGTTCTGGGCATTGTGTTTTGGACCTAAATTTGAGCCCACTTTCGACTTTGAAATTTTAGGTATGTTTGTTCCTAGTTAATATTATTATTCAATTTGGAATCAAATCTAAATGTGATTAGTATTGTTTTATATTAAATGTAACTGATAATTAAGTTCCAAAGATATATCTACTCTATATAAGTTTAACGAACTCCTTTTAAAACTAATTTCGAAATTTGTATACACATTCGTCACACGGTACCACTTTTCATATATATATATATAATATATATGTATCCATATATTATTAGCTTGAAACGTATTCACTTATCAATTATTATATCATACTAACAATAAACAATGTTGAATCATCTTGCCAATTATCCTTTACTAAGCTTAATTTTTTCCACATAACATTAATCATTGGTTCGGTTTTTATCGGTTCTCCCATAAGCCAAACCGCATCGCTTTAGTTACCTCAGAAGCGGAACCAAAATTGGTTCGGTTTCGATCGATTCCAACAAAATTGGTTCTTTTCGGTTCAAATCCGGTTCGGTTCGGCTCGGTTTCGGTGACTGACTTCATCGTTGGAGTGTTTGTGGTCGAACCCCGCCACACTTTCAGGTAAAACAAAGGCTGGTACATCATGACCGGAGGATCTCTTCAGATTATGAGGTCCTGACCAGAAAGTCATTCAAACAAGAATATGATCAGTCTGATTAGAGAATCAACATGTGACCGGTGTGCTCTCGAGCGGATCTCTCGGTGAATCATCTTGCACGCATTGGGCGGATTAACTTAAAAATAGGGTTGAATCATTGGCCTCGTACGTAGGGACACGACACAATAAACCACCCATGTCTGACCAGAGAAGTCCATCGTGAGGCCGGTCGTGAGTGGGAAGATCACGACGGCATTCACGATGGGATAAAGAGGTCCTCATGGAAGCTACGGTCGTGATCCGGTCGTGTGTGACTGGGTCACGACGACGGTCACGATGGAGCAACAATCTGACGTGGAAAAAGGGTTTCTTTAGGGCCACATGCCTTCTCTCCTAGTTTAGTTAGGTTTTCTTGATTACCTATAAATAGGAGACCTGTTCATACATTGTAGTATGAGATTAAAATACATATAGTAGATTTTCGGTTTTCTATTCTTTTGAGATCATATCGATCATCTAAATCTGTAATATGTTCTTCGATTATAGTGAAATTTTTGAGGCTCCGCCCATGGATTAGTCCTAACACATTGTTAGGGATATCATGTAAAATCTGGTGTTATTTACTTTCAGTACTTTACATAATTCCTTTATCTTCGCTGTTCACCAAATTAGTCGAAGACAATTCGTTTCCGTTATAACAAATTGGTATCAGAGCTAAGGTTGGTGATTCTGATTCCTGAAGATGGGTGGTGAAAGTATGAAGGTTGAGAACTTTAATGGGAAGGATAATTTTCGTCTCTAGCAACTGAAGGCTAGGGCGTTGTTAATTCGAGAAGGACTCTGGGCACGTATAAAACCACCGGAGAACTTGGCGGTTCTAGAAGAAAATGCGCACTCAACGCTTTTACTATTATTGGAGGATAATGTTCTGATTGAGGTAGCCGAGGATAAGACGACAGGGATGTGGTTAAAACTTGAAAGTCTATACATGACCAAGAGTTTAACCAATAAGCTGCTTTTGAAACAATGTCTGTTCGGGTTGCGTATGAAACAAGGTACATCTCTAGAGGAACATCTTGAACGCTTTAATTCGATTCTACTTGATTTGAGGGGTATTGATATCGCCGTTGATGAGGATGCTGCCTTAATTCTTTTAGTATTTCTACCTGATTCATATGAAACTTTCGTGAGAATATGACTAATAATAAAGATACTATATCCCGGGAGGAAGTCAAAACTGTACTTCAGAATAGGGAGTTGAGACATAGCAGTAGTGGTACGTCTGACAATCAGGTTGTGGGGCTAGTAGCCAGCAACAATAAGAGATCTGTTAAGACATGGAAGAAGTTCCAGAAGAAACAAATCAGCAAGGGTCTGAAACCAGATGACGTCTGCAACAACTGTAAGGGAAAGGGACATTGGAATACTAATTGTCCTAAGAAGATGCAGGGACAACAAGGTGCATCAGGTACAGTCGTTGTTGCCGAGGGCCGTACGAGATCTGAGGAGGATATTGCACTTGTTGCCTGACAACACGATTTTGTAGTGTTCCGGGTTGAGTTCGGGTCGTGTCAAGTAATACAGTAGAAAAGTAGAGTATCATCTCCACGAAATCCAATCTAACAATTACCAGTTATGTTCTTTATCCTTAATTAACTATGATTAATAAGAGATGATTGTAATCTAAAGCACCAAACTAAATTAACTATGGAACTAAAATGATAAAACTAAATAATACAAACTACGAGTTTTACTTAATATGAGAAAAATGGCTAGGACACACAACTTCGTTGGATAATCAAACCTAATTAACAATGGAGTAACCTATCTGTTCATAACAATAGCATACCTACGCAACTGACATCACTTCTCAGTTAACTATCAGTTAAGTCCCCTAAGAGCTAACTATATCTCTATGATAGCTTAAAATAGGAGGCTTTATTATCACAGATGCTCATAAAATTGCACATGTCAATACATATATCTCTATGGTAATTGAAACACATGTTTTGATTATTCGTTCCTAAATGGTTGCGCTATCTTTAGTCACAATTCATTTATATAAACAATTTAATATTGATATCAGGATATTAAAAAGTATACACACAATAGTCAGAACTATGAACATAGAGAATAAATTAATTCCAAAATAAATCAAATTATCAAATCCAACTACATTATGGTCCGAGCCAATAATAAAATTAGTTCATACTAGAATAGGAAAATAAAAACAATACTTGAATTAAACTCATCCTGAAAAATAAACTAAAACTGAAATATAAATTAAACCAGAACTCCAGCGGGAAAATCTCCTGACAGAGCTTCTCTAATTAATTGTGCTGAAAAGTAGAATCATTCCTAAAGACCTAATAGTGTTCTTTTTATAAGCATAGGGTTTCTCTAATGTTGGGCTCGCATACTCTTCTTGGGCCATGACTTGATATCACTTTAATGAGATGTCTAATATTATCCATTAAATGCCCAATTTCTTCACTTTAATCAATAATAACCTGAAACTCAAATAAGACGCAACAAAGTGCAAATTATATCTCATCAACGTACAATTAATATAAATTAATATCCAATTAGGCTCTTAAAATACGATATAATGAGCACTTATCATTACCAACACCCATACATACAACACCGATGTGTGGATTCTGGATTCCGGGGCTTCCTATCACATATGTCCTAATAGAGAATGTTCACTACTTATCAGCAATTGGATGGAGGTAATATTTCTATGGCCAACAGTTTAGTTTGTAAAGTAGTTGCGATGGGTTCTGTTAAGGTTATGAATCATGATGGTAGCTTCTGTACTTTGGATAAGGAGAGACATGGTCCACAAATGACAAAGAATCTTATATCTCTGAGTCTACTTGACAAGTGGGGATGCAGTTTCAAAGGGGAAGATGGAGTAATAAATGTCTACAGGGGATCCGAGGTAATTCTGAAAGGTGTTAAGCGTGGAACCTTGTATTTACTTCAAGGGACTTCGCTTCTGGATTCTGCAGCTGTAGCATATGCTCAAGTAAATCCAGAAAATATGACTAAGCTGTGGCACTTGAGGCTTGGTCACATGAGTGAAAGAGGGGTGGCAAATTTCTATCTAAGGACAATCTTCTAAATGGGCACAAGGTTGAAAATTGAATTTCTGTGAGCATTGTGTGTTTGGAAAACTATATCGCAACAGGTTTACCAAAGCAACTCATAGAACAAAAGGTGCACTAGATTACATCCACTCTGATTGTTGGGGACCTTCACGAGTTGAGTCTTAGGGAGGTCACAAATATTTTTTGTCATTTATTGATGATTACTCTAGGATGACAAGGTTGAATCACACTTTATAGACAATGGATTCACAAATAATGCTTCACTCTATTCACTAAGAAGAATGATGCTGGAAATATCATTGTTGTGAGTGTCTATGTGGATGATCTCATATATACATGAAATAGTGTGTAGATGATAAATGAATTCAAAAGCAACATGATCAAAGTATTTGACATGTATGATTTAGGAAGCATGAACTAGTTCTTGGGATTAGAAGTGAAACAGACAACAAGAGGTATCTTTATAAATTAAAAGAAGTATACTGAAAATATTCTAATGAGATTTGAAATGGAGAGTTGCAACCAAGTGATCATTCCAATAGTTCTAGGAAGTATAATTGATAAAGATACAATAGGTGACATGGTGGATGATACTCAATACAAGAAAATAGTGGGAAGCCTTATGTATTTGAGTAACACCAGGCCTCATATGACCTTTTGTGTGAGTTTGTTGAGCAGATACATGGCAAGACCTATTGTGATGCATATGCAGCTGGCTAAGAGGATGTTGAGATACTTGAACGGCACAACAGATTGTGAAATCTACTACAGGAAGACTGAGAAGAGAAGTGAACTAATGGCCCTCACTGATAGTGACTATGCAGGGGACAAAGATTATAGGAAAAGCACCAATGGATATACATTTATTATGAGCAATGGAGCAGTGGCATGGAACCCTAAGAAGCAGCCAGTTATAACATTGTTAACAACTGAGGCCGAAATTATTGCAACAGCTGTGTGTGCATGCCAAACAATTTGGATGCATAGAGTCTTGGAAGAAATTGGACATGAAGTGATGAGTTGCACTCACATTAAGTGTGACAAAATCTCAACTATTAAACTTTCAAAGAATCCAGTACTTCATGGCAAGAGTAAGCATATTGACATAAGATTCCACTTTTTGAGGAACCTCACTAAGAATGGAAGGATAATGCTGAAATTCTGTGGAACTTCAAATCAGATTGCTGACATACTAACTAAACCCCTGAAGAAAGAATCATTTGTCAAGCTAAGGAGGGCTCTAGGAATGTGATCAGCTGAGGAAGTAAGCTAAACAATCCATGTTTAGCTTAAGGGAGAGTGTTGAAGCTGATCGTGCATGAGCAGTTGTTTATGATTCAGTTATTTAGTTAGTTATTTCCTTTGTTTAGTGGACAGGAGTAGTTATTGTTTACAGGCATATAATGCCTTGTTTATTTCCAGTTTATTAGGATCCACGATTGTAACTTATTCACCCTATATAAGGCCACTCTCATACCAATTGAAAATTATTCGGTTGTCAAACTAGTGTTCTTATATTTGCTCTCTGTCTTACTTGTAAGTATATTTTCTCTATTTTGGATCATTTGTAAGAGAATGGGAGACTAAATCTAACAAACATTAGAAAGAAAAAATCCTACAATCTCACTAATTCATTTCAAAATTTCATTCAAATCATATTCATTTTCTCTAAAAAGTCTAATTAAGAAAACTTCAGAGAATTCTAATGTCATTTAAATACTCAAATATAGGAATTTGATTTAAGATAACGACTCGCAAAATCGAGATAAAACATATATAACAATGTCATTGTAAAGTAAAAAGGATAAAAGAAAAAACACACAATAATATCCGTCACAAAACTGATTATTTAGAAACTAAATGGATACGACTGTAGTCTACGAGACTCTTCAGTATTCTCAATATACTTCATCAAGTGATAAAGTAGTTTTTAATCGTCCTTCTAGGCTTTGAGAAATGCTTTCATCCATTTTCCAGAAAGTTTGGGAATTCTTTTGAGCCCATTTTTGTAGTCGATGAAATTGAGTCCAAACCTTATGGTGAAACCTGAGTTCCATTCCCATGTATCCATGAATGACCACACAAAATAACCTCTTACATTCACGCCATCCCTACCATCAAAATATCTAATTTATTAAATAAACACTCTTCATAGTTCATACCATCTCAACCGAAAAAAGATCGTTAAATTTTGAATTTGCATAGTTAAACAATACTAGGGAGTATTTGAAAATGTTATATTGTTAGGACGAAATTGTCGAAATAATTGTAAAAGAGTGGATCAAGATTATCATTGGATCCTCGAAAGTTCAAAAACTGCAAATTTGTCCGTGAAATTGAACAAAAGTTGAAACTTAGTCCAAAATTGATAGAGGTGTTTAAAAAACTTAATGGTGATTATGCAATCGGCTTCCATTTCGGTGACAAGTTTTCTATTAAGTTTTAACACCGCCAGCAATTTTTGGACTACGATGCAATTTTTTCTCAATTGCAAGAATTAATTTACAACTTTTAAACTTTCGAGGACCAAGTAGCAATTTTGACCCACTTATTGAAATCAATTTTGGCAGTTTCCATATATTGTTAGCACAATAATATGAATTTATATCAAAACTATATGTTTGTGTTCACTTATCAATTATTAGGATTGCAAAATTGTTTACTTGTGATAATTAAAAATTATATATGACAATCTTTCTTAGAGCACTCATATGAGTACCATCAAAATCACATATAAGGAATTAGTTTATTAAAAATGTAAAAATATTATTTTTTCAGTTCCCCTAGAATAAATTAGCCCCCTAACGAATAATTCACTCTCCCCCTTGGTCTCCTAATTTTATACCCTCCTCCTCATGCGGTTACATTTTGTCCCTCCTTTTCAACTCATGTTCCGGTAAAAAAATTCGTCTTTTGATAATATTTCATGCAAAAGTATCAAAATAGCATTCATTTTATTAACTTTAAATTGAATATAATAATTTCTTTCCATAAAAGATTATTAGTGATTAATTTCTTCTTAAAATATTGATGCTATAAAATTTACTTAATTTGATGGTGAAAATTTTTTAAATTCATTCGAATGAAAAAGAAGAAATAATAAAATTTATTAACAACTTATTTAAATCACATGTGATTTGAAAAATATATTTGTTAAAAATTTAAATAATCATTGACTTAATTTTTAAGTTAGTATAAATAATAGGAAAGTCACTAAAGTATATAAATAAAAAGTGAACATCAAAAATAGAAAAGTGGTAGTTAAAATTATATTTAAAAAAAAAGTTACTCGAAGACTGATGTGAATGTTCTTAGAATAGTAAATATTTGAACAACGGCGCTCAAAAAAGAGTTACCTAATGGCTTCCTTGATGGCAATAAGATGTCGACGAAGAAAATCAACTCTTTGATGATCATTCAGGAGATGCTTAGTGGTTGCATTATTATTCGAATCAGGCATTCCTAAAAGAACAACAATAATGAGTGTTAAATGCAACTTGTAATACATTTAAAAGAGTATGCAAATAAAATATTAAATTAAATTAAATTTAGTTTACCATTCTCTGTAATATAGATTGTAGGGCTGTGATATTTGTTCTTGATATGGACAAGAAGATGATGAAGTCCTTCAGGATACACGTAAAATTGGGGTCCACCTGTCTGTTATTTCAGATAAAAAATAATAAAAATTTAAATTAGATGTATTTTATTAAATAAACACTAACGAAAGTATTAAAGTTAATGCTTTGTTCTAATCAATGTCATAATTAAGTGACATACCGGCTGACCAATCAACAAGCCCATTCTATCAACTGTTGAAGAAAAAAATAATTTAAAAATAATAAAAGTACACAATCATCATCATTATCTCACTATTGTTAAATGTAGCTACATCTAATTTATTTTGGTTTGACAGTTTTCCTCAAATAGATGAAAGTATAGAACACTCGTCTAACGTTATTCACGTACTCCTATTCTAAAATAAACGAAAAAAATAAACTAGAGTTTTTTTCTTTTTGTAAATTAACAATGAATTATAAATATAATTATATTACAAATAATGAAAATACAACATCACATTAGGTTATTGAACCATCACTAACTATAATTTATTTTTTAACCACTTCAACACAAGCAAGGTTCCCTCCTTACGGGAGTCGAACCCACATTATACGAAGTATGACTCGACTACACGCAAATACTTAACACTATAACTCTTCACCAGTTAAAGTACGCTCCATTGACAATTTCACATTATTCCTCACATGAACATAAATTATTTTCTTCCTAATAACTTATATATAAAAAGATCATAACAAAAATATTTTTGATAACTTTTGAAAATATAAAGTTGGAGGAGCTAAAAGTGTGGACACTTACATGTTTGATTGGCATGAGGATCGGTAACTACATTAAGTTGATTACCATTAGAAGGGATATTTTTCACAAAACCTCCTGTGTAATAATTTACTCCAAGAAAATCATATGAACCCTTCACCATTGCAGCCTCCTCAACGGTGAACTTTGGTAGGCGGCTTCCTACAATATTTTGCATCACCTTTGGATACTCACCATTTGTTAGGGGCCCCATAAACCTACATAATAATAAAATACATGTTTAAATAATACTCCCTCCGTCCCTAAACGATTGTCACATTTTGATTTTTGGTGGTCAACAAAACACGATTTAAAACATAAATATCTATTATTCTACATACGAAATTTTTTTAAAAAGTTAATATTTCAAAAATATATATTGAGACGAATCGAACAAGGTCCCACAAGACTATATTATTTTTTATCGTTTAGTGGAAATTCATGATCAAATTTTGTAATGTTTGACTAACAAAAGTCAAAATGTGACAATCTTTTAGGGACGGAGAGAGTATATGTTAGGGCATCCATAAATTAGGATACTTAATACTATGATTGTATGATATGGCGGTTGCCTCCGTTTGGAAATAGTTGATTGTTTAGCAAAATTAGGATACTTAATGCTATGATTTTATGATATAAGTTGTACTTACCAACCAAGCATGAAATCTAGGTTACGTTGAGTAGCTTTAATGTCCTCTTTGCTATTTGAGTAAGGCAACATCCAATCCGAATTTAGCACTATTCCGATTTGACCATTTTGACTCTGTGTGAAAAAACAAGTAGTAATTTAGATATGTTTTTCTATTATGTGCCATTACCGTACAGGTTAAGAAGTTGAAAAAGAAAAGTATTTAATTCAAAATTTTAATTTAAAGCTTAATAATGTGAAAAGATTTCTTAAATTTAAAGTTTCTAGCCTAGTGATATCGGGCTCGAGCCTCTTTCCAAGAGGTCTCGGGTTCAAATTTTGCAGAGGAGTATATTTAGAACATACTTCCTCTGCTTTCGTGGATGCTTTTACAGCGTTTTCGGGGCTACTTGTGCAACATTACAACATCCACTCTATAGTGTTCCAGGCGTTTGGTATCATGAATCAATTGGTTTCAGAGTGAAACCCATAGATTCTTAACATGGTATCATGAGTCAAGCCCGAGTTAATGAGGCACGTGTAACCCCGCCGATGTTGTTCCGGCAGTTAATACCGTCGAGGAAAAAATTTCGTCGACGATTGAGTTACATGTGAGGAGGAGTGCTAAGATGCACATCCACATCGAAAGTCGATGTCCTCCCGGGTCTACATATATATAAGATCTTGGACTACTCCCTCTATTGTCAATTGGCTTTAGAGTGGAATTCCATAGACTCTTAACATGCCCACTCAGCAGTCGAGAAGGCGAAGCTGTTTATTTGGAGGTTAGACTTCCATTTACTAGTTTAGAAATATAATGTATTTGACGCATGGCTATTATTTGTAACTTCTATCCTTTGAATAAAAAAAAATTTATAAATACATATAATATATTTTATTTCCATCTTAACCTCTTAACGTGTAATATCATATCATGTAAAAGATACTTAGTATATAACACCAAACTCGTTACCTTGTACTTAGTTCTGTATAGTTGGACTGCTTTTGCATGACTAAGGAGTATATGGTGTGCAACCAAGTAAGGATCCTTAACAAGGTCTCCAACCATAAAACCTGCTACCAACATCAACTTGCTATACATGAATGGCTCATTGTGTGTCATCCAATGTTGTACCCTGTCACCAAATTCTTTGAAACAAATTTCCGCGAAATCTAGATAGTCATTTCTGCAACAATATTATGTATTAGTATTTAATCATAATTTATACTCCCTCTGTTTTTTTAACTTATTGTTTGGAATTTGTGTAGTTAAATTTTAAAAATTTTGATCATTAACTATTATTAGACGATAAAAAATAAAATTGTCATGTTAGATCTTGTTGTCAATCTATATTTTTGAAATATCAAGTTTTTATAACTGTTACATGTGTAGAATTAGAGATATTTTCGTTTTAAGTCGTGTCTCGTTAACCGTGTAAAGTTAAAAAAAAACTATCTTAAAAAAATAGAGGGAGTATCATATAATAATCGTGAAGGATACAAACAAGTTTATTTTGCTTAATATAATGAATTACTTGTACAAAAACAAGTTCTAGCTTGTTTTTGTATAAATAGGAGATAATTGTCGATTTTGTTTCAAATAGTAGGACGAAGTTGAATTTTGTTCCTACATAGTTACACTGTTGCATATTAGTCCCCGAAAGTGGCTCAATATTGCGATATAGTCCTCAATAGTGATAATCGTTGCACATTAGTCCTTATTTTTCGAAACCATACTATAATATTTATTATTTTCGGAGACTATATTGTAACACTTATGTCATTTTCAGGGACTAATCTGCAATATTATAACTCTTTAGGACTAAAATGCAACTACATCCTACTATGTGGGACCAAATTTGCTATTAATTCTATAAATAGAGATTGATATTATTTGTGGGATAATTCAACAACTATGATTTTACTACTTACATAATGCGAGGACTTGCGAAACCCGCATACTCATCTTGTAAGGGTTGAGGGATATCCCAATGATAGATTGTGACAAATGGTTTTATGCCTATTATGAAATTTGTCAAACTTGATTAGAAACATTTTGTATATGCACAAGTACTAATATATCTAGTGGAATATTTTAAAATAATAAATATACACACAAATCAAATACTATAAAATTAAATAGAGTCGTGTGGGTTACATAAAAATTGATATACAATTTATGTCTAATAATTAAACTTTTTCAAATGGAAGTAATGTACTTTGTTCGAGAAAATGTCTAATAATTACACAAACACAGTTTTCTATTGAACTTTAATTGCCTAATAAGTAATAAGCTCTAAAAGACTATATTGAAAGAATAACAGACATTAAATTTATGTTTAAAAAAGGACACACAAAAAATATTCTATCGGTTTTTTTATATCACGTCCTAGATATTTTCACATGAATTAAAAAAATTAAAAGTAGTTAAACAACATTGAAAATGTAATGTTTGTCACTATATTATTGGTTAGTTGATAATTTCAATGAAAAAAGTAAGCAAAAAAAGAATATTGAAATTGTAAAAAGCACATTAAAATTATAAAATATCATATTGAAAAAACATAACCAAAAATCTAAAACATCATATTAAAAAAACGAATAGAGTAAGTTAGAAAAGACTAAAATGAAAGAAAAGTAACCATTAAATCAATCATTAATTTCAGTTGATTTAATTAACGCAAAAAACTATTGACTTACCATTTGATATCAACTCATTGATGAGACTGTTATAAAACTCTATGCCCTTCTTGTTCACTCCGTCCTTCACCTTCCCAGCTACATACAAAAAATATTTTGATCCAATTAATATTTATATAGAAAAAATAAAGTTAACTGATATTTATAATTTTTATTCGTATTGCTCTTTTTCAAAATCACGTGCTATAATCAGCCGTTACATTTTATTTTCTAAACAAATAAATACAATTACCTCATGTTTTTTTTTTTTTTTGATAATTAGCGATGAATTGTGACTACAATGATATTACAAACATGAATACAGAAATTGCTAACTAATTGAAAGTTAGAGTATAATTTGAGACAAATATGTCTCCAACAAGGTTCGAACCCATGACCTCTTACATGAAAGGTTGGGCCGGATGCAACTAGGCTATTGAGCCATCGTAAATACAATTACCTCATGTTATTCTCCAAAATAAGTTTTCAAGAAAAACGTTAATTGAATTGTCAATCTTAGTTAATAATTAAATTGACCATTTAATGGGAAAAAAATATTCCATAGAGTGGAAATTTCTCACACTCCAAATTTACTTTTACCACTTTGATTTAATACTTCTAATTTGATAACTATACTCTACATTTATTACTTTTGTAGTTATTATGCATGGAGTAAAATAATGAAGAGTAAATTTGTCAACTTTAACTCTTTAAAATTATATTTTGACCCCAATTTTAACTCATAAACCTAAAATGTTAACGTAAAACTTGACGTGGGGACTAAAGTGCAACTTTTTGGCCACTTTCGAGGACTAACATAAAACCGTGTAACTATTGGGGACCAAAGTGCAACTCGATCATACTATCGGGGACTATTTCAACAATTTGCTCAAAATAGAATATAGCAAATTAGCAATGAGTGTGGAAATTTCTCACTCTCCAAATTTGATTTATACACTCTACTTTGATTTTTATACTCAAAATTTGATAGCCACACTCCACTTCATCATTTTCTATAGCTATTTATAACATAAGTGAAAAGTAAAATTGTGAAAAATGAAATATAATTATCGATGATTTGAGTGTAATAATTTAATCATGACCTAAATAAAATAGTAGATCATACTAACATAAGTGATGGTTTTGAATATCTTACTAGGTACAACCCTGGACCATGAAATAGATAGTCTGAAAGCATCAAGTCCCGAAGATTTCATGAGCTTAATGTCCCCCTAAATTAGAAGAATATAATAGAGCATGTCAAAATAAACAAAATCGTATAGATCAAGAGTCACTTTTCAGCATCTTCATAAAATAAAATTTTCAAGTGAATCAAAGTAATTAATGATATTTTGAGCCATTTCCTCTATTATTAAATCGATTTAAGTTGGATATAATTTAGATTGAAATCTCATGAACTTTAGGTTGGATATAATTTAGATTGAAATCTCATGAACTGTTAACTAATAAATTTTTTACTACAACACTATGTAGCAAAATGGCTTTATTTATCTTTTTATTTTTGTAAGAAAATAATATTTATATATATGTTGTCCTTATTAACACAAATATATTTGCGAGTTACTAATAGCAATAAGTGTATAATAAGAGTTCCTTTCCGTGGTGAAATCTCTCCAAAGATATTGACCGAGTTAATCATCGATTTAGTGCAAGATAGTGGAATATAGTTGTGTTTTAGTCCCATTAATTTTAATGTTGCAGATTAATCCCCGAAAGTGACACACATGTTGCACAGTTGCAGGTATAGTCTCTGAAAATGACAAATGTTGTAGCATAGTCTCCCAAAGAATAGCGACTAATGTGCAACTATTTTCGTTTTAGGAGACTATTGGAATACTTTTGCCACATTTGAGGACTAGTCTATAACATTGTAATTATTTGAAACCAAAAAGTGCAACTTTGTTTAATTATTTGGAACAAAAAACCAATAATTTAAGAGGATGTAAGTTTTTAGCTTCAAATAGATATTTGTGCACAGTTCATTCTGTACGAGTTCGAGTTCGTTTACTATATCTAAAATATATGTTTTAAATTAACTTTTACATGAATATATTACAGTACAACAAGTTTTTGTAAATTTCAAAAATACATATATGCATAATAAAAATGACTCAATAAATATACATTTGTAGGTAATTATTTTACTTAGCTTAACGAAGCTTGTATGATTTAATGTGTATAATAATTAAAGACCTTACCAAATTTTTAAAAAATGAAATTAAATAGAAGTTCGGTAGATAAATGGAAGTTATTAATCAATTTTAGTAAGTGTCACTTGTTTATCGGTTAGAAAAAATTATGAGGATTCATGATGCTGCTTCAAAGAAAACTCTAATTACCCTTTTTTCATATTAAATATAGTGTAGATATGTATAGGGCTGTCAACGAGCCGAATAATACCGAACATCGGAAGATTCTAGTTCGGCTCTACCGTCCTCGAGCCGAACTATAAACGAGCCGAATAATGGCCGAACATCAAAATGAGAAGCTCGGCTCTAATTCTGTCAGACGAATTCGAGCCGAACTCTTGCCGAACTGGCCGAATAATTTGGTTTGAAGGTGATGAAACAAAATTAAATTCGACTAAATTTGCTAAATCTACCAAAGAAAATAAAAGTAAAACTAAAGTATATATCTTTACCTCAAAATTCAACCAAATATGCTAGATCTATCAAAGAAATGGACGATTAATCGATCTCATACAAATCTATATTACAGTATTATTACATAATTTCACATGGTGAGTCGAGCCGAGCTTTTTGCGAACCGTTTGCGAATCGAGCCAAATATTGATTTCAAGATTTGGCTCTACGTTTGCTATTCCGAATCGAGCAACGAACCAAACTTTTTCGAACCAAATACCCCGAACCGAGTCGAGCTTCCAGGTTCATTTACAGCCCTAGATATGTATATAGAAACTCGCCAAATAATTTATTTAAGATACGATATTCATCCTTTTTCAATAAAAAGACGGATAAAGGCTGTGAGATATTTGTGAAAGATGTCCCTCAGTGCTAACCTTTAATTACTCGAAGAGATCGAAAACTTTCGGAACCTAATGTTGTTAACACAAGTTAAAGTGTTTCAAGTGATCTATTCTTGAAGACGAATATAATAAACCAATTATAAGTAAGCTTTCAAAACCCACAAACTTGGAAAATCTCGGGGGTAAGTGGGATCATGGGCTCATGGCCCATGGGTGTCTTCGACTATATATGGAAAATGCATATTTGGCCGCCTAAAAGACCGTGTATTGGGCCGCATAAAGGGCCACGTAAATGGACGCGTATGAAAACGCGTCAAGTACGCGTTATATTAACGCGGTATATGTTGACCGGTTGTTGTTGGTGTTACCGGTTGTTGCCGGTGTTATCGGTTTTCACGCGTTTTTTCCACGCGTTTTCTACGTGAAGTGGTCCGATTTTTTCACGAATAAGCGCGTGAAAACGACCAAAACGCGTATTTTCACAGGTTATTTTCACGAGTTACCACCACCACTTTTTCTCGTAGAAAGTTATGATCTTACACAAAATCTAGGATTCTAATTGTATAATTAATGCATTAAGAGAAATTTTAAGAGAAATTTTTTTAAGAAACCGTAATCGTCCGTTTTTCCACATCCCTTGAAGGTCTAATTTTCTCATTTCTGATTATTAATTAATGAGGTGGAGGCAAAATCGAAAAATAAAAAATGTTTTAAATAACAACACAAAATCGAGAACCCTAATCACGAAATATTGCAAATCTGGAGAAATCGTGATTAGACATGGTAACAACACTTCAACCTCCGGCATCGCCCTTAAGTATACATGTTGAAGTGAAGTTGAGTTGTTAAAAATATTTTTTTCAAAAGTTCAGATGCCCAAAAAATACAGTTCATGCACCCATTTGAGATGTTGCAAAGATAGTGAATTTTGAATATACAATTAAGTTAATGAAATCTTTTATAGTTGGTAGACTACTTTTGAGGGGTGGACAATCATTTAGGGGAAAGGTTGAGGGGAATGACTCTTCATATAAGGGTCATTTTATTGAATATGTACATGAGTTGAGAGGAGCTTATGGTATAAAAGATTTATGTGCGACGACTTGTTCTAATATTCAATAGAATCTTTGTTGTGTTTCTACTTTTTTAGTAACTTCAAATATTGTAAGAGAAATTTGAGAATGATTTTTTTGATGTGTTAATTGATGATTCATGGGATTGCTCAGCTAAGAGCAAATGACTATTTGTTTGCGTTGTGTTGATTCAAAAGGTTGTGTCGTGGAAAGATTTCTCGGAATGGTCCATGTCAAAGAGACAAGTGCCTTATTACTAGAAGGCTCTTTTAGATATTTTGACCCATTTAGTTTGTCTAAGATTAGAGGTCAAAGCTATGATGGAGCATCTAATATGTCTGGTAGACTTAGTGGGTTATGAACATTAATTTAAAATGAGATTCTATATGCTTTTTATGATCATTATTTTGCCCATCAACTCTAGTTGGCATTTATTGCTGCTATGACTTGTCATTTGGATGTAAGTTCATATTTTGGTTTGGTTTATTTAATAGTCAATATTATTATATGTTTTAACAAAAGATATGAGTGGCTTTGAGAAGCACAACTTGTTCATTTAGCCGAATTAACTGAGCAAGGCTTGGGGAAAGTGGTACAAGGTGGTACAAGTGTGAATCAACAAACATCTCTTTGTGGAGATACTCGTTGGGGATCGCACTACAAGACACTTACAAGTATTGAGAACTTGTTTGGTCCAGTTATTTGTGTGCTTAAAAAAATTCTCGAAGATACATCTTGTAAAGTTCGAGGAAAAGCAAGATCTTATTGGTGTGGTTAGTTACATCTGATTTAATTTTCATGTTGTCTTTGATGGTTAATGTATTAGGTATAATTCATGGTTTGAACTTAACTTTACAAAGATGTAATCAAAACTTGTTGAATGCCTTAAACCTTGTAAAAATTGTCATGTTACGCCTTCAAAGGATGCGGATGATGGATGGGATATTTTGATAACAAAGGTTATTAGAATTTGTATGAACCATGATATTGACATTCCTGATATGACTGACTCATATTACCTTCTAAGTCCGAGCATCAATTTTCATCTACTTCAATGATTATTTTTGAAGGAACATAATCACAAGTTTGATGTAGAAAACACTATGTGTGGCATGCTTAAGTTCGTTTAACAAATTTGAGGCTTTTGTTGAGGATAGCAGAATTGTATCTATTAGATTTTCAGGTTGAAGTTGTATCCCCTTTGCATAATGAATTGGCTAATTATAGGAAGGATGTGAGATATGACCCTTGTTCTTCGGAATTAAAAGGGTTTATGGATCTTTGAAAGAAACTTGTGACTATCAGGAAGTCTAGGATTGATGGTGTTGTTTTTAAGCCTCTGAAATTCGCTTTGGTATTGCCAGTGGCAAACAACAAGTGTTGAGAGAGTCTTCTCAGTTATGAAGCATGTAAATAATGATGACACAAGAACAAGATGGATGATCAATGGTTTAATGACCATCTCGTAACTTATGTAGAATGAGATATAGTTTAAGTATTGATCCTCATGATGTTTTGGACCAGTTTCAGAAAATAGCCACTAGAAAACATCAATTGTATATTTATCAAGATTTGTTAATGGAAGTATATTTTTAATTGAAAGAAATTATTGTATCTTTTCGATCCACCTCAATGTTTCTGCTAGATCCACCCCTGCACCTTAGGTTCGACGCGGTCCTAAGGTTTAACGGTTCGAGTTCGCAGGTTTTGCTCGAGTTCGGTCCGATTTTTGAACGGTGTGCATATAGTTGGGGTCCACGTTTTTGCTAATAGTCAGTAAAAAGTTCGGTCCGATTCCATTAATAGTTAGAAAAAGTTTAGTCCGATTTTTTACAACGATTCCCGAAAAGGTTTGGCCCGCTTCCAAATTAACACTTATATATTTTTTTGTCTCTAAAATTGTAAATAAGATCAACTGAAATATGAAATCCTAATAATACTTTTTCAATTTTAGATTTAATTTTAATGATTATATATATGTTTGAATTTAATTTATGTCATTTATATATACTTCCTCTGTCCCTAAATGATTGGCACATTTTGACTTTAGATGGTCAAACTTTAAAAAGTTTGATTAATAATTCTCATTAACCAATAAGAAACAATATAGTCATATGATATCTTATCAGATTCGTCTCAATATATATTTTTGAACTATCAACCTTTTGTTACTTTTTCATATGTAGAATAGGAGATTTTTATGTTTGACTTCGTGTTTTATTGACCATGAAAAGTCAAAATGTATCAATCATTTAGGGACGGAGGGAGTATATATTTAAATGAAACTATTTTAGTTCATACAACTTTTCGTAAACTATTTTGTTATTGTCAAAATAATATAATATATTTTAGTGTCTTAATTATCACACATAATTTTTAATTGAATCAAAATTAATATATTAACAGTGAAGTGATAAGTTGGAAATAATGCGGCGTATATTTTAAATATATTTCGTAGAATATTTTACACAATACTTTAATACCATTACAACTTAAATGAAATATTGCACATCATAGATATAATATGCGAACCGAACTAAATTGAGTCATTTGGTTCGGTTCGTTAAACCTTGAATTTTACAGTTTGGTTAAGTATTTGCATGTCTATATGATAAGCGGGCTTCAACCACTTCATCCTTTTGTCGATTTTTCGGCAGTTGCTTTTGGATGTTTGAAGGCAGGTACTGGTTGTTGTTATTAAGAATATGTGGTCATATGTATTGTAATTTCTTGTGGTAGTAATATCGTTAGGTTTTTTGTTGTTCTTTTGGCCGTTGTTTTGGCTTTTTCGTTGGCCGTTTGGGCTTTTTTGGATGGCCGTTTGGCCTTTTTGTGTTTTTTGGGTGCTTTAGGCACGAGTTTGGGTTCCCTTTCCCTCTTTTGTAAGTATACTGGAGGTCAAATTCCAGTTTGCAAGGAGGGACGATTTTAACTGGGACGTCGTTTGAACGCCCGTTCAGATCAATGGGATTTGGGAAGCCGCCGCTCTCCCATCTCTCTGTTTGACTTGTTTGCCCGTCTAGTTTGCGTTGTATTGGTTGATTTTTTAAAATAATAACCGTAACGATTAAAAAAAGAAAGTCTTTGAATAAAAATAAAAACAAATGTGGAAGGATTTATATTATTACTATTAGAGATTATACTGCAATATTTATATTACTGTTTACTATCAAAAAAGATAATGAATAATATTTTAGGGATTTAGATAGTAGTTTATTGAATGATTTGCATTTGAAATGAATCCGTACCTTATAACGATGATAGAAATCCTGGGCGACATCACCATTGCTGCCGTCCAATATTTTTTCTGTATAAAAAAGTTTATCTTATAATTTAGCTTCAATTATTGAATACACATTAAAACTTGACATAATTAAGTCTTGACAACTAATGAAGCACCTGGATATTTGTGAGTAAAACTATCCCAATGACTCGGTCCTCTACCATCTACATTTACTGCTCCTTCATACTACAAAATCAAAACAAAACAAGTATATTAGCTCCATCGACATATTGAGATTCCATTTCAAAATTAATTGACAAAAGAGAATAGTAGCCCAAGATCTTATATCCACATCGAAAGTCGATGTCCTTCCGGATCAATATATAAGATCTTGAGCTAATTCCTCTATTATCAGTTGATTTTAGAGTAAAACCTCATAGACTCTTAACAGGACGACAGCTAAAAAAGCGGAGAAAGTATTATTTTCGCAACATTAATATTTCTCAAAATTCACAATATCTTAAACTAGTTTAATATATGATATTTTCATTCAATTAAGTTATATGTATTGATTAAATAATTATCTTAAATAATTTTGCTAACAAAAATCAAATAATTTTATGTTCTCGGATGAAGTAAGTATTTACAAACTAGCTAGCATGCACCCAAGTAATGAATTAATGTACCATGTTTACTTCGCAAGGTGTAGTACTTTCTGTTTATTTTTAAGAATTTTACTTACAATAATAAAAAGCCCGAAAGAAACACTAAATCTCACTATGAAATATATATATAGTAAAAATAGCATAATGTACTATTCTTGTTACATTATTTATTTTCAGTTAATATGATATTGATATTTAAGTTTTTTTCATATTTGATGAAGACTCAATATGTTCAATAAAATTTAGCCAAAGGTCAAACATTTTGGTATAGTAGACAGAGTATATGATACTATGAAAATGATTTTAGTAGTATAAATTTTAAATATAAGTACTCGATTGGAACACTTTGAAATATAATAAGTAATCGACTGATGATATGAGGTAAATGTAAATTCTAGCTGATGTCCCTTATCATAAGTCCATTCATTAATATGTTGTCTTATTAGAACGAAATACAATTTATACGTTAATTTATTAGAACGAAATACTATTTATACGTTAATTATAGATGAAGGATGACACATATAAATCGAGAAATTGATGAAGGAGGAAGTTTACCTGGTAAGCAGATGAGGCTGATCCAAAGAGAAAATGGGGGGGAAATGATTTTCTGGTGAAAGAAGTTTTATTATTGGGTATGACGATAGGCGTGCTTGAAGGTGTTGTACCATAAGCTTGGAAGACTGTACATGCTACCAAATAATTAGTCACAACAATGAGCTTAAAACATGTGGCGAAGGAACTATGGAAACCCATCTTATCTTATTGCCTACAACTTTTTATGTTAAGTCCTACTTCTCCTTTCCTTTTATAGATATTTAGTGGTGAAATGCATACCTCACGTCCAAAGTCGATATTTTTTCGAGTTAATATATAAGATCTTAGATTACTCTCTATTACTGAGGTTTTAGAATGGAACTTCATAGATTCTTAACATAGTATCAGAGGTATTGAAGCAAGTGTAACCTCACCGATATTATTCCGACAAATAATTTCGTAAAAACAAATTTCCGCCGATGATTGGGTTACACGTGATGAGGAGTGGTGAAATGTACATCCCACGTCGAAATTCGAAAAATCCAAATTGATTATTATTCACTTTTGTAATTTTAGACAACTCATTTTCCACACATGTTATGTTAATTAAATATGTAACGGTCACTTTTGGTGGGCTACTTCTTGTTTGTAACTTGTTGATGTCTCCATTATAGACATTGAGACCAATAGCATATTTTATTAGTGGGTCAAAGATCAGCAGACCTTCCAAATCGGTGGGGTATGCATGGACTATTAATTCATGTTGGTGAAATTTCATATGCCACCTTAATTATTGAGAATTAATTAAAGGAGGGTCAAATTTTTGAATAAATTAAATTATCTCTCGAACAATTTTTAGATCAATTTGTCTCTTAACCAATTTTTTCAAGTCTAGTTGTCCCCCTAAAATTCGATCGAAAGAGAATTTTAGCAGAAGTATATAATAGGATGTTCACAAAAAATTATTTTAAATATATATAAAAATCAGACTTCCTTCACAATATTATACCCTTTTTATGGACTTCTGGTGTTATATTTATTTTGGTATAATAAAAATTATTTAAAAAGTTCAACTTTTTTTTATATATTTAAAATTGATCCTAAAATTTTATTTTTGGTGAAAGTTCTAATTTACCCATGTTTAAAGTCCATTTTAATTAAATTTAGGAGGCAGTTAGACCTTAAAGATTTATTCAAGAGAAAATTAATTTAAAAAAATCTTTAAAAAATAATTTGAACTATTCAAAAGTTTAATTGATTTTCAATAATGGAAAGAGCCATATGAAATTTAGCCTGTCCTGTTTGTATTAACTTTATTATCTTAGTGCATTATATTATTCTGAATTTGGTTATGATTGAGTTTACAAGTTGTGACATACTCTAAGACAAAACTCCTCGATTTCGATGACATTATTGTTTACTATTATTCGATTTCAAATAATTCAATGAAACCAAGTAGGAAGGGCAGGCAGCAGGCTCATCTTTTTTGGCTTTCGAAGGATGAAGTATCCACGGCCGGCCGTGGGAGGTCGGGGTGGGCGACCGCCGAGGGTCCCGGGATGTTTGGAGCCCAAAATGTTTAAAATTTGTAGATATTTAATAAACCTATATATAGATACAAAGGCTAATATTTCATTTTTTTCACTCCACCATTTTAATCTGTGTGATAATATTGAGGTAATTGCTGCAATGGTCTCAGTAAATAGGTGTTCGTTACAGTTTGGTCTCTGTAAGTGGGATCGATGCACAAATAGTCCCTGAAAAAGTGGAGGGGTGCACATTTGGTCCATAAAGTTAACAGATCCGTCAATAAATGCTCAAATTGGGCCAGAGTCGTATTTCACTAAAATATGGGCAAAAATTAGAGTTAACAATTACTTATTACACATTTAACCCCAAATGGTCAATGATATGAAGAAAACACTTTACCATCTCTTCATTTCCAGCAAAATAGTTCTTCAAGAAAACTCAAATCCGAAATGTCACCCAAAATCCGAAAGTCAGATGGTCGTGCTGTGTAGTCGCGGTCTAGGATATGATCCCGTTTATGGTAAAATTCTAGCCAACCCAACCTTGAATCCTCAAACGATTAAGCATTTTAAAATCGATTAAGGGTTTCTGAATGCCCAAATCGATTAAGGGTTTGTGAAATTCCCCAAATCAATTATGGTTGAATTAATTTTGCTTTCTTTAGTTTAATTGAATTAATTCTTGGTGAAAATCTTTCCCTATTTACTTCAATTTCCCCAAATCATACTACAACAATTCACTTATCCAATAAACTATTAAGTTTATATAAGATATTGTGTAGTGTTTACTTATATGACAACCTTAAAGAGGGGAGGGGGTGAATAAGTTTGAAGAGGTCGATGACCGATTTTCGCCTTTATAAAACTTTAAAATTCACCAAAAATAGTCATTTGTAAAATAAATGCGGAATAGAATAATATATATTTGAAGTCCCCTTTTAATAAATGATTGGTTTCAAATGTAGGTAAAATACAACGCTCTGCTATATTCAGCAATCAATATATGAGCTTATATATTTTAGTTTTACCGATTATAAACAATCAAATATATAATGAAATTCTAGCAATTCTAACATATAATCAAATAAACACAAGAAAGTAAAGAGTAGTGAAAGAGATACAAACTTGACGAGGCGTGTACCGAGGTTCACTAATCTACTCCTCGACCCAAAGCCCCCCACCTTAGGCTTTCCCTAGAATCCATTAGACGATACTTCTTCGAAAGTTGACGAAGTCTAAACCAACGTACAACTCTTAAATTCTTTAAGAACCCAAACCGCAACCTACGATTTCAAACTCTTAGTATCCAACTAAGAACCCAAGGAATCACCCTAGAATTTTGTCCATATCTAGTGGAGATGCAATACCACTAAAATTCTCCTCAATAAGCTACAATATGATTATCATTTATATCACAAATAACAACTCCTAAATTGAGTAATATGAAGTTTGAATCTTGTATGAACTCCTTGATAAGTGGATATCAATGTGAATCTCATTTTCTCTTTTGAGCGATTCAACAAACACCTTGAGTGCTCATTCTTTAACACAATCTCTAGATATAAAAGTTAACCACAATCATAGATCAAAGTATATAATGAATATTAAACTTTAAGCTTAGTCTAGGAGAGATTTTGTGTTTGAATGAGATATTTTGATAAAACATTTGTAAGACCCTTGACATGAAAATGGGGTTGAAGGGGATGATATGTAGTTTTGGAGCTCAAACAGTTATAAAACGATCAAAAAATTTAATTATCGGATGATGGGCAGGATGATATATCATCCGATATATCACCTGCTGGAAACGGAAGTGCATCGATCAGGATTTGGTTGGATGATGCACATCATCCGACATATCATCCCATCTCAGGATTTTAATGAAATTTAAGACACTTTCATTTACCATAACTCTTTCATTTTAATTCCGACTTTGACGATTCAAAATATGTTGGAAAGCTCTTTCCATCTTCTTTAATAATATGAGTTCAAACCTCAATTTTATTAATATTAAGATTGTCAAAAAATTCATTTTGACAAAACATACATAAAAACGTTGAATCACTTATCGTCTTTTTGTCAAAAAAGATTTGAAAAATGTCTATCATATACAAGCTTCAATTTAGAGTATTCAAGAAACTTTAAGCTATGATTAAAAGCTAATTTTTACCTTTGTATGTTCTTGTGATCCATTATTAATTTGAAGGCTTTATATTTTTTTAATGAAAAATTCTTCTTCTGCCTTTAGTTTTTCCTTTTTAGTCAACCTGCTCATTCCCCGATTTCTGTTCCGAGAAATTTTTTATTAAGCCCTATATAATTGTGATGTCTCTCAACCTTATTTGCCCAAGTCATATAGTTGTCTCCCTTGAGATTTAAAGGAGCGAATTTAAGCTTATAGTTGGACATCGTTTTATCTAAACCATGAAAGAGTATAAATAATCACGAAATCAGTACATCACAGTGATCATGCTTTAATCGAAGTGTTCATCAAAGATCAAATGGCGACAATCCATGCTAAGACTAACAACTTTGAAACACAAATTATCATTAACACTACATGACAAACCTATTTCTTCACGCTTAATAATACTCATAACGGACAAAGCGATGGCAAGTAGAATGATGAATACATGAACATATTTAGCCATTTTTAGAGATGTGGATAAAATTGTTTAAGGAGTGTGTTTGGAATTGTGAGTGAAAATGAAGTATTTATAGAGTAAAAGTTTATAAAGTGTCCGTTATAATTACCATTGAAAGAGATAAAGATAATGTTAACTGTATTGTTCATTACCGTTGTAAAAATAGGAAGGAGAAAATATTTTAAGTGTGTTAAAAATCATCTAGTCGTTTAAATAAACAAATGGCAACAGATAATGCATGATTATAAAATGACACATACGGAAGAATAACACATTAATACATTAAATTTCGTTACTCAATTATAAATCTTTCTTGAGATAATATTATGGGATATTTAAACCTCCATACAAATAAAGATACTCCCTCCATCCCAAATTGATGGTCTTATTTTGACTTACACGGTCTTCGAAACACAATTTAAAACGTAAATATCTCTAATTTTATAAGCGTAAAAATTATAAAAAAAATGATAGTTCAAAAGTATACATTGAGACGAATCTAACAATATCCAATATGACTATATTATCTCTCATCGACTAATGGGAATTAGTGGTCAAAATTTTCAGAATTTGACTCCCAAAATAGAAAGAGGCCAAACAATTTGGGATGGAAGGAGTAGTCAGCATCACTACTCAAAATTATCTTTCGTGATATAATAATGTGAGCTACTTAAACCTCCACACAAAAATATTAGCGTTAGTACTACTACTAGAGATTATCTTTCATGATATCATAATATGGGGTATTAAACATCCACAAAATAAAGTGTAAAAAATGTAACTCTCCACATAATATAGAAAATTATGAACTGAAATAAAACAATAAATGCATGAGGTGAAGGTTTTTGCACTTCACTCTACCGATATAGGCAATATAAAATGAAAATTTTAACACTTTACTTAATAATATCCCATTGTAGAGACTTTTACACTCCACGTTCATAAACAATAAATCATATCGTGAAGATTTTTACACACTAATAATCATATTAAAGAGAATTTTATTTTTTTGATCATATTAAAGAGAATAAGTATAAAGTGAAGATTTTTACACTTCACTAATATAGATTTTATTTAGGTACGTAATATTGTCAGTCAATCGTCATATGTCCATGAAGATTGTCAAATAAAAAGGTAGGCGTTAAATATAGGAGAAAATTGTCAAAATGATCCTAGTAAATATGTGCAAGTTGTAGTTTGGTCCCAGTTAAAGTTAATATTGAGTCTGCGAAAATGGTCACAGATATTGGTACAAAAGGTGCATTTTAATCCACAAACGGTAATTTTAGACGGAAAAACTTGATTTTGGGGCAAAATTAAAATTTTATCACAGTTAACACCCTAATACGCAATTATAAGTAATGTTGGGTCGAAAGCAAAAGTCAAACACATCAATTCCCTCCAAAATTGTTCCCCAATTTATAATACTCCAATTTTCCCTCCAACAAGCTAGAAGAGATTTATACATATCATAATAATCAAACCTTTGGCTATAATGATATCCATATCAAGAATGTTGTTTGTTTTAATGGAACTAAACTATTTTTCAGAAAATTAAGATGTGAAAGTACTAAATTACCCGATTAACAATTAGTTGTTGGGCACGTGATGTAGTTAGTCCATAATTATCATTATTAGGGAAGAATGTGCTGAATGGGAACAATTTAAGAAGTTAGGTGATCAACTGGGACCTTTCAAAAGTTAGGTGATCAACTGGTTCCATGCCTCAAAGTTAAGTGATCATCATAGTCGTTTGCAGGAGAAAATAACAAATATCCTTGCCTATATAACAACAATTGATAATAATTTAGTGAATGCCTTAGCTTTATTAATAGCGATAGAATGATACAATATATACGGTTTACAAGTAAGTATAATATACACGACGGACTTTAGCCCACAAATAATATTCACACGTATAGCCTAATAATAACAATCTTACTCATTACAGTAAAGTTCTTGGATGATGCTCATGTCAAAACGTATAACAACATCAATAATAATAACAAAAACAACATTTGGGTTTTCTTTCTATAAAAATATCAGAATTTTAAACCAAGTAGTTACTTACTCCCAACCTTGCTTGCCAACAGTGATGTCCATGGCCAAATATGCTGGCTATAGTCATATGACTATTTCCATATGTAGAGCTTGCTTGCTTTGTCCTGATAAATTTGTCGACCATTTGAACATAGTAGAAATAAGCTATTGTACTTCCTTTCCTAGCTTTCATGACTTGATTGTTCTTACATTTATCTACGACTTAATTGATGATTTTGTCTCACATAATGGCAGGACGTTCCACTTTAATCCTTGATAGTTACAATAATATTGTAACTAGTTTCCGAAATATGTAGCACGAGTTGTTGCACCACGTGTGGTCCCCGAAAGTGATGAATATTACAATATGATCCCCGCAGTAATAGGGATTAGTCTACATACAACAATGTAATTATATATCAGTAACCTATTGACTGTTTCACTTTGATCTCCGTAATTAACAACGATGCACATGTGGTCTTTGTAAGTGTGTATCATGTGCATAATGGTCCATAAAACTAACACTTCCATTAAAAGTTAACCATTATAGTTTTTTTTTTTTTTGTAAATCAACGATGAGCTGAGTATCGAACCAGGACCTTCTGGTCTCTGACAAGAGCCTTTTCCACTAGACTATTCGATTAACTCAACAATTATAGTTACTTTTGAGTCATTTTTATAATTCTAATTTTATTTTTCGGTTTTTCAAAATGATCGCAAATGTTCTTTGTAAGTGTGCCTCTTGTGAGCAAATGGTCTCTAAAATAAACTTAGATTTTCATTCTCCGTTAACACTTACTGAATGTGTTAATTTAGGAACCATTTGCGCATAGATCACACAGTACACAATCACAACAACCATTTCCGCATCGTTATCACTTACTGAAGACCAAATACAACAATTACCACTTATTAGGAGTTAGGACTATTTCAATAATTATTTTTAACTAATGTACAACTTCACCGTGCTATGTAGAATCAAATTGACGATTACCTCTTTAATGTTTAATTAGTGTGACTGCAACACTGAACAAGCCACAGCTTGTGCCCAATGCCTCAACTTTGTCTTTACTTCCTGAGGACCATCTCCTATCCATATTATGAATATCACATAACTATTAGGATTCAATTTTCAAATATGTTTCAAACATGAATATGAATTTGCCAAAAATGTCAAGTTATTGGAACCAAAGTACAAATTAATATTATTATTGAAGATCATTTTTATTTCATATATTTATGTATTTATATAATGAATAAACAAACCTGGACTGCAAATCATCCATGAGGTGTTATTTTCTGATTCGGTCGCCAGATTTTCGAGCGATGCTGACCTGTCCCCAAGATACGATGGCCACGACGACCCTCGGCTGCCAGGTGTCGTCGGGCTATTGGATGGCGTCGAATATTGGCGATTCACTGCAAAATAAAGGTCCAAAGCTGGCAATGTGTTGCATAAACTTTGCCCCTCTTCTTCTTTAAAACCAAATCCGAGCTCTATACAACCTTTCAACTCATTCAGGTCTTCATCCATCAGACTCACGGATCTCTTCATCATCTTTTGCTCGAATATCTGACGACGTCGTTTCTCCCAGGCAATGTCTCCAGGTGTCTCACACATGGACAGTTGTTTGGACAGCCTCTTCTCGCCCGGGCCTCGACAAAATGGAGGTGCGTGTTCTAACAACCGCAATTCCTCTGTTTTTGAATCGAATGGTGAAGATTCGGGGAAACAAAAGTTCTTCGTTGTTTCCCCCATCTTCGCGAAATCATTGAGGCACTATGTTTGATTTAGAATGTTTTAGACAATTTCAAAAATGGCGAGGATAATAATAACCTTCTCAATCGATTAATGTTCTTCGGTAGTTTGTGGTGGTGGTGTCGAATTCATTAACGAACGCCGTGGCGGAACCACCTCGGCCAACAACCGGCAAGGTTTTGATAATAAATTGTTGTGATGATGGTTTGGAAGAAACCCAACCAGCTTTGTGGCTATTGTTTATGATGATTGGACAACTATGGAGGCAAATGCACTGAAAACCCAAATCTTTCGGGACGCTCTTGATTCCACCATTCAATTTTAATGAACATTCAATTTCAATAAATCGTTGCATAACGCTACTAGCATTCAAACCACCTTTTTTCATATTTAAGATACTCTTGTGCTGGTCGATGGCTCAATAACTTTGTAACATCTCATCCAATCTTTCGTACAAGAGGTCTTGGGTTCAAATGTATTCATAATTCACCGCTAATTTACAAAAAGAAAATACACTCGTGGCTCGGTGAGCATTGACAAAATATTAAACCAAACGATTAAATTCAAGGCTCGGTTCGGCTCGCATATAAATACAAGAATTTTCCCTATTTATACTCTAAAGTCCAGACTCTTTGAAAATCGACCGAACTTGTTTGCACAGTTCGCAAATCATTCGGTCCGATTCGCACGTTTCAGACGAAGTCAAACCTAAGATTCGGTGCAGTTCGCACATTACGGACCAAACCAATGTAAGATTTGAACCCTTGCGGATCTAACTCAAACAATATTGTGTTCAGCAAACGTATTCATGATTCACCGCTAATTTAGAAAAAAAAAAGATATCCTTATGGTAGGAACCTGACGCACCTATAGTGAGTCATCACAAGGAGGTATATGGATTAATGTGGTTTATAGCTAGTAGACTTGGATTTGATTTTATAGTTAAATAAATATTCTTTTCATTTAGTCAATTGAGCTTTTGCGAACTTTTTACATCACCACCTAAAGTATTTTACATTTTAAATAAGCATCTAGGTGTATTTTTGGCCCTTAAACTTTTGAATAAGGTCGTTTTAGCACTTGAATTTCACTTTAACATATACATTTGAAGACAAAATAGAAAATCTATGTATATTACACTTTATGAATTATTTTTTGAGTAACAACCATTTAATTGGATCAATTTTTAATAACCAATTTTCATTAATTAAATATAAAAAATAAAACAAAATAAGATCATCTTCAGTCTTAAACCACCCCCATCCCATATCTCCACATAGGGATGTTTATGATATTAAACATAAACCAAACCGAAATCGACATAACTGAACAAAATTGTACTTACTTAATTTTGACTTTTTAAATAAGATTATTACATAATTGATATAATTTATTCTTTTAAAAAGTAACTCAATAGCCCAACTGCCCAAGTGTCCAAATGAAAAAAATTCACTTTAAACTCTAAAGTTATTAAACCCCACCTCATCACTAATATATATAAAAAATAAAAAAACTTTAAAGTTACTATACTTCATTTCTAAGACCTAATAGACTAATAGCACTACTTCAACTCTCTATCGTCTGTCTCGATCAATTTAAATTTCTATATCTAACCTGTAAGTTTCACATGTTAAAATGAGCAAATTTGTGTTTCTTAAAATGTACTAACATATTGTCCTCAATGTATTTTTATTTTGTGTTTTGACTTCATGTGGACGTGTAGGCTCTATTTAAATTGAAATTATGCAATTTCATTCGTTGTTTGTCTGCAAACCGAAAATCCAACCGAATAGAAACGATTTTGCCTCAAAACCGACATCAACCGATTCAAACCGAAATAATTTATAACCTAATCGATTTTTGTAATTAAAAAAACCGATAAGATCGGTTGCACACAAAAAACTCGGAAAAACGGACCGAATCAAACTGACCGAATCGAACTGAAAACATTATTACCCACCCCCATTTAATTTCCTCAGCTAGTAGGGTAATATAAGCGAAAATAGCGAAATTAGCACTCTTTGAAACCTTTTTTAAATCTGGAGCACCATGCACTTTTTTTTGTAAAGGCATAGCACCCTTCCCTAATGAAATTACTAATTTACCCTTAATGAAATACACATTCTCCACTTCATCTTCTTCATCTTCCCCTCACCAACCAACAACCACCATCACCACCATTTCTTCTTCTTAACAAATCCACTCCACACCACCATCTCTTCTTCTTAACAAGTCCATCCCACTACTTACCTCACCAACAACCAACAACCACCTTCACTACCTTCACAAATCCGCCACCATCATCAACAACTCCACACCCATTTTTTTTCTTCTTCTTCTTCACAAACCCACCACCACCAAACCGCCCCCAACCCCCTCAATTGCTCGAAAATCACCCCAGCACCGCCTCCTCTGCTGGAAACCGCCCCAAACCCCTCCGCTTGTGTCACCATTAGCAAATATCCCATACATTATAAAAGTGCCCAAGAAATTAAATTTTTCAAATGAAATTAATTATTCTTGTAAAAGAAGTTCAAAAGATTAGATCTTTTGTGTAAGAAACTTTAAAAGGTTGAATTTTTTCAAGTAGGGTGGGTGAATTCGTGGGTTTGGTCACGATTTTGAATGGGGGGAGGTGGGTTTCGGGTTTAGTGAGTTAGAATGGAGGAGGAGAAAGCTTTGAAGGTAGAGGATGGAAGATGGAGATGAAAGATGGATTTTTCAAATGGAATTGATTGTTCTTGATGGTTGTGGGTTTGTGAAGAAGAAGAAGAAATGCGTGTAGGGTTGTCGATGATGGTGACGAATTTGTGAAGGTGGTGGAGGTGCTTGTTGGTTGTTGGTGAGGTAGGTGGTGGAGTGGATTTGTTAAGAAGAAGAGATGGTGGTGGTGGTGGTTGGTAGGGTGAGGGAAAGATGATGAAGATGAAGTGGAGAAGATGTATTTCATTAAGGGTAAATTAATAATTTCATTAGGGAAGGGTGCTATGTCTTTGCAAAAAAAAGTGCATGGTGCTCTAGATTTAAAAAAGGTTTCAAAGAGTGTTAATTTCGCTATTTTCTCGGTAATATAAAGGTCCAATCGTGCAACAGCAATCGTTAAGCATGGGACTTCAGTTCATATCTTCATTTTCAGGGACTTCAGTATAAGTTATATATATATATAATTCACAATTCCCCTTGGGTTAGAGCGGATCTAGGGGTGGGAGGGCCGCCCCATTAAGTCTTTCGATATTTGATATTTTCGATTAAAAATTTAATACAATATCTCATATTGGTCTATGAATGAGCCTGAAAGCTTGAAAAACTCGCTCGTATTCGGTTCGAAAAGCTCGGTTCATGGCTCGATTCGAGAAATCAAACATAGAAGCGGACCTTCATTTTCGGTATTCGGCCAAACGAACCGAACCCTTTATATTTATGCTATAAATTCTTGGAGGTAGCATCAATCATAGATGTAATCCATGCCGTGAAACGTTGAAAACAAGAACCTCAAACTCTAACCCCGCTCAGCTCCTCATCCTCTAACTAGTTTTCAATTGAAGATTTAATGTTGATGCATCTCCAATCAGTTATGTATTTAATTAATTTTTTTATTTAATTAGGTACTCAAAAGCTCGGCTGCTCGGGATATTCGGCTCGAAAAAGCTTGATTCGGGAAAACAAACGTAGAGCCGAGCATTCATTTCCGGTATTTGGCAAGATATTCGGTTCGATTCGGCTCGAATTCCAAAATGAATGAGCCGAATCAAGCCTTCAGATATTCGACTCGATTCAGCTCGTTCACATGCCTAAATTCTCATATATATAGTACCTTAGGTTTCAAGATCTGTGTAACATTATTATTATATTGACATGAAAATGTGAAATCTTGTTGAAATAACATAATCTATCCAGTGCCACATTTCTAGTAAAGAGTAACATTGGTCTCTTCACATGATTAAGTAGTCACTGGCTTTCAACCATAGAAAAATTATATACTTCTAAAAATGAAATTACCACCACTTGGGTTTGATTTTGATATTTTGGTCACATTATTTTGCTTCAAGATATTGATGTATCTATATCAAGTTTTGTCATCCCCTAATGAGTGTTAAGCCAATAGTAGTGACAACTATTGTAGATGGAAATCCAAACACTAAATGCTTCCAGAACGTGAGATTGTAGCCGAAAGGTTGAGCACGACGAGCCTGCTCGCACACGATTAAGTTTGCGGCTGATCCGAGTAGTGACAGGTTCCCGGCCACGGTGCTCACCCAAGCCAGAATGAGCCATGCTTTCTTCTCACTAGACGGAGATATTGCCGCTGCAGAAAGTGCTACTCGACTGCCCAGCAAAAGGACTACGAAACGAGTGAAAACATTTTAATTAGCACCCAAAGATATTACTCCTCATGAAACCTAAAGTTCTCAATTACTGAATATACCTGTGGGTACATTTGAAGCAAAATTTGACAGAATTAGTATAATGATCGAGAGAACCGCAATTCCACCAACATGATCTATCCTTGCATATGGCTCCAGTGCGTCCCAGAACGCGCCTGGAATTCCTGTTCTGTTAAATCCATCTATTGTCATAAACATGCCGCAGAAGAACACCAACAACGAATAGGACACCTGAATGCAACGACTATTAGAATCGGATACTGGAAGAATACTCAATTCAAACATGAAAGTTCGCGCTATGTAAAAGAAATTGTATGAAACTTTACCTTGTCTAAACAAGGACTAGCATCCTTGAAATCAAGAACCACTAGAGCTAGTGCAGCAGCGATTGCAGTCCAGGACATGTTCAATCCAAACAGTAACGAAATTAGCATTCCAACTGTGATGAGATAAACACATATTTTCCATAACATTCTTTTCAACTTGCTCTTAGGTAAATCGTCTTTTTCGTCTGAAGTGTTTAACATCCCATTAGGAGATTGGATAGCACCATTCGGAGACCTAATGTCTCGGCTGGTTCTCAAAGCACCATTAGGAGACCTAATATCTCTGCTGCTTCTCAAAACACCATTAGGAGACCTGTTAATCTCCCTACTGGTCCTGAGAGCACCCCTAGGAGATTTGTAAATTTCCCCCTCGGTTCGATGCTCAAGAGCCTCAACGATGTTTACATTTTTTTCAACAAGAGGGGATTGAGAAATATTCAAGACATCATCCCATTCAGTCGAATTTTCAGTTCTCAAATGCGTCATTCTTGTTGGAGTGAAACGATGAGCAACTGCATCTTCTTCGGTGACAGCATGAGATTCGACAGGAAGTTGAGGGCCTTCTATGTCTTTCTTCTCAGGAGACAAAGCATTCCAGTACATACAGAGCAACATGGCAGCATTAACAACAATCCCAAGAATCATAGCTGGGAAAACTCCAATCAGAAAACTCCCGAATGAGATCTTACTTTGAACTGCAATCACTAAATTCTGAGGATTCCCAATAGGGGTAGCCGAGGAACCAATATTCGCGGATGTTGCAAGAGCTAATAGAAAAGGATGAGGGGGTAGATTCTGTTGTCTCGCAATTTTCAAGACAAACTCGGTTAGGACTACACAGGTTGTATCATTTGTGAAAATGGCACTAGAAATAGCCGAAATCAAGCAGATTCTACACAATAAGTCTTTGGCTCCTTTACTTTTCCAGGATAACATTTTACCCAAGTAGACAAACATATCCGCTCTCTCAAGATACGCGCTCACAACCATTGTCCCAAAAAGAAGTCCAAGAATTGGAAGATCAATGGCTGCATGAGCAGCATTAGGCGTAATAACTTCGAAAAGAACCATAAGCATGGCTCCTAGAAGGGACCCTGCAGTTCTCCCTATGGGTAGGAATGGAACAGCTGGGAAAACAGCTAGAACCCAGAAAATTGCAAATGCAATTGAGCCAAGAACCACTTTTGGTGTTGAAGCTAGAGGCATGATGATCTTTTTGGGCTTTTTGGAGATTATAGTTTAAAAGGCCAAGCTATAAACTCTGCTTCTGTTCTGTTCCCAGAATTTGAGCAACTTAAATCAGATGTCCACCTGCAAAAAAATGAAAGTATTTTATATATTATCGAATATGTCTTCAAATTGTGCTTGCATGTAACATATCCCTCCACTGCATAGACAACACTGTTAATAAAGCGCCAAAGCATCGTATAAGAAATACCTGGACGACGCCTTATTGTGATATTTTTTAACGTCGTGTAAGCGGTAAAATAAGTATTGTCTAAGTGTCTTTTTATGATAGTATTAATATGACAACAAAAAATAATGGAGGTCTAGTCACTATAGCCTAACAAGTAGAAACAAACATGCAATCGCATTGGTATAAAATTTAAGCCTGGGTCGTGGGCCGACCTAGAATATAGGTTCGATATTGACATAAATGCCTACATCAAAATAAAAAGCTCAAACATCGAAATAAGAAGTTTATTGATTAACTTATACGAGGTTTTGGTAATATATTTTTTTGTAGCTGATAATTTAAGCCTTGTTGATGTTGAAGCATTTAGTAACAGATTAATTACAACATCAAAAAGTTACATATTCCATAAAAATATTAATACTTTATGTAGTGGCATAATAATAATTCGATCAAAAAGCATAAAAAATGGCATCTTTCGCCAAACAATAAATTAATTGGTGGATTTAGATATTTGTGATCTTAATTATCTAACCTTGTAGGTCTTTTAAGTTACAAGAATATATATCTAGTAGGCAAATATTATATGCATTATGTTATGAATATATGAATGTAAGTTTGGTATATATATATAGTAAGATAATCATTTATAAAAATAGATGTCTACCATTCAAACCTCAATGTTAGAGATACACACATATATTTATATTTGTGTGTCTATATTATACACTCAAAACAAGTACTTCGAATTCGTGCTTTTTCTTACATGTCTTTGAAGCTTTGCTTTTTTTTCCTTCAATATAAGTACTTGTCTTTTCTATTATAGAAAATTGCAATATTTCAACATTTTTATTGCCCTTTTGGACTATCTTTTCTTATCAAATCAATTTATTATTGTATATATATATACTTTTATCGTTAATTTAAAAAACAAAGTGAATGCTTAAGAAGAAAAAATACCTCATAGCATACAATTGTATGAGAACGGTTTCGGTTCACTACCGTTCACTAATTTTCATTAATCAACATATGTAATTATCTGTTAATGTAAAGATGGTACATGTACTAAAATATACCATTGCAAGATGGTACAAAATAAAATATTCATAAGGAATGTAACAAAATTATTCTATGTACCGGTTTAGTTCATCAACATTCCTTAAACAAATTGGTACAGATTATATAAAATGCAAAAAATAAGGTTTGATAATTGACATTAATGAACTGTTTTTGATAAAATGATACGTATTACCTATAATATACCAAAACAAGAAAAAAAATATTTTAAACAGGTACAATATACCTTTATTAATAAATTACTAATGCACAAAATTTAATCAACCGTAACTTTTCACAAGTCGGAACTCATATAACATTGAGGAGGTCCCCTCACCTGAAAGAGAAGTGAAGTGTCCCAAAGAGCCTAATGGTTAGACAACAACAAAATGAAGAACTTCGAAGGCATAAATGTTATGAACTCAGAAGCTACTCTCTTTTTATGATAATGTTTTATCATGTTTTTATGAATTGCAAAAGCTTAAGTAAACTATTTATAGAGCATTTGGGTCACACTATTAATTAAAAGTTGAATGAAACATTAAATAATCAATTGTATTTTGTACCTAAGTCTCTTTCCATCAATCAAACAAATACTAAAATCACCTCTCGTTTGCAATTTGTTGTCATTTTTATGGTTGAAATTGGAATAAGGCTAGCACTAATGGGTAATGACATTAATGAATTTTGTTTGCTTTTCCCTTTACCTAATACCCTACGTCAATAATGTGCTTAATGTCCGAAAGGTATCATTACTACTACGTACTCTTGTTATGTATTAGTTGAGATGAATATTGCCAATATAAAAAGAATAATGGCACCTTTAGTTACCTATGTTCATGTCGAGAACGATTACCGTTGGCACTACAATTCATTAATTTTCATTAATCTACATATATATAAAAAATTCATTAATTTTCAATGTAAATGGGAGAGAATACTCCAATGTACCATTCGAAGATGGTACAAATACAAAAATTCAAAAAAAATATATAGCAAAATTATTTATATGCCGATTTAGTTTGTGTACCAGTGTACATTAAACAAATTGACACAGATTACCTAAAATAAAAAAATAAAACGAAACTCTTATTATTTTATTTGAATATTTGCGACAAGAAATGAATCCTACAGGTTGTTCCGGCTCGATATCGTCAAGAATTCTAAAATAGGTTTTTAAATAGAAATTCGGGGGTAATTGTATTATTTTCCTATGATAGCACCCAATTTTCCGATTCGGCGGTTCGATCTATGATTTCTCATTCCTTGGATTTATATCAAAACTTAGATAATTGACATTACTAATTTTTTTGATTGTCTCATCTTTCCCCTCACTTTGTTCTTCAACTTAAAAAATCACCACCATTTACACCACAACCAACCACTAACACCTGCACCGGGGGAGGATCCAGCTGGTTCCAAGTGATAGTTCAACACATACATTTTTTTTAACGATTTTAATAAATGTTCAAACAAATATAACACAATAATGACAATTTTATTTCATGTTTTTTAAAGAAGGTTTTTGGTCCATAGATTTTTCGGCCTAGAGAGAAAAATAAGAAAACAGTGAAAAGATTGGGTGCATCAATACTTCCATGCATCAGGTGCATCAGGTACCCATTTAAAGGTTTCACGTGGGTACTGTACCCACTTGAAACTTCATCATTGGTACTTGTACCCAAATTGTACTATAACAGTGGTACAATACCACATATTTATCAATCCAAAATAAATATGTGGTATTGTACCATTGTTATAGTACAATTTGGGTACAAGTACCAATGATGAAGTTTCAAGTGGTACAGTACCCACATAAAACCTTTAAATGGGTACCTGATGCACCGGGTGCACCGAATTATTGATGCACCGAATCCGGACTCAAGAAAACAAGCGACCTTAATCCCGGTCAAAAAGCTATAAAGTACAACTTTCATGTGATAAAGATAAATTTTCAAAGAAAATGTAATTGTTGTTTCATAAAAGTTATTTCAATAATAAACAACACAATATACTTATAAACTTCAACGTTATATTCTTTGAGAAATGAATCGATTATATGTCTACATAAAAATATTGTTTAAATAGAAAGAGGAGCATAGAATTAATATTTTTAAAAATCTTCTCATTATGAATGGACAAACCGGACTAAGTATAGGATGCAATTCACTGATATAAATCATGGAAAGTTGTGGAATAATCCTCATTTAAGTTGAGTGTGTATAAAAGGTTGTAGAAATGTGTCCACATATAAAAAGCACCATATTTATGTGTTGATGGAAATTAAACCCATGACCTCCAATATACAAGTCCATCATATAACAAACTAAATTACTACATTTTTTATACTTCAACTAAACTACCGGGAACTATATGAGATCCGCCCCTGACCACCACCACCACGTGTTCAACCACATATCACATACCCCATCTCAACTAACAAAATCACCACTACCTACACTATAGCCAATCAACACCTTCTACACCAAAAAGCAATCTCACACTCCCCCATAACAACATGTAATATATCATGGCCCTCTTTACCCCCAACATGAAAAATGTGACCCCTTCCCACTTGAACATGAAAAACGCGAGTTAGCACTTGTGGATGGAACGTCAAACCAATTTATGTAGATAGCAATGGGGTGGACTTTTACAAGGGGTTGGCGGGCACCGCCAAGTATGTGTAGAAGACGGATAGATTTGTGGTGGTGATAGTAGTGTTAGTGGTTATGATGAAATACTGTTTGGTTGGCCAGGATTTTAAATTAAGGGTATGAGTGTGGGTGGCGTGGAGATAAGGTCTTACATTGAGGGTATTGGTGGTAGTAGGTGGCATGGTAAGGGCAGGTGGTGGTAATGGTGGTGAAATAGGGAGCCGCCGAATAAAATACCCCAGCTAAGAGGAAGATTTGTCGACTAATAAATAGCCCCTATTAACTTGCTGAAATAAAAAAAATACAAATAAGAAATTTTTTGTAATCTCCTTGAAAAGAGTGCGGAGGGTTGATGGTTGATGAGATGGTGATGAAAATCAAAGAAGAAGAAGAAGAATGGAGTTGATAATATAATCAATCAAAAAGGCATAGTTCTTGTTAGTAATATTTAGAGAAAAAAAATTTAAAACAAGAAATTCAAGCTATTATAATGTAACAATTTTGTATGAAATTTAACTATTTAATTATATACTAAAGGTATGTAGAGAAATTGAGAAAATTGTCAAAATAATCCAAGTAAATATGTGTAAGTTGCAGTTTGGTCCCATTTAATATTTGGTTTGCGAAAATGGAACAAAATATTGATATAAAATGTGTATTTTAGTCCCAATTTAACAAAAACATTAGTTTTAGATGAAATTGTGATTTTAGCCAAATTTGGGGAAAAAAACAAAGATTTATCAAAATTAGCTGGGCAAATACAATTATAATGAAAGTTGGGGCCACAATCAAAAAACAAACATTTAATATTGAACTTTACATAATAAGAACTCAAAACACTTTAACAATGGAGTTAATCGAATAATCTAATAATAAAGGCTCTTCCTAGTGACCAAAAGATCTGAGTTCGAAACTCACCTCATCGCTAATTTATTAAAAAAGAAAAAACACTTTAACAATGAACTGAAATTTGATAAAGCGGACAAATTTCTACTCCTCAAGAACATCCCCTTTCAACTGTGCTTACCAACTAAACCTTTAGTAATAGTAAAAGAATCACCACATATTACGACATTTTCCTTTTCTTCCTCAACTAAACCTCCATATCCAAATTGATGCTCGGAAGCGAAAGTATTCAAGAATTGCAAGAATCGCGATTGCCACAAACTTCCAGGACTATTATTATTGATGTTAAGGAAAAAGAAAAAAACAGAAAATTAAAATCAGATTTTTACTAAAATTATAACCCTAAATAAAATTCGGGAAATCAATATTCGAATTAGGGAAATTGAAGGCTTCAATCGAAATGTGATTCAAAGTTCATTGTATGATTCGAAATGTTATGAGCTGTGAGATTCTAAGTGTTTTGAGCTGTTATTAGATGTTTGATTTTCAGTTTTGGCCCCAACTTTGGTTATAATCCCGTATTGATGTGCTCATTACGCTAAAACTTTGTTTTTGCCCCAAATCTGGCTAAAATCACGTTTTCTGTCTAAAACTAACGTTTTTATTAAATTATGGACTAAATTGTACCTTTTGTACTAAACTCTGACACCATTTTCACATACCCAATATTAATTGGGACCAAACTACAACTTGCAGTTATTTACTAGGACCATTTTAATAATTTTCTCTACAAAACTATATAATTTTTTTAATTGATATATTCAAGTATAGAAAGATAAGTATTTGAACTTTCTTACCAAGAAAACACTTGTAAACATTTGCTAGTTGTGTTTGTAAATGAGCCATCTTATCATTTCAATATTAAGTAATCTTCCGTACTCATATTTGATTATTTTTTATGAAAATAGTGAAGATTAATGATTGTCTTAATATAAATGCAGTAACATTACTTACCATGTATGTTGTATTAAAATAGCTGAGTTTAAAAGCAATAGAAAAGGTTAACTTTAACCTTAATGGTCTTGTCGCCCCTGTCCTACTAGAAAGTCGCGAGTAGGTAAATCGCGTGATGTGCGTCAGATGGTCAGGGGACTTGAGATTGTGCGTTAATCACTGCCACAACAAATTCTGCCACATAGGAGATTCGAACCCACGCGTTACAAAAGAGTCAAGGCGTGATGCTACTCATCCCAAGCTCTTCATCACTTGACCTGTGCCCCGAGACAGTCTTAAAACAATAGTGTTGATTGATAGCACACATACATAACTTCGAGTTTTTATTCAAATAACATTTATGAGAGTCAATTGCCGACATGGTCCCAATAAGTGTGACCCTGGTGCAGTTTGGTCTCTCATAGTGACAACGTGACGAATTAATCTCTATAGTTACCATGCGGGTTAAAATTTGATCCCGAAACCTTTAGTGCCATAGTTGACTAACGAGCAAAGCAATTTTAATGGGGTTTTTTGGGCCTGAAATGTAATTTGTTTAGTCTTTAGGGTATTTGTGTAACTTGATAGTGGTCAGTTGTATTGAGGTTTCTATTGTTGTACACTATTATACAAACATTTTTTTTTTCCTTTTTTTAGACTTTTTTTCCTTTTTTTCTAGTAAATGAGGTTCGATTTTGGTAGTTTTGTTAGCTAAAAGTTTCGATTTTGAAAAAAAAAAGTCTGTTTTCATAGTTTTTGGCAAAAAGTTTGATTTTGGTAGTTGTTTGGCAAGAACGGTTCGATTTTGGTAGTTATTTGAGAAAAAGTGTTCGATTTTGGTAGTTGTTTCGCAAAAAGGTTAAATTTTCGTAGTTTTTCCAGAACGGTTCGATTTTTCGTTTTTTCCCCGATTCTTTTTCGATATTTGGTATGTAAAAAGAATTCAATTTTGGTTGTTGTTTTAGCTAAAAGTTTTAGTTTTGGTAGTTTTAAAGTTCAATTTTAGTAGTTGTTTGCCGAAAAATTTGGTGTTTCCCAAAAAGGTTCGTTTCCATAGTTCTTAACTCAGTTCCTTTTAGACCGTCCCAGTCTATTTTAACTCAGTTCAATGTTACTATTGAACCATCAATTTCTATTGTGCTTACATCTGATTCATGCTCTACTTGAAATCTGAAACTTTATGATACTAAAGAGACTATTATCCTCTCTGTCTCTGGAAACCTGCTGGAAAGAGATGTTAATGATGTAATCAACGTAACTACATCCTTTGGAACTACCAATGGCAGCACCTCTATGTCATTGGATGTGTATCTTATGGAAATTTTGTTGTTGGGTCTTATCTTGGCCGCTAATAGGAGACCCACCTCCTTACATGTCTTTACTGATTTGATTTTCTCACAAGTTTTTGCTAGACAGGGGCCCATTTTGGTTAAATCGAAGGCATGGAAGGACTTTTGGGCGGATAATAGGATGGTTGATTTGACACTTCATTGGAGAACGATTTTGTCGGATCTATCTACTGACTGTTTTTGTTTCTCCTCCTTTTGTAATAGTGCTTCAAATCATTATGTTTATAACTCCTACTATTTTGTATTTTGGCAATCGTACAAAGGAAAGGATATTTACCTTCCTTTGTAAGTTTGATCTTTATCTATCAAAAAAAAACAAAAAAGGTTCGATTTTTTGTAGTTGTTTAGCAACAAGTGCTCGATTTTGACAGTTTTTCGCAAAAAAGTTCAATTTCGTAGGTTTTGCGCAAACATATTAAATTTCTGTAGTTGTTTAAGAAAAAATATTTGATAATGGTAGTTGTTCGGCAAAAAGTGTTCGATTTTGGTATTTATTTGCCAAAAGACTACCAAAAACGAACTTATTTTGTCAAAATTGAAACTTTTTGCTAAAACAACTTGCAAAATTTAACCCCTTTTACTAGAAAAAAGAAAAGAAAAAAAATGAAAAAAAGTTGAAATTAGAAATTTTAGAAAATAATTATAAATAATTAAAAACTACCAAAGCAGAACTGATTTTGCCAAAATCAAAACTTTTAGCTAAAACAACTATCAAAATCGAACACCTTTATTAGGAGAAAGAAAAGAAATAAAAAAGGAAAACTTGCCAAAATCGAAACTTTTAGCTAAAACAACTACCAAAATCGAACCCGTTTTAGTAGAAAAAGAAAAGAAAAAATAGAAAAATAGAAAAAATGAACTTATTAATTATAAAAAATAATTAAAAAATTGAAACTAAATATAATAGCTTATTAATTATAGAAAATAATTATAAATTGAAAAAATAGAAAACTAAAATAAAAAAGACATTTTTATTGAAATCTAATTTGATAAATAAATTAATTTATTAATTATAGAAAATAATTATACATAATTAAAAAATTTCTAAACTAACATGAAAAATTTTCAGACCATGAATTGATAGTTAAAATATACAATCTATAATGCATAATGTACAAAAGACTAATGCATGAAATAAAATCATATTGAAGTGTTTATGATGTGGAGGTACAACTTTTACTGTATATTGTACAAGTGGTCAATGTAGCATGCGGAAGGTACAATTTTTACTGCATATTGTACAAGTGGTCAATGTAGCATGCAGAAAGTACAACATGTACATTTTAGCCCCAAAATTGCTTTGACTGTTAGTCCACTACGGTAATAACGATTTGAGGACCAAATTTTAACCCGCATGGTAATTACATAAACTAATTTGTCATATTGCCACTACCAGGGACCAAACTATACCAAGATCACACTCAATGGGACTATATCGGCAATTTACTCATACTAATGAGATTAAATACCAAGGTAGTCATACTAATCACCAACCAATTATTATATATTAAGCTTTTAATAAAAGTAGGAGTTTTCAAATGTGCCTTATTAGGACACATGTTAAGAACCTATAAGGAAATACAATTGATAATTAATTGCATTTGAATTTTGAAATTTGAATGTGACCTTGTATGCTTATGAATGTGACCTTGTATACTTATGAATATTAAATGTTATTTTCATATTTAATGCTTAACATATGGCTTTAGGGCACAATTTAGAAAGACTCATAAAAATAATAGATAAATTAATACTTTATTTTATTTATCATCAATTCTCATAACAAACTGATATGAAGAAAATATTATAATATTAAACCAGTTGTAATATCACTTATTAATTGAAACATTGATACTCACAAACCTTATAAATTGAGAATTATTTTGAGCACAAATATAAAATATCCTTTATTTTATGCTACAAATTGAATGTTATAAAATATCCTTTATTTTATGTCAGAGTTAATTGTTGAAATTGTCTCAGTAAGTGGGTGACTGTTGCAGTTTAGTCCCCGTAAGTGGGATCGATGCGCAAATGGTCCCTGAAAGTGTGTAACGGGTGCGCATTTGGTCCTTAAAGTAATATTTTTGTGATTTTACGTAAATAAATGCTAAAATTGGACCAAAAATGTAATTTTTAAAAGTTTGGCTTGGCGACACACTTAAAACTTCATTTTCCGTTTCATTAAAACTTTGATTTTGATGATTCAGAATGCGTTGGGAAGTTATTTTCATCCTCTTTAAGAATATGAATTCAAACCCTAGTTTTATCAACATTAAAATTTTCAAAACATTTCTTTTGACAAAACATACACGAGTAAGTGAAATGGTTAGTCAAATATTTATGTCTCCCGTTGACTTTCTTAAGGGCAAAAAATTCATTTCACGTATATTATTTTAACAACAAAAAACCAAAAGGAGTAAAATTATATTATGCTCCCAAATTTGTAAGTGTAGTAGTTAAGGGAGGGGAAAAAAGTACTTTCAATTTTTTTAAACTAGATGTGAAATGACTAGTTTGCCCTTAGAAAGTCAACGGGAGACCGAAATGGTTGACTAAGCAATTGGAATCATTTTTGGAAATTGAGTGAGTGAATGGTGAAATGAGTAAAACAGCAGTGATGGTTGATGTCTTTTGCCCTTGTTTTTATCTTTGTTAGTATTCTCATACCCCTCATGCATATGGTATTTTGTTATTGTCAAAATGAAGAGTTAGTCGATATGTGATTATCCGATTTTTTTTATTTTGATAATAACATATCGACTAAGTCAATGTTCATTTATATATGTTTCTTGAATAATTTAGTCTTCAATCATAGCTAAAAGTCTTTTGAATAATCTTTGTTAAAGCTTGTATATGAGAAATATTTTTCAAATCAATTTTTGACAAAAAGATGATAAGTGATTCTATGTATGTTTTATCAAAAGAAATGTTATGAAAATTTTAATGTTGATAAAATTGATGTTTGAACTAATATTCGTAAAGAGGATGAAAATAGCTTTCCAACGCATTTTGAATCATCAAAATCGGAGTTTTAACGAAGCGAGAAATGAAGTTTTAAGTTTGTCGCCAAGCCAAACTCTTAAAATTACATTTTTGGTCCAATTTTAGCATTTATTTACGTAAAACCACAAAAATGTTACTTTAGGTACCAAATGTGCACCCGTTACATATTTTCAGGGACCATTTGCACATCGGTCCCATTTACAGGGACCAAACTGCAACGGTCACCCACTTATTGGGACTATTTCAACAATTACTTCTGTTATGTTACAAATTGAAAGAGCACATCATTGTCCTTGTACTTGGTTCCTTAACTGTCAAGCAATATACCATGTCAGGTATTGCCGTATTGGAGTGAAATAATCTCTAGCATGTAACAAGTTACCCGACTCGCTACAACAACCACTTATTAAGGAAAATGACAACTGTAGATGCACTAAGTAAGGGAAATCGTAACCTTACGTAGTACTAGTACACATATACTTGACAAAAATTATGATGAAAAATATTTATTTTATCAGAAAATTGATAAAATAGTCCACGATGTATCACTAGATTGCAATTTTGTCTCTAATAGTGACATGGTTACAATAGTGTGGTCCCCTTCTGTACACTTTCCCCGGTTCCGTTGCTACCCCGAGCTTTACGCATTCTGCTCGTTCCGTCCTTCGCTTCAGGGTTCATTTGCATTACCATCTAATTGAATTCAAGAAGGGTTCTTATGAATTATAGGCAAAAAACTTTGTATAAATCGACACAAACCGTGTGAATCAATACACTATTTGATTTACACGGTTCTCAACCATATGGTATTCCAATTCTTTTTTTTTAACTTAATTTAAAATAATAAAAAAACCTTTATTTTTCATTGTACAAATTGTACAATGAAAAATAAAAAAAATACTCTTTGTTTGTGTTAAGATGCACACCCACATCGGATATCGGTGTCCTCTCTGGTTAATATATAAGATCTTGGGCTACTCCCCATATTGCCAATTGGTTTTAGAGAGGAACCCCATAAAATTTTATCATGGTATTCGAGCCTATCGATTCTTGAGGCCTAAATACACATTTCGCTGCCCCTGCCGGTGGGTTTTCTACTATGTAATACTCACCGGCGGGATTTCGTTGATCTTTTTCGATATTATTTTTTTACAATATTTATTGAATTTTTCGTTTTCTTGAAATTTACTAGTATTATTATTGTTGCAAACTCATGGGAATTTAGACTAATTACCATGAGTTTGAGGAGGAAGATAAGGATTATGAACATGGGAGTATCCCATTAAAAAAAAAGATAAATCAATTTATTCTACTTCGACTTGAAGTGGAATTTTGACCAGATCTGACAGGTTCGAAAAGAATGGCGTTCCTGACAGTTATTGATTGATGAATTACGCATTGTCTGGCGAGTCCGATACGCATTGTCTGGCGAGTCCTATACGCACTGTCTGGCGAGTCCGATACGCATTGTCTGGCGAGTCCTATACGCACTGATCTGACCGGGTTCGAAAAGAATGGCGTTCGTGGGAGTTCCTTGATTGACGATTGGCGATAAGCGTTGTCTGGCGAATCCGACACGCACTGATCACGGATCCGACTTGATCCAATATTTTTGTTTTCATCTTTACTACTTATTATTGTTGTATTGCAAACTCATGGAAATCTATAAAATTACCATGAGTTTGAGGGAGGGTGTTAGGCTAATGGACAATTAACCTTAGCCCATAAGCCTGCATAATAAACTAGGGTTAGGGCATATTCACTTATAAATATAGGTGATCTCTATATTGTAATGAATGATCGATTATCATTAATAAAATATCTCCCTCTATATTATTACAGTTTGTTTTATTCATCAAAATAAAACTATCTATAAAAGAAATTAGATAAGATAACTTCAACCTTATCAACCGATAAGGAAAGGACAAAATCAACGAAATAAAAGATAAAAGTATTCGAAATCTAAAATATTTAATTGTGGCCAAAACATTGCAGATTAATCCCAACGTTAATTATTCTATTCATTTTAAATCTCTAATCGTGTGTTGGCGTTAAATTTTTTTGAATGTCACTATTGTGGACCAAACTACTATCTGGTGACACTATTGGGAACTATTTCAACAATTTTCTCTCATTTTGTTATACAATTGTTGGAAATCCAAAATTTGTACATTTGACTTTATTTAAAACAAGCTCAGCATGACGATTTTTGAAACTAAAATTTTTCAATTAACTACATTAATACAAGGTTCACTTGTAATGATAATCTAGCTTAGCTACACTGTGTAAAGATGTGAGACTCGTAATTTTTAATAATCTAATTCTTTATCAGTTGAGTAATATATACTTCGGACACTATAATAGTGGATTAGTAGTTCTCAATATTACTTTTTCCACGTACTCATCATGTGGGATCCAACATCTTATTCTTGTAAATGAGAATAAAATGGAAGAAGTGATAGAAACATGTGCTTCTTTTTTTCAAATAGACATCGATTTTTGACAAGTATGTTTATGGCTCAAACATTCTACAACGAAGAAGGTCCTCTCTACCATTCATGTTTTTCACTTAGGTGCCAAATTATGCGATGATTTAGATAACATTTGGAGGAGCTTAACGTATACATGCATGAAACATCATTTCATGTAGTCATCTAGAAGCAATAATCAAGATTGTTTAATCATCACTCTTTCCAATTAACCTAACATTTCTAGTGTTTCATTTCTATGGTGGAAAACAATTGGAAGGACATTGATGGAATGGCAAGAGGACTATTCTTATTGATGTTGGTGGTCATATGTTGAGGTAATTGTCAATTTACTCTCAAATGTATGTTAGTGCAGAGAGTTAGTCAAAGTTTTTCTACGATATCAATTGTTATAATATTCGATTATTAACAATATGCAGAGAGATAATATAATGAGGTTGAGTGTAACTGTATATGAGTTAAAACATATGGTCTATCTAAACCACTCTTGCCTAATAAAACTTTAAACATATTTGAGGATCGATTGGCGCAATTAATGACTCTATATTTATGAATATAGTGGAGATAAAAACAAAAAGTTGGGTAAAAAAGATACATTCCTTGAAATTCAAAACATCATTTATATGGTAATATATATTACACTTGAGGCGACATGGTAACTCCTTTACCTCTATGTTCAATTAGCCTATGTTTTTGTAAATATTCCATTTAGGTTTTCATTCCATGTCAGTTTAGTTGACAATCAATTAGTTTTTATACATTTTGTTAAGTGGCATAACCCATAATCATAAATAAGGATGACAAATTTGACCAAATTCGACGGATATATATCCAACCCAAACCCATCCTAACAAGTTGGTGTTTTGAGGTTGTTATGGGTTTTACAATTCAAAACCCATATGGGTTGGGTAGGTTCGGGTAATGAATTGATACATTAGGGGGTCGGTTGGGTTTTGGATTGTATTACTAAATAGCGGGTATAACGAAAACCCTCCTGAACCCTACCATTCCTTCATATATGTATTAATAACAACTTAGAGTTAATTGCTGAAATGGTCCCAAATAGTGAGACGCAGTGACACTTTGGTCCCAACTAGTTAGCCGATTACACTTTAATCCTAATAGATATTGGTAGTAGAAGTGTTACAGTGGTCCCCCGACTAACGGTTATGTTAATATTTGATGATCAAATGGGGTTTTGAGGGAAAATTAAATTTTACAAAATTTCCACCCAAATTAGTGTTGGAATATCCCGGGGTTGTAAGACACAATGAACTACGATAGTTCATATGTCTAGAAAACCCTAATTCGTTGATCGTTAGAACTTACACAATAGAACTAGCTCATAGAAGTATATGTTTAAAGATAGTGTGAATATGCTACAACTAACATAATCAAAGAGTGTGGCTACAAAGATATACCTTTGAAGCATGAGCGGAAGCGATATGATCTTCAAGTGCTTATCCCCACACCTTGCTCCTTGCTTTTTTCTTGAAGAAATTTCTATCACCAAGGTGATATGGAACTACTATGAAATAGTCCACACCAATACCTTAGATAGCAATAAGACACACTTGGACTAGTGTGTGTTATTGAGGAGTGTGTAGTCTAACTACTATAGCAAACTATAGAACAATTTCTATACTCTAACACTTAGAGTTTTGCTAGAGGGTTTGAAGATGAAGTGTGTGTGTTTGTTTTTGTTCTCTAACAAGAGTTGTGTGATACTTAGCTTGATATCTTCACATTCAATATCATCTTATGATATAGAATGGATGATGAAACATATTGCACACTAAACAAACACATTAACCATCCATATGGTTAATGCCTCTTGGTCCATGGAAGATGCTCTTACAAGAGTTCTTCCCAAGGGATACAAAGCCTTCCCAAGGCATAAAGTAGCCACCAAGATGTCAACTCCTCATAATGATGAGATTAGTTAATTAATCTTAATTAATTAATTAAATCATATCTTGTTTAATTAATTCATTAATTAATTAAATCATTTCAATAAATGATAATATATAAATATATATCTCATATATATATATATATACACAAACCCTAAATAGTGCGTCCGGAACTAATTCCGGGCGCACCATTGGTTCGGTCGAGACACGATCTCGATCGAACCGAAATTCCTCAATATGGATCAAATCCCTTATTCACTTTCGGGTCACTACTCGAAAGTATCTTCGGTAATTGTTATGTGTGTGACCTCATAGCCCGAGTAACGAAAGCATCGGGATTCAACGTATAAGACCGTATACTCGAATCCCGAAGATCATCGTGAGAGCCTAGTCTGCCATTCGATGACCCCCGGCATTATCTCGGGTGAGACTACTGATAGTTCAGATAACTATCGGTTGTTGAACCGTATATATAGATGATATAGTTCACGGGCACTAATTGAGGAAATTGACACATCAATTTCCAACACTCCCACTTGCCCTTGGACTATTACCAATGTTTTGGATGTACATTTGCATCCTTGTCACATGATTCCCTTTGTCCTCGGTTTTCGTCATAGGCTAAAGCAAGAAAGCGTGTCGCCAACTCCTATGACATAATTTCTCGGAACACGAGATAGTCTCACTCCCGTTCATAACGGGTGAATTCATAAGTAAGACTCACTCTCCGAGTGGCCAGAAAAACCTTCCCTGTATACCAGGGTGGACAAAGACCCTACCAATGCATCACCGATCATCTCACCACTACATTCACATAAGACCCAACGTACCCCATTACCACCAGTAACGGATGGGTCCGGAAGTAGTCAAAGCCTCATGCTCACGTAGCATGAGAATGATATGCATGTAGGTCTCAGAACCTCTATCATATGGCTCGTGTGAAATATAGGACACAAGATCTCTTCTATAATTTCACAACGGTCACTGTCCAGTACCATGTCAAGACTCTCTTGACAATGAACCCATGTAATGATTTGGACCATCCTTTTGACTTAAGAAACAAAGTCAAACGAATCATTACACACTAGTTTGGTTGTGTCCGTTCCCAAAACGTTGGGACACACCACTAGGGACAATGTAATCACCAAAGTTCTTGTCTTGAAAAAGGGGTTTCTTAGCCAATACACTTATTGGCTCCTCTTCAAGAACTCGTGATTACATGGGAACTAAAATATTTATCATACAACTATGATTAAATACACAATTGTTTATTCAAGTGCTATAGAAGAATAGTCAATCAATAAACAAGAAGTAATACTTTTATTCAACAACAAGAGTTTTACAAAAGTATACTTCATACATATAAAACAAATAAACTGAAATAAAGCTCCCACTAAGACTAAGACCACTCGGACCTAAGCCTAAGTCCAATAACTGAAGTATGGAACTCATGTTTAGTCTGAGGTAACGGTTTAGTCAAGGGATCAGCTGCGTTGTCGTCTGTATCCACTTTGGATACCTTGATGTCACCTCTCTGGAACATTTCTCGGATGAGGTGATACTTCCTAAGGACATGTTTGGACTTATGATGAGCCCTAGGTTCCTTAGCCTGTGCTATGGCTCCAGTGTTATCACATAACAACTCAATTGGACCATCAGCGCTAGGAACTACCCCAAGCTCAGTCATAAACTTCTTAAGCCAACATGCCTCCTTGGCTGCTTCAGAAGCTGCAATGTACTCGGCCTCCGTAGTAGAATCTGCAACTGTGTCCTGCTTGGAACTCTTCCAACAGATGGCTCCACCGTTCAGGCAGAATACAAACCCGGTCTGAGAACGAAAATCGTCTCGATCGGTTTGAAAACTGGCATCGGTGAAACCTTTTGCAATCAACTCCTCATCTCCGCCATATACCAGAAACATATCCTTAGTCCTTCTCAAGTACTTAAGGATAGATTTCACAGCGGTCCAATGGCTGTTGCCTGGATTCGCTTGATATCGGCTGGTCAGACTCAGAGCGTAGGATACGTCTGGTCTAGTGCACAACATGGCATACATGATAGATCCTATGGCTGAAGCATACGGGACTCTACTCATGTTCTCCTTCTCGACGTCAGTGGTGGGGCACAGACTTTTGCCGAGAATAGTGCCAGTTGTCATAGGCAGTATTCCCTTTTTGGAATCGATCATATCGAATCGTCTCAGAACCTTATCAATATAAGTGTCCTGTCTCAGGCCAATCAACCTATTGGCTCGATCTCGATATATCTTGATTCCAAGGATATACTGCGCCTCTCCTAAGTCCTTCATTGAGAAACACTTACACAACCATGTCTTGACTGACTCAAGGAGTGGTTTGTTGTTTCCAATGATCAGTATGTCATCTACATACAGGACTATAAATGCAATGTGGCTCCCACTTACCTTCTTGTATACACAAGCATCCTCCTCATTCTGAATGAAGCCAAATTCTTTAATTGCTTCATTGAATCGGGGTTCCAACTGCGAGAAGCTTGCTTGAGTCCATAAATGGATCTCTGAAGCTTACATACCTTCTTAGGTCCTTTCGGACATGTAAAGCCTGGAGGTTGTGTCATGTACACATCCTCCTCAAGGTTTCCATTAAGGAAAGCGGTCTTTACATCCATTTGCCATATCTCATAGTCATAATATGCGGCAATGGCTAAGAGGATCCGAATAGACTTGAACATGACTACCGGCGAGTAGGTTTCATCATAGTCAATACCATGAATTTGTTTGAAACCCTTCGCCACTAGTCTAGCAATAAATATGGACATTTCCATCTTTATCAAGCTTTTTCTTAAAAACCCACTTACACTCGATAGGTCTAGCACCTTCGGGTAAGTGAACCAATGTCCAGACATCATTCTGGTACATAGAGTCTATCTCGGATTTTATGGCTTCAAGCCATGACTCGCTATCTGGCCCTTTCATTGCGGCACCATAAGTATAAGGCTCGTCGTCTTCTATCAAGAAGGATTCCCCATACCATCTATCGGGAACATGACGAGTCCTACTGGATTTCCTAAGGGTCGGTACTTTTTCAGGAGTCTCATCTACCGTGGATCTAGGGTCCAAGATAGGATCCACCATGAATGGAGGATCTACTTCCTGAAGTGAGCCTGCCGAGTTCGTTAACTCGACTTGCTCATTTGATGAGACACTTGGGTTCAATAACCCATCTCTCTTATTCAATGAGTCTCTTGAGTTCGATAACTCAACTTGTTCATTAAACGTGTCGAATGAGTTCATTAACTCATTCGGCTCATCATCTTGAAATTCTTCAAGTTGTACCGTATTTCTGACATTTCCTGATAAGAACTCTTTCTCAAGGAAATGTGCTGTCCTAGCCACGAAAATCTTATTTTCTGGCTTAAGGTAGAAATAATACCCTTTGGTTTCCTTTGGATAACCAATGAAATGGCACAAGTCAGCCTTTGGGCCTAGCTTGTCTACGTTCAATTTCTTGACGTAGGCCAAGCAACCCCAAACCCTGAGAAAGCTAATCTTGGGACGTTTCCCAAACCACATCTCATATGGTACTTTCTCAGCTGACTTGGTTGGACAATTATTTAAGGTAAGTGCGGCAGTTTGCAACGCGTAACCCCAGAAGCTGACATGTAGGTCGGTTCGACTCATCATGGATCACAAACTGTCTAACAGAGTGCGATTCCTCCTTTCGGACACACCATTATGTTGTGGTGTTCCGGCCGGTGTGAGTTGTGAAACAATTCCACAATCTCTAAGATGAGCGTCAAACTCGTGGCTCATATATTCGCCTCCTCGATCGGATCGAAGAGTCTTAATAGTCTTGCCGAGTTGATTCTCTACTTCATTTTGGAATTCTTTGAACTTTTCAAAGGCTTCACTCTTGTGCTTCATTAGATAGACATAGCCATAACGACTAAAGTCATCCGTGAAGGTAATGAAGTAGGGAAAACCACCTCTTGCAGGAGTGTTCATTGGACCACATACATCGGTATGTATTATCCCCAATAAATCACTTGCCCTTTCACTCGTTCCAGTGAAAGGTGATTTGGTCATCTTGCCCAAAAGGCATGATTCGCATTGGTCATATGATTCAAAATCAAGTGACTCAATAATTCCACTTTCGTGGAGTTTCTTGATGCGATTTTCATTTATATGACCAAGTCTGCAATGCCATAGGTAGGTAGGATTCAAGTCGTTAGGCTTGTTCCTTTTAATATTTACGTTATATACCTCATGGTCCTCATCTAGTATGAAAAGACCATTTTGGTTTGAAGCTTTTGCATAAAGTAAACCATCACGATTAATAGAACACATATTTCTTTCCATAAGGATGGTAAAACCATCATTGTTCAAAACAGATATGGAAATAATATTTCTAGAAATAGTAGGAATACAATACACATTATTTAAAACTAAGACCATCCCGGATGGTAGTTTTAAATCTATCTTGCCCACGGCAACTGCAGCAACCTTTGCTCCATTGCCTACCCGCAAGTCCACCTCTCCCTTCCGAAGAGCTCTACTGTCCTGTAGTACCTGCATATTTCGACAAATATGAGAACCACATCCTGAGTCAAGTACCCAAGTAGAGTTATTAGAGGTGATAAAAGCTTCAATAACGAATATACCTGCCGGAAGAGTCCCACTCTTCTTGTCTTCGAGGTACTTCTTGCAGTTCCTCTTCCAGTGACCAGGTGTATTACAATAATGACACTGGTCAGTCCCCTTAGGACCTTTAGCCGGAGTTTTGGAAGTCTGGGCCTTGACTGTTTTGATAGATCCAGTCTTGGCCTTTCCCTTCCATTTCCCCTTGCCTTTCTTAAAGGCCTTCTTGTTCTGAATCATCAGAACAGAGGGAGTAGGGGTAGAGCTCTTCCCACACTTCAACGCAGTATCAGCCGTGCTGATCATGTTATGCAACTCCGATAACGATTTATCGAAGTCATGCATGTTGAAGTTCATGACAAAGTTACCAAACTTGTCAGGAAGGGAACGGAGGATTATGTCAACGGCCAAATCCTTGGAAAACTGAGTTCCCAAAGACTCAAGTCTCTCGATGATCCCAATCATCTTGAGAACATGAGGACTGGCCTGTTGACCATTGGATAGTTTGCAATCCATGAGGGCACAAACAGCTTCGTACCGCTCATTTCTTGCCCGCTTCTGGAACATCTCTTCTAGTCTGCAGTACATGTCATATGCTGCCACATTTTCGAACTGAATCTGAAGATTCGGTTCCATGTTGGCTAGCATAAGACATTGGACATCCAATGCATCATCCACGTGTACATCATATGCACTACGTTCTAGCTCATCGGCATTATCTCCGGGTGGTGGAGGAAGTTCTTCCTTAAGAACATACTCGACTCTCTCGTGCTTGAGAACGATTCTCAAGTTACGAGACCAGTCGTTGAAGTTATTGCCATTGAGTTTACACTTCTCAAGTGTAGATCGGAGTGAATTTGAAGTTGATTTCTTAGCAGTTGCCATCTAAAAACATGCGAGTATGAAACGACATTCAGCTTAATTTATATGTAAAACATACGATACAAGTAAAGCATGCTTGAAATAATAATACGAGTACCAACAACCCCTCGAAGTGTACAAGTATACCAAGACCCCATGGACTTGGGTATGAGCGGCACACGCAATCATCCTCATAGTCCAATCCATGGGTAAGTCCTACTAGACTATCATATATTAATCATCCAATGATTATATATGACTCTTGGCGTCTATCATTAGTCGTTTTATGACACTATAGACTTCCTTTGCCAAACGGGCCGGTTCGATGGGCTAACCTGTAGCCACGTTTTAAGTAACCTTAGTTCACCATAAAGGGATGGATTACATTTGCCGGTTCGATGGGCTAACCTGTAGCGCATGTAATCCCATTGCCTCCTATTCCTATGAATCAAAGTGCCCATCTAGGGATGATCCACCCGAAACGTAGGAAAGTTTGACAACTTTGAACTTAAGGTTTGGCAAACACTTAATTATAACGTGGAGGGGTTTAGATTAAACATGTAATCCACATTTCATGCATATCACAAAAGGTATACATATACGTCAAGAAAATATATGTAAGCATGAAACATGACATGAATAATAAACACTTTAAAGGGACGTGATATGGCCTAAAGAACATTAAATAAAACTAGTCTAACTAGTTCTAAACTAAGTCCTTGGTCTCCGTCTTCTTGGACATCGCCATGCTCCAAGTCCGTCTCTTCATGTCTTGTTACATAATCAACTTTCGCATTAAATGGCACATGCGCCGCGAAAAAGAAATGACAATACAAGAATGTAAAACGACACATGCGTCGTATTTCAATATCAAGGACAGTACGCAGACTGTATTTCGAATAAATACTAGGCCATATCAAATCCCCATTCCATTCAGACTACAGTTTATATATGCATAACACATTATACATAAATCACATAAACATGCTAGGAATGGAATAAAACACACAAGCAACACACAACTCACACACATACTCACATTCAAATAATGTGAACATAGTCATACATGCATATCATAACCTTTAGTTGTCCAACAACTAACTTAGCCAATTTTAGGAAGTTCTATCATAAGTTCAACATATTGAACTAATAACCCGATTTCATTCAAAGAGACTTAGCATAAGTTATATTTGTTAAGGTTTGAAATTCATAATAATTCAAACCTCAAACTTCCTTTCGATACTCAATTAATCAATTTAATTAGTACCGATTGGATAAAATCAAAGTGCTCCCACTTACCTCCACAAGACTCGCCATAAGACGATCTTATGTTGGAAGAGCTAGATTTTGACATACATGCTAATTTTAAACTATTTTAAACTTCTCAAAGAATGTTTTGGACTTATAAGATTATTTCCAAAACAATCTCTAAATCACCCATAACACACCGAAAACGTCCATAATCATCAAATGACTTTGGACTTAATCGATTTGTTTTGTTTCGAAATCATCAAATGACTTTGGACGTGCATGGACGCGTCCAGGGGGGACGAACCAGGCTTCGGGCCAAGGCGTCCCGTATCCAGGGAAAGCCGAGGGTGCGCGTTCCAGTGGAGCCGTGTCCTTGGCTTACCTGGACTCACGCGCAACTTAGGTTTTGTCGGGGAGGGTTTTCCGAATGCGAAAATCGGCTACGGTTCATATATCGACATATATACTATATGGTACTACTTTAAACACTTCTAGAACATGTTAAACGTGTAATATAGCTCATGATACCATGTTGGAATATCCCGGGGTTGTAAGACACAATGAACTACGATAGTTCATATGTCTAGAAAACCCTAATTCGTTGATCGTTAGAACTTACACAATAGAACTAGCTCATAGAAGTATATGTTTAAAGATAGTGTGAATATGCTACAACTAACATAATCAAAGAGTGTGGCTACAAAGATATACCTTTGAAGCGTGAGCGGAAGCGATATGATCTTCAAGTGCTTATCCCCACACCTTGCTCCTTGCTTTTTTCTTGAAGAAATTTCTATCACCAAGGTGATATGGAACTACTATGAAATAGTCCACACCAATACCTTAGATAGCAATAAGACACACTTGGACTAGTGTGTGTTATTGAGGAGTGTGTAGTCTAACTACTATAGCAAACTATAGAACAATTTCTATACTCTAACACTTAGAGTTTTGCTAGAGGGTTTGAAGATGAAGTGTGTGTGTTTGTTTTTGTTCTCTAACAAGAGTTGTGTGATACTTAGCTTGATATCTTCACATTCAATATCATCTTATGATATAGAATGGATGATGAAACATATTGCACACTAAACAAACACATTAACCATCCATATGGTTAATGCCTCTTGGTCCATGGAAGATGCTCTTACAAGAGTTCTTCCCAAGGGATACAAAGCCTTCCCAAGGCATAAAGTAGCCACCAAGATGTCAACTCCTCATAATGATGAGATTAGTTAATTAATCTTAATTAATTAATTAAATCATATCTTGTTTAATTAATTCATTAATTAATTAAATCATTTCAATAAATGATAATATATAAATATATATCTCATATATATATATATATACACAAACCCTAAATAGTGCGTCCGGAACTAATTCCGGGCGCACCATTGGTTCGGTCGAGACACGATCTCGATCGAACCGAAATTCCTCAATATGGATCAAATCCCTTATTCACTTTCGGGTCACTACTCGAAAGTATCTTCGGTAATTGTTATGTGTGTGACCTCATAGCCCGAGTAACGAAAGCATCGGGATTCAACGTATAAGACCGTATACTCGAATCCCGAAGATCATCGTGAGAGCCTAGTCTGCCATTCGATGACCCCCGGCATTATCTCGGGTGAGACTACTGATAGTTCAGATAACTATCGGTTGTTGAACCGTATATATAGATGATATAGTTCACGGGCACTAATTGAGGAAATTGACACATCAATTTCCAACAATTAGTATAATCAATTTTGATTTTACCTTAATTCATTCACTTTAAATCCAATTTTAGTGATCTAAATGAATTGGAAGCTCTTGTTAACCCCTTTAAAAATATGAGATCAAATGTGAAAAATTAAAATTTTAACAAATCTCATCTTCAGATATACAAATTTCAATAACAAATTTACAAAATATTGCTCTCATTTAAAAGAGTCAATCAAGATCAAAAAAAAAAAGCAACATAAAAGTTTAAGCATAATGCAAATTACTCATTAAATAGATTATGTAGACAAAACTAAATAAAAATAAGTATTCTCTCCAATCCAAAAAAAGTGTTGTATGACTTTTTTTAAATTAAACTTTAACCATCAATTATTAATTATTACTTATCTTAAAAAATATAAAATTTATATAATTGGATTCGTCTTTCCAAGTATTTTCATAATACAATTTTTCAATTTTAAAAAAATATAAATAAAGAATAATTAAAGGTCAAATATTTATCTTGATATGTGAAAAAGATAGTTTTCTAAAATTGAAGGGAGTATTTGATATCAGTTAAAAATGTGGGAATCGTATATTATAATTTACTAGCCGTTTGTACACAGTCTAGCCTGTGCGAACTTATTCTTCTTACACAATTTCTTTTTTGTATAGCTAATTTGATATTGATACAAACTTTATAACATATATATGAAAAAATATGTATAAAGATCATATATTCAATTTCAAACTGAATTTGAAGGAACATAAATACATCAATATTACATATAAAAATATACAATTTTAAATTACTTGATAAATAGTTAAATGGAAGTTATTTTTTAATATCAACACATGTCACATTTTGATTGGTCATATGAGAACATGGGGCTTCATTTTTATGTAAATATAACTTTCAATTCCCCCATTTCTCAATTATATATAGAGTAGATATATAGAGTAGATAAATAGTTAAATGGAAGTTATTTTTTAATATCAACACATGTCACTTTTTGATTGGTCATATGAGAACATGGGGTTTCATTTTTATGTAAATATAACTTCCAATTCCCCCCTTCCTCAATTATATATAGAGTAGATATGAGAACATGGGGCTTCATTTTTATGTAAATATAACTTTCAATTTCCCCATTTCTCAATTACATATAAAGTAGATATATAGAGTAGATAAATAGTTAAATGAAAGTTATTTTTTAATATCAACACATGTCACTTTTTGATTGGTCATATAAGAACATGGGGTTTCATTTTTATGTAAATATAACTTTCAATTCCCCCTTCCCCAATTATATATAGAGTAGATACGTTGATTTTCACTAACATTATGTAACATTAGACAATTATCATATCTATTGTCTTCAATTAATGTGTAAACAATACATGATAATTGTCATGATCTTGTATATCACCAAAATATGAGGAAATTGCCGAGGGAAAAATGGAGGAAAAAATTGTGGTTTTGGGTCTTCATATAGACATTTCATTTAGGAGGGAAAAATTGAGGAATAAAGTTATTTTTGGAGGGAAAAGAGTTGGAAATTGCAATTTGGCACCAAAACTAAGTTAAAGTAACTTAAGGTAAGTTAAAGTATTTAAAATTATGTTTTTGCCCCATTTTAACCCCAAAACCGCGTGTCAACGTTAAATTATAACGGAAAAGTTAACTTGGGGACCAAACTGCAACTTTCTGGCCACTTTCGGGGACTAATCTGCACCGGTGCCACTATTGGGGGCCAAAGTGCAATCTGGTGCCACTTTCGGGGACCATTTCGGCAATTTTCTCCCAAAATATCGTACAAAATATTTCTTATAAGATATCAAGGCCAATATAAGGTAACTTAAATCGTTAAGTAGCACAATAATCATTCTCTAATTACCTTTATCGTAGCAATCTTATTGTCAAGATCATATGAAAAATAAAATTTTGTCTACATGATAACGTGAATAAAATGGTATAAATTATAATACTTGGTACATACGTTTCCAAATGATATCGAATACTAATATTTATTTAATTTTGTATACATGATTTATTATATATTTCATGAGTAATTTGCATTGTGGGTTTCAATCTTTAACGTTATTTTTCTTCTATGATTTTGATTGGAGCTTGTATATGAAAGTAATTTTTTATAAAATGTTTATTAAAAGCTCTATATCAGAAAATAATATTTTTCAAAATTGAATTTTTTTTTTTAAATTTTATCTCATATTATTAAAGGAGTTGAAAAGAGATTTCAAACTCATTTTGAATCATCAAAATCAAAGTTAAAATGAAAGAATTAAGGGAAAACCAAAATTGATTAGAGTAACGTGGGCGAGACATCGAAAAATTGTACTTTTGCCCAAAAGGCACGTTTGACAATCAAAATTTAACATAATAGTTAGTCCGGGTCCAAACTAGAACACTTTTGCTAATATGTGTGACCAAAGTACAATCGATTAAGTATATGGGACCAAAGTGTAACTATATCCTATTAATTCTATAAGCCAAGGTATTTTTTTTTTGTAAATTAGCGATAGATGTGAGTTTCGAACCCATGACCTTTTGGTCACTAGCAAGAGCCTTTTTCACTAGGCTATTCGATTAACTCATAAGCCAAGGTATTAAATATTTACTTACATATATTTAACCAAAAGTTAAGAACTTACAATTTTGCCCATAAAAATCAATGTAAGAAGCATCTTTTAAGATTATATAGGATGGAAAGAAACATACAAATACTTATATAAGAAGAAAAATAATATGGAAAACTTATCATTTTCTAATAATAACACTTTGATAGTAATTGATGATACCAAAGGGTAACATTTAGGAATAAATTTATAGAGACACTCTCGAATACTCTTCTGTTCTCTTTTATTTATCGTTGTACCCATTTGCACGTAGATTAATAAAAAATAAAATAGATTCAAAAAGTACATTGGAAATGTAAAATTACAATCAATTGAAACTACATAATTGGTTGGGTGATAAATTCAAAGTAAAAAGTAATTAAAAGGTACATTGAAAATGTAAACTGGTAACTAATTATGCTAGAACGATAAGTATTTAGAAATAAAAATTTGAGGCTAGAACGATAAGTAAAAGAGAACGGAGCAAATACTTTTTACAAAAAGGTTTTAAATTTGTTATTCAACATTTAAAATTATAATTAAAAACTCATCATCATGAGATTGCATGTAGAAGAAATATTATTCACATTTTTGTATATGTTATTAGTGATTAGGTTTAGAAATTAGATATTATGATTATAAATTTGGGATAGAGGCATTGTGTTGGGGATCATACATAAGAGTAGGGATTAGTAGGGAATAGGGATTAACAATATATAAAGAATAATGAATGATGGACTAAAATATTTTTTTTTATAGTTATATTAAAGAACAACATTCATACAACAGTGGTAGTAATGTACAAACAAATTAGAGTATTGGATATTTAGGGTATTCGTGATTGACCCTTAATATCCTTACAATTTACATATTGAAAACTAGTGCTATAGTCAGATCTCGCAAAAGACTCCGAAGGAATTACAAAATGAGATCTAAAGGGTGACATAAAAGTTCGAAGTGACTTTAAAGTAGTAATATTCGTGGGAATTAAAACTAAGATATTATCCTTAGAAGGTTGTTCTTGCCAAAATGTTTTTCATGTTTATTGTTTTTGTATCCACGATAGATGTTTAGAAAGTACCTGTGAAGTATAGAGATCACAAATATTTTATAATTCAGAAGAATTAATGTTCTGAAACGTAATTGAATAAATCATTTTGTAAATATACAAGTCACTGTTGCCGTCATATATATAGAGACACATTAGGAATTTTGAATGATTTGGTGGGAAAGATCATACGTTAAGGTATTGAATTTGAACATACGTGTCGATGTACAATTTCAAGAGCTCTCCACCAAAGATTTAAATGCTAAATTTACCAGAAAAGGTTTTTGTGGCTCAAAATAAAATTATCAAAATATGCACCGTTACCTAGCAGAATGATTACAGCTTTTCTACGAAAAGATTTCAAAATTAATTAATTTGTGGCTCAATCATACTAACTCGACATCAATGTTTGTAAGTCAAATGGTAAACGTACATCATATGAATGAGCTTTCTAAAATGAGGTAATTATCGAAATAATCTTTAATAATAGAAGATTGATGCACTTTAATTTGGTTTTTATAAGTGGTAATGGTGCAAATGATTTTTGTAAGTGTGTATCATGTGCCTAAATGATCCATAAATTAACACCTTCGTTACAAGTTAACTATTATACTTACTTTTGGGCCATTTTAGCAATTCTAATAATATTTGGGATAAATATTTATTTTTAGATTTTTTCAAAATATGACCGCAAAATGGTCCCTATAAATGCGATGGTGTGCACAAATGGTCCTCGTAAATGTATATTGTGTGCTCAAATGACCTTTAAACAAACTTAAATTTTCATTCTCCGTTATCATTTAACGGTGACGTTAATTTAGGAACCATATGCACACACAATAGATACTTACTTGGACCATTTACGCATCATTACCACTTCTAAAGACTAAAATACAACAGTCGATCATTTACTGAGACTATTTCATCAATTATCTTCCCTTACATTATAAAGTTCTTGATTTTTAGGATAAAATACCTACCACCCTCCAATCAAAGAATTTTGAACGATTTCACTTTCTACACATATCTTTAATTAAATAAATTAAGACCGATAAGATGGATGAGTCACTTTGCAGTAATTTGTAAATTTTGTCCTACTAAATTCTGTCGTGAATTGAATGGTGCAACGTCACATTTAATTGTTCTTATATTATTATAATCCCCTCTTGAACGGGAAAGACGATTGAAAGGGAAAAAATGAAAAGATGTTACCTATTCTAGCTATCTAGTTGACAAATGGTTCCTTGTTTATTTGTGTTCCATATCCAACTTGATCCAACATAGTGGGTGGTCTGAGGTTATTTTGTCATTTGTGTGGGGTCGACGCCCGGCAACTTTCATGAAACTGTGCTCATTATGATTTTATTAATTTAATTACTCGTAAAATAAAACAATTAGTTTGGCCTAGTGGTTATCGACACATGCCTTCTCAATGGAGGTTATGAGTTCGAGATCTGACGAGGGTCCAGATATTTACGGATGCATCTGTCCCGATGTGATAATTGGTTAAAAAAGATTTAATTAAAATAACCATATTTATGAGTTCATGAAATTATATATTTTTGTTGGTATCGTTTATATATTTTATTTATTTCAAGTATTCAATTGTTTTAGTAATAAGATAACCTAGCGAGTTTGTCGTTAGAACTGTGGGCCTAGGGCAGCACAGCGTCAGCGGCCACACTTTCCGGTGCCACAACATCCATGATCCATCTCCATTAACACTAGATTGTAAGAAGAGAGTATTTTACGCAATGACAAAACTAACTTTCTCCATTAGAAACAATAGGGGTTTTTTTTATATCATATTAAAAACTTAATCTAGATGATTTCAAATATTTTTTAATTAAGTTTAATTTGTTTGTTAATTACTTTTTGTAATGACTGAATCAAATAAGATCACGTCAAAATCTTTATTAAATTTTTAAGTTAAAAATCTTGACTTAATTTTATCGTCTGAATCAATTAAGAAGGCATTGATATTAAATTTTCATATATATCATCTACCTCACGCCTCTTTCTATTCCTTCCTCGCGCCTCTTTTCTTCCTTCCGCCATCTCTCTTAATTTTTTCTGTATAAACCACAAAAAACTACACTTTCGCTAACAGAGAACAAACAACTGAAGCAAATCACCCAAATAAGGTGAATGTTTTATACCTTTTTATTTACTCTATATAAAATTGATAACATAAAAATATAATAATTTTCATAATAGCAATTTCTTGTATTTTTTCTTAAAGAATTTTTTGATAGTTTAGAAACTATATTAATAATTATTGAACATAGTTAAATTAAATAATTCATAAACTATATTAATAAATATGGTTAACTTACGCGAGCATATTGCTAATCAATTTGGACCTCCAAGTTAATTACAAAAGAACGAAACTATTGCATTTTACATTACAAATATATAATTTTTGAATTCTTAATATTGGCTCAGTTATATTTTTCTATCCTATTGAGATTCTAAATAAAAAAATGTTTGATTCAATTTTTGAAGTTATGATACAAATTTAAAATATTTATTTATTCATATTTATCATTTTGTAATTATTAATAAGTTAATAGTATTATTTTTATGTAATTTTTTAAAGCTGAAAGTGAAATGTGTGACTAACTTGTCAATATAAAGCAAATTCAGTATTTTTCTTTGAACTGTTATCAAACAATTAAACATATCCAGTGTACAACTTAAGTTACAATTCAGCATTCAGTTTTTCAGATTTATCAAACATGCCCTAAAACTAGTGATAAATTCTTTTGGACGAATATTTTGACGCAAAAACATAAAATTAACTCCCCTTGTTTTTAAATTGTAGTATTTGAGATGATTTCAATAGGGGCAAAATGTTCTGCCCCTTTTAAAAGGTAAACCGGTTTGGAAGGACCAAGGGGAGAGGGTCGAGACAGAGGAGGGGTGGGGGGAGGACGAAAGAGGATAGACAGTGAGAGGAACACGGGGAAGGTGGTATTAGGTCAAAGGTGGGGCGGGAGCATATGGGACGAGGAGGAACCAGATGGAGTAGGGTGGAGGGAAGGGAAACGGTATGGTGGGAACCTGGAGAGAGTAGGGTGGTAGGAGTAGGAAATACGAGAAAGGAGCGCGGGTGAGGGGAAAACAAGAGGGAGGAAAGTGGGGAGAGCGAACCAGGAGGTGGTGCGGAGGGGAGGTGAATACAATGACGAAAAGTTCAAAATAATATATTATTTATCTTAAATATTTATTAACATTGTAACTAAGACCCAAATAGTAGACTATAATCATTAATAATACGTATGTGTTAACTTAATAAGATTATTACATATCCACTACACGTTTACATGGATCATTAGTATATTGATATTATTTAGAAGGACCAAAGTATAATAATAACTCATTTACTAGGATCATTTCAATAATTTCTTTTAAATAAATTATAATCATTATAATTTAACGTTTCGATTAATTTGACGATCAAACTGAAACATATGTGAAAATAATGTAAGGTAGTTTGTCCAACTATAAGTGGTGAATCTATTTGACTAGTAAATAGTACAACACAAATTAATCTACTATTAGAATTGTTTCGGTTAATTTGACCATCAAACTGAAACATATGTGAAAATAATGTAAGCTAGTTTGTCCAATTATAAGTGGTGAATCTATTTGACTAGTAAATAGTACAACACAAAATTAATCTACTACTCCCTCCGTTTCTTTTTATTTGATTGTTTGGAGGAAAAGTACTTTATTAAGAGATTGTGAAAAATTACATTGAGATTTTAAAAAGGTGTATTGGAATTGTAAAAAGGTGCATTGGAATTGTAAAAAGGTGCATTGGAATTGTAATAGGTTGCATTGAAATTGTAAACAATCAAATAAAAAGAAACATGGAAAAAATGCTCAAACAATCAAATAAAAAGAAACGGAGGGAGTATTAGAATTGGCTATTTGCTTTTGAAAATATTCACTACGTAAAAGCCGTAGTTACTATTTGGGACTAGTTTGATTGAGTTGCAAAAGTGACCTAATTAGTATCCGTAGACGTTATAATAGTATGGTAACTGGTGATAACTTCATTTCTCGACTTTGTCTATAAAAAAGAGTGATAATCTGAGACCATTTTCGAATTTGTGATCTTTTGGTAATAACATTTTTACACCTTTGAATTTTCGATATCCCACATTGAATATCGATGTCCTCGCGGATTAAAATATAAGATCCTGGGCTACTCCCTCTATTGCCAATTGGTTTTAGAGTGGAACCCTATAGACTCTTAACATGGTATCATGAGCCAGCCCAAGTTATTGAGGCACGTGTAACCCGCCGATGTTGTTCCGGCAATTAATACCGACATGGAATATTCCGCCGATGATTGGGTTACACGTGAGAGGGAGTGTTAAGATGCACGTCCCACATCGGATATCGATGTCCTCCCGGGTCAATATATAAGATTCTGGGCTACTCCCTCTATTGCCAATTGGTTTTAGAGTGGAAAGCTATAGACTCTTAATATTGTATCAGAGCCAGGTTGAGTTAGTGAGGCACGTGTAACCCCGCCGATGTTGTTCCGGCAATTGATACTAGCGAGGAAAATTCCGCCGACGATTGGTTACACGTGAGGGGAGTGTTAAAATACGCATCTCACATCGGAAGTCGATGTCCTCCCGGTTAATATAGAAGATCCTGGACTACTCCCTCTATTGCCAATTGATTTTCAAGTGAAACCCCATAGACTCTTAACACAATGTAAGTGAGTACATATTCACCATATAAGATCCTCGCGTATGTCACATGTTTCTTCTTCTTTAATTTTCTCTATACTCTAGTTGTTGTATTAGTTAAAAATTTGTGTATTCGTTATTTGTAATAGTCGTTGCAAATATAAAAAAAGAAAGAAAAAAAGAATCTAAATTATCTTATATATGAAATATATGAAACCGTCACACTAATGGGCCCCATGCACCATGTCCTGGAGTACATAAAAGAGGGTGAAAAGTTAAGGTACATTAAGCTTTTCGTTCATTAATGGTTCATTAATCATAAAAGTGTATATTGTACCCATTTAAGTTATATTTTTTTTCTTCTTTTGGTACATTTTAAGTAATGCGTACCATTATGTCAAAAAAAAATTCATTAATATTAATCATCTAAGCTTATTTTTTAGTTTTAGATAATTTGTACCAACTTGTTTAATAAATTTTTGTGTACAAACTATATCGATGTATAATATCATTTTAGTACATTTCTTTTGAACATTTTACGTTGTACCATCTTAGACAGTTAGAAGGATATATTTTAGTAATATATGTACCATCTTTAAATTAAAAATAATTGTATATGTTTAATGAGCATTAATGAACGGTATTATTAATGAATCGTAGTCGTTCTCGAGCGGGATGTGTCTCACCTGATCATCATGACTAATTAAACCTTTCCTTTTGACCATTGCAACACTATATCCGTTCCTTAAGAGAGTCAAACACATACGCTATAATTTTTTACCAATTAAATTATACCTTGATCGGATACTTATTTTATATCTCTTCTTACTAACGGCGTATAACCAACAACTCCCTAGTGATGATAACAACATGTCGTGCTTTTAAGACAAAGACTAGACCGACAAGTGATGCAATAACGAAATTTCAACAATATTAAATCCTGCAACAGTTGTGTGACAGGCTGAAAGTGAGACATAATTAAAATGATAGTTAAGATTATATAGGAGAAAGTTGTCAAATCCCTAAGTCATCCAATTAACATTCAAAACCTATATATACTTCCTCTTTCTTCGTATATTAATAGTGTATATATAATTATAAATATAAAATCTATTGTACAAGAATAATTCCGTCCACGACAAATAGTGTAGCTCATCTTTCCCATTATCAACTATCTTATCATACATCAACTAATAAGATACTATGATTAGGTTGGAGATTATTTTATTGATTAGGTTGAGAAATTGGACTATTATGAAGAATTAGTATTATATTAAATACTTAGTATAAAAACAAGAGGGTTAATTATAAAAGATAGACGAAGTAAGATATCCTATATATCTAGGAATATAATATTGCGCACATTTTGAATAGTTCTCATGGTCATGAAACAACCTACTTCTCATAATAATAATAATAGTTCTCCCATGAGTTCATTCCTAAAATATCGCCCTCTTTAGAAAATTTATTAAGTTGTCTTTTCATTAAATTTTACTTCAAGTACTTTTGTTATAAAAGAAAAGGTTGAATGGCAATCATAACAGTCCTGTTATCCCCTACTCTGGAGAGTCGTGAGGAGGTAAATAGTGGGATGTGCGTTAGATGGTCAAGGGTTTTGAGGTTGTCCGTTAACAACTTTCATAACAGATTCTGCCTCATAGGAAACTTGAACCCACGTACTGCAGAAGAGGCAAGGTCTGATGCTACTCACCCCAAATTTTTTACCACTTGACTAGTGCCCGGGAGCTAAATATTTTGTTTAATATAGTTACTATAAACAGTTACAAGAAATTTTTGCAGTCAATGACATTTTTGTTCAAAATTGCCCTTGTATTTTTATGCCCTTGAAACTGTGAAAGTACATGTAATACGGGACGAAATAGGAAGATATATACAGTATTAGCAAGCATTTATTCAACACAAAAGTATAATACCCAAAATTTTAAAAAATTATATGTTGACCCCAAAAATCATAAAAATGCATTTTGGCCCAAAATGTTGAAGGATTTATTTTTAGAACCCAAAAGTCATAATAGTACTAATAGAGATAATTGCAACAATGGTACTAGTAAGTATGGATTGGCGGAGTTGCACTTCATTTAGTCCTAGTAAGTGGCACTGTTGCAATATTAGTCCCTCATAATGTACATATGCTGCGCAAATAGTCACTATTTTGATGGCACCGTTAGTTTGAAAGGTTTTTGGATAAATTTTGGGTCAAAATGAAAATTTTAAAAAGTTTGGTTCCTATTTTTTACTATAATTCACAATATTATCATTATTTTTATCATTATTATTATTATTATAACTATTGTTTTCATTATTATAATTATAAATATAAATATAAATATAAATATATTATTATTATTATTATTATTATTATTTTCAACTAGCAAAGCCACCTAAGTCAAACAGGAATCTGCCTTCTGTGCCGGACCGATTTCAACAATGCTGCCGGAAAAGATGACCAGTTTCCGGCGAGACAAAATAAAAATAATATATTTATAATTATAATAATAATAATAATAATAATAATGAAAACAATAAGAATAAGAATGATAAAAATAATAATAATGAGAATAATTATAATAATAATAATAATAATCACAATAATAATGAAAATAATAATAATGATAATAATAGTGAGAATAATAATGAAAATAATAATAATAATAATGATAATAATAAGAAGCAAGAACATAGTTTTGATCCCAAGTTTTCTAATACATGGCCCAAACTTTTCAAAATTTTCATTTTGACCCCAAAAGTTGTCTAAAAACATCAAAATAAGGACTATTTGTGCACCATGTGTATACTACCAGGGACTAATATACTGCAACAGTGCCACTTATTGGGACTAAAGCGCAACTCCGTCCCACTTACTGGGACCATTGCTGCAATTATCTCGTACTATTTTGGCCCTAAACGTCCTAAAAATTGTATTTTGGCTTCAAGTGTCTTAAAAATTGTATTTGAATTAGATATAGATATTAATATAAACATGATTGGATAACGACGAAGTTATTAAATTAAATTACTCTTATATTATCAGGATATATTGTCGAATGAAAAAAAATTATCATGTAAAGACAAAGTTATTAAATTAAATGAAGTTTAGTCGAAGGAGATTTATTAAAGGAAGATAATTCTTTATGTACTGTGAACAAATGGGAAAATAAAACACAACCAATTACTTACATGTCTAAAGAGAATAGAAGCACAACACTTATGAGTTGATGAAGATATTTTGGCTTCATTCAATCACATTATTTTACAAATAAATTGGTATGAATATGTGCAGTTTATATATCATCCCCTTATGAGTGTTAATCCAATTGCAGTGACAATGATAGTCGAAGGAAATCCAAACACTAAATGCTTCCAAAATGTAAGATTGTAGCCAACAGGTTGCGCCCGACGTGCCTGCTCGCACACGATTAAGTTCGCGGCTGATCCGAGCAGTGACAAGTTCCCCGCCACAGTGCTAACCCAAGCTAGGATCAACCACGCTTTCTTCTCACTAGATGGAGATATCGCGGCTGCTGAAGCCGCGACTCTACTCCCCAGCATAAGTACTGAGACATCACGAGTAACAACGTTTCCATTAGGACGTAGGCGACAAATACAAGTGTTAATTATACTGATGATGAGTATATATACCTGTAGGCACATTTGAAGCAAAATTTGATAAAACGAGGATAATAACTGATAGAAGCGCGATTCCACCAACGTGGTCGATTCGCGAATAAGGCTCGAGGGCATCCCAAAAGGCTCCTGGGATTCCTGTTTTGTTGAAGCCCTCTATTGTCATGAACATGCCGCTGAAGAACACCAATAATGAATATGACACCTGAATTCATTATAAGACGAAGAGAGTTAACTATCGATGTGAGACGAATTATCTTGTCACAAATTAGTCTTTACTGAAAGTGGCATAAATCTTACATTATAGTCCTCGAAAGTGAAAATGTTACCTTGTCTAGACAAGGACTAGCGTCCTTGAAATCGAGAACCATGAGGGCTAATGCTGCAGCGATGGCCGTCCACGACATGTTCAATCCCATTAAGAAAGAAACAAGCATTCCAAGTGTGATGAGATAAACACATGATTTCCATAACGTTCTCTTCCATTTCTTCTTAGGCAAATCATCACTCTCATGACTATACACATTTATCATCCCATTAGGAGAATTAATCGCAACGTTCGGAGACCTAATCTCTCGATTAGGCGTCCAAGCAACTATGGGGGACCTCATTCCTCTGTTTCCATTCAAACCACCATTTGGTGACTTGCTAATTTCCTTACTGATGCTTCTCAATGCCCCATTAGGAGACTTGTAATTTTCGCCCTCGGTCCGGTGCTCAAGAGCCTCGATAATGTTCACATTTTTGTCAACAAGAGGGGATTGAGAAGTATTCAGGGCATCATCCTCCCACATATGAGAATCTTCAGTTGTGGGATGTGCCATTCTCGCGGGCGTGAAACGATGAGCTCCTGCCTCTTCCTCAGTGAAAACTTGAGATTCTGCAGGAGTTTGAGCTCCTTCGATGTCTTTCTTCTCAACAGTCAGAACATTCCAATACATACAGAGCAAAATCGCCGCGTTAACAACAATCCCAAGAATCATAGCTGGGAAAACTCCCAACAGAAAACTCCCAAATGAGATCTTACTTTGAATTGCAATCACTAAATTCTGAGGATTCCCAATAGGGGTTGCAGAGGACCCAATGTTCGCGGATGATGCAAGAGCTAATAGAAAAGGATGAGGGGGGAGATTCTGTTGTCGGGCGATTTTCAGGACAAACTCTGTTAGGACTACACAGGTTGTGTCATTTGTGAAAATGGCACTAGAAATAGCCGAAATCAAGCAGATTCGACATAATAAATCCTTAGCTCCTTTGCTTTTCCAGGACAACATTTTTCCTAAGTAGACGAACATATCTGCTCGTTCGAGATATGCACTAACTACCATTGTCCCAAAAAGAAGTCCAAGAATGGGAATATCAATAGATTGGTAAGCAGCATCAGGACTGAGAACTTGGAAAAGTACCATAAGCATGGCGCCTACGAGGGCGCCTGCAGTTCTTCCAATGGGTAGGAATGGAACAGCTGGGAAAACAGCTAGAACCCAGAAAACCGCGAAGGCCATTGAGCCTAGAACCACTTTTGGTGTTGAAGCTAGAGGCATGTTCAATGTTTTTTGCTCGCGGAGGGGGGTGAGGGGTCAGAAGGCCAAGCTATCCACCTGCAAGAAAAAGAAAAATTCGGTCATGATGAGTTGATGAGTATGTCTCGAACGTGAAATCATATGGGACGGGAAGTGGCGGCTCTAGGTGTTCCAAAATACATGTTCGAAATTGGAATAATTTTGAAGTAGGTATTGAAAACACATAAATGCTAATTTTTATATTAATTTTTCTTGATATATATAAGTTTTTATTCTTTTTCAAACAAAGTGCTTGTTTGATTGAACGGGCATGAATAACCATACGTCCACCCCTGACTATACTGGGTGAAATATGAACGTTAGTTGGTTTGGTATTGGTACGGCAGTACCGAATGTATGTCTCATATGTTGACTATAGGAGACAATTGTCGATTTGGTCATAGAAAGTGGGACAAAGTTGTACTTTGGTCCCAGATAGTTACACTGTTCTCTTAAAGTGGCTCAAATGTTGCGATATAGTCCCTAATAGTGACAATCTTTACACATTAGTTCCTATTTTTTCGGGGACCATATTGCAAAATTTGTTACTTTTGAGGACTATATTGCAACAATTGTGATATTTTCAGGGAGTAATCTGGAACGTTGTAACCATCTGGAACTAAAGTGCAACTACGTCCCACTATCTGGATTTGTAATCAAATCTACAATTACCTCTTGTCTATACCGTTTTTTCAAAAGAAAAATCACCGCATGTTACATGCGTTTGGTAAATTGGTGCGGTGGAAATAAGTGTAAATATAATCCCATAAGATATGGAAATAGAAAGCCAGTCCGACCAAACGGGCGACTCGAGAAAACCACATTTTCACCATAAGACAAGAACAGATTCGTCTACATTATCCGTCTTTAATTTCTTCCAGTCCTTTTGTCTAATATCCGAAACAGGCAAAATATAATGGTGGTCTTAGTTTGAGCAATGCTTTTATTCTATGACTATATACAACTTCGTGTTACAAATTTTCTATTCGGTCCTCGTCATTGCAAGAACTCGAACTAACTTAGGCCTTGTATCCACCCGTTGGCCGCTAAGCTAAAACCCATACGTTCAGAAAATCTTGTTACATGCATAGGGAGAGGGGGTTTCATTATAACACAAAAAAGCTGTTTGATTTGCTTAATCTCTTTAAAATAAGAATTTGTAGTAGTACTAGAAGTAACCCTTAATACTCCCTCCGTCCTTAAATGATTGATACATTTTGATTTTTCATGGTCAAATTTTATAAAATTTGATCAATAATTCTCACTAAACGATAAGAAATAATATAGTCGTGTGAGATCTTGTTAGATTCGTCTCAATATATATTTTTGATATATCAACTTTTTATAATTTGTTCGCATGTAGATTAATAAACATTTATATTTTAAATCGTATTTTATTGATCACGAAAAGTCAAAATATATCAATCATTTAGGGACAGATGGAGTACTATATATCATCGAATTCTGATACTAATATCATTTGGATGGTTTACGAAACCTAATGTGAAAAAAGAAAACAATGCAGGTAGACGAACTCATATATGTCTAAAGATATATATATATATATATATATATAAATATGCTCACATATATTAGCTTTATGGGATACTTTTGAAATTTTACGTTTGTATATATGTGTGATCACCTTTAGTTTTGGAGTAACAATATTAAAACATTAATAAAAAGTCAAAAAGTAGATAGATTTTATATAAAAGTTAGAGAAAATGGAGTGTAATAATAAATGTTTCGAGTGTAAAAATCAAAATCGTCAACTATTGTCGAAAGACGAACTAGGTCATATCATTTGCATACATGTTTTATAACGTTCACCATTCTATCGCTCATGTTTTATTTTGACATTTTATATCACTCATGTCTCAATATCATGTTTAAATTGGTTTTAGAGTTAAGTTTTCCGTTAAGTTGGTATTATTAGTGGAATGTGCATGTCACATGTATAATTGTAAGGGGTAACGTAGTCCCGCAACATAAAATTAATCATATTGCGGGACTAAAGTGAATTGTTATGTTATTCGATTTTTTATTGCGGGACTATTTTACCCTCTTAATTATGCACCCACGTGCCACTACTAATACCAACTTAACGGAAAACTTAACCCCAAAATCAACTGAATCATATATATATTATATCAAAAATTCAAAATGAAACATGAGTGATTATCGAATGGTGAAATGTTGTAAAACATGTATGATCGATTATACCATTAACGCTTAAAAATAGTACATAAACTAACTAATAGGCAATTATAGTGAAATATAATAAGACACATTATCTCCAAGAAGGGTTGATATATATTGATACGTCCTAATTTAAAACTTAGGTCAGGTATCACTAGGTATTGAATCATCGACCTAAACTAGGTCACTCAAACATAAATACACATAAAATAAATTAATGAAAGAAGTAGAATTAAAGCATTTATGATACCTCGTAATTTGAAAATATATAAACTCGGCCTTCAAATGCAAATAGCCAAAATGCTTACAAACAATCTATCTTACGATGGGATTGTTTGACAAAGCTATTCATGCTATTTCAAAAAATGGCCTAACCTATTTATAGAAGTTTTTTGCCATCTTTTGTTTTTAAAAATTGAATTTTAAATTAAATAATCAAGTCTTTTTGTACCTATAACCCATGTCTCTTTCCGCCAGTTAGAGATTCAAAGATATATTAAAATCACCTATATATCTGGAATGCAGTTTGTTGTCACTTTTATGGTGGATACTACACCAGGAGAACATTAATATATTGTAAACAATAATGTTACAGACTTACATCTCACATCGGAAGTCGGCCTCCCGGGTCAATATATAAGATTTTGGGCTACTTCGATCCTCTATTACCAATTAGTTTAGAATGGAACCCTATAGACTCTTAACATGGTATCATGAGCCAAGCCCGAGTTAATGAGGCACGTGTAACCCGCCAATGTTGTTCCGGAAAATAATACCAACAAGTAAGATTCAACCAACGATTGGGTTATACGTGAGAGGGAATGATATATAAAATGCACCTCCCACATTGAAAGTCAGTATCCTCCCGAATCAATATATAAGATGTTGGGCTACTCCCTCTACTACCAATTAATTTTGAAATGAAAGTCATAACCTCTTAACAAATAACATATAAACTCTATATACTCCCTCCGTCCCTAAATGATTGTCACATTTGACTTTTGATGGTCAATAAGGCACGATTTAAAACATAAATATCTCTTATTTTACATGTGAAAAAATTATAATAAGTTGATATTTCAAAAATATATATTGAGACGAATCTAACGAGGTCCCACAACACTATATTATTTCTTATCGTTTAATGAGAATTTATTATCAAATTTTCTTGTAATTGACCACAAAAGTCAAAATGTGACAATCTTTTAGGGACGGAGGGAGTATTAGTTTTTGTTTGTTTTCCCCTCACCTAATGGCTAATACCATTCAAAATCTCAGTAGTATTACATATGATAGTTTATTTTGATAATTATTACAATCTACGTAAGTGATAATAGTGAACAGATGATTTTTGTTAGGGATATGATTTGAAATGAACCTTTCCAGATCGAAAATAACCGAATTTTTTGAAACATATTTAGATTCTGTCTTTGAAGGACTCGAATCGGATGTAGTTTGATTTATGCGAGAATCGATAAAAATTAATCTACACCGATGACTAATTTTACATTAAAAAAAAGTCTAATAGTCCCTAATTGTTGATAAAATTAACTTTATTCATTATTCATATACCGTATGTAACAATATAGATATTTAACTATATTTAAAGTTAATAATATATAATACTTTCAGTATTCGGTTTGTCAAGCATATAACTTATAATAATGTAATTGAATATATACGTATACGTGTCAACATACGATTTAGGGAACGTCCCCTAGCTATTATTGTTCCTACGAAGTGAATTAAAAGTCAATGGAAAAATAAAATTGTAATTTTATATAATGAATCATTTTCATATTAGCTTATCGGACTGATCATTATGCTATCATTTGCTTATGTGCTTTGGCTGCATGCGTGTTGATGTTCATTGGTTTACTAATACTTTGTAATTAAACAATTCACGTTGTACTTGTTACTTGTTAGACCTCCGTTTGGCTTCAATTTTAGTGAATAATGTACTCTGCGGTTAGATACGGGTTTTGTCCACCGTCCGATCCGAATCGAATCGATGGTTCTTTTGTCGGTTTTTAACTGATCGATTCGGTTTTGGCTTTTTTAAATTATACTACCTCCGTCCCTAAAAGACTGTCACATTTTGACTTTTATTGGTCAAACATAACAAAATTTGATCATGAATTTTCATTAAACGATAAGAAATAATATAGCCTTGTGAGACCTTGTTTTATTCGTCTCAATATATAGTTTTGAAATATGAACTTTTTATAATTTTTTCGTATGTAGAATATAATAATAGATATTTACGTTTAAAATCGTGTTTTGTTGACCACCAAAAGTCAAAATGTGACAATCATTTAGGGATGGAGGGAGTATTACGATAATCTTTATAATTATACTCCATCCATTTCTTTTTAATTGAAGTTTTCATTTTTGCGTGTCCAACTTTGACTATCAATGACTTTTTATTCCTTAGTTCAAAATATATATAATTTATATCGATCAATTTATATTGAAGAGTATTTTCATAAAAGTAACTTTTTATAATTTTTTATATTGTAATTAATTAGTTATTTGTTAATCAAAGTTAGAGACGGAAAAACGAAAAAGTCTTGTATTGTGAAATGGAGGGAGTATTAAATAAGAGCAGGCAGAGATGAAGCTTTTCGGGATTGATCCTCTGGCTCTCAAACTGTATTTTGGGAAATATGCTTTCCGTCATGTTATCTCACGAGTTTTTTCTTTTTGTAAATTAGCGATGGGGTGAGTTTCGAACCTAGGGCCTTCTGATCACTATCAAGAGCCTTTTCCACTAGGCTATTCGATTAACTCGTAATCTCACGAGTTTTAGGTTCATTTCATAGCAACTTTGCAATTCATGTTTCCGGATGAGAGATTAACAAATAAAGAAAAGATTGTTATTGTCTTATATTTTGGTGATTTCACATTTGTATTTCTTTTCTTGTATTTTGGACATTTAAACTTCGGAGTGTTTTATTATTTTATTGTACTTTGGACATTTTACATTTGGATTCTAAATTTTTATGTATTTGAATTACTTAAAGTTACCAAGTTTAATCCAAAATTCACTTTAATATCTAATTCAATAATCTATTAAAAATTAATCAACAAATTCGACCAAAAAATGGACAAAAGAAAAAGGAAAAAAGTTGGCCTAGAAATCGGCCCCAAAAATAGGCCCAAAACCGGCTCGTAAACCGAACTGGTCTAAAACCAACGGTTTTAACCGAAAGCGTTCGGATCGGTTTTGGTTTTTCTTTTAAAAAAATCAATATGTTAGATCAGTTTTTTTTTCGGGACAAAACAAGTTAAAGCCGATCCGATCGTACCCCTAAAATATCCATAATTAATATTAATATTTTGTTAACTTGTAAAGAACTTAAGAACTTTCTTACCACTACCAGAATTCAATTTTTCTGAATTTTGAATGAATTTATGACGGAATTGTTGAAATGATCTACAAAAGTGGATCAAGGTTTCTATTTGATCGTTAAGATTATAATTGCCTTTTAGTCTTCGAATTGGACAAACGCCGTTCAAGAAAAAATTGAACAAATGAATTTTTTATTTTTATTTTGTAAATTAGCAATTAGGTGAGTTTTGAACCCAGAATCTTTTGGTCACTAGCAAGAGCCTTTTTCAATAGGCTATTCGATTAACTCAAACAAGTGGATTTCTTAAATATAGCTACGTACGGCTTTCAAAATCAAGGTTCTTTTTCATTTTAAGGGGCTTTCAGGACGACTGTCAGAGATACTTACAGTTACAGTGAAAAGAGTGTATAGAAGAATAGTGACAATTCTGGAGTCTTTTGCCACTTATGAACAGTGCTCACAAGAACGAGAGGGTTTCATTTTTTGGAATTAGGAGTGTGGACGGTTCGGTTCGGTCCGGTTTTGGGCAAAAAAAATAACCCAACCGACCTAATCGGTTCTATGGCAGATGAACCGAAATTGGTTAGGTTCAAACGGTTCGGTTCATATATGTTCCAGATCGGTTCCGGTTCGGTTTCGGTTCTGGGCCTCATGTTTTGGACCTAAATTTGAGCTCACTTACGGCCATGAAATTTTGTATCTGTTTGGTCCTAGCTAATATAGTTATTATGTTTAGACTCAAATCAAAATGTGTTAGTATTGTTTTATATTAAATATAACTCATAATTAAGTTACAAAAATTTTGTCTACTCTACATCAGTTTAACTAGCTTTTTAAATATATATGTATACATATATTATTAGATTAAAAAATATTCACTTATTTATTATTATATCATACTAATAATGAACAATGATGAATCCTCTCCCCAATTATCCTTTATTAAACTCAATTTTTTCTACATAAAATTAGTCATCGGTTAGGTTTGGTTTTTATCAGTTCTCCCATAAGGCTGCGGTTTCCTCAAATGGCGGAACCGAAATCGGTTAGGTTCCGATCGGTTCTTTTAGGTTCGGTTCCGGTTCCGGTTCGGCTCGATTTCGATTTTCCTCCACACCCCTACTTGAAATGTTCAAGTAGCACTCATGTCAGGACGTCCGAACACCTACCAAATACCTCCGCAGAATGAAACAAGCTGAAGAAGAAGGTGGTGGTTAAGGTATGGAGGAAAATGGGGGAACCCAAGACAACAAGGAGATATCGTAAAAGAGGTAGGCAACTCGGTCAATATTTAAATTAGGTCGTAACTTTTGCCTATTTTTGCACTAATTTATAACTTTTTGAATATGACCAAATTACAGCTTGACCCATTTTTTAGGAGCATTAATGTAATTTCGTCCCGTATAAATACTCAAACATTCACTCATTTTGAGTCAATCCATTTAACTCTATCCACTTAACAATTTGGACATTCCTTAACTGACTTTAGCATTATAAGATTCTCTTCAATAGCAAGTAATTAAGTTGATAATTCTTTCAAAAAAAAGTCATTGAGGAGGGGTATCTTTTTTCTCAATTCTTAAAAATTATTCAATAATTTTAAGATTATTCTGACAAAAATAAGAAGAGCGGGATAAGTTTTTGGGAGTTGAATGGTGAGAAGGAGAGCTAACCTTGTGGCAACCATTTGATTGGTCCATGTTGTTTATTTTTTTCTTCCCTTTCTTAGTTCACGTTTTTTACATATGAATTTTTGAAATTTTATTTTTATTTCTCAAAATCTATAAATAAAGACTATGTTCGTTTGATTTGATAAGAAAAAATACTTTTACAATATTCTCTCTTTATCTCTATATATCTTTGTAATAAAAATTAATTTAACTATTTTCATATTAAAAAATAAAAATATCAAATGTTATTAAGTTTTGAAATAATTATAAAAATTTTTGTATAGAAAGTATGCATAATAATGATTATTATAAAATGAATATATATATGGAGTATATGTTAATTGATGTGGAAGTAAGATAAAGTGAAATAACTTTTCTAAATATCTCCTACTGTAAAGTGTGAAGATATTTGAGAAATGATTGGGTATATTTTATTATGTGGAGAAGGAAAAAGCTGATGTGGCATGAAATATTGGAGAGATGAATAGTCTCCTATTAGAGATGGTCTAATGTATGTAGTTGTACCCGATCATATTCCCGTGCAAACATTTCAATCCCATGGTTCCAGAATACAATGCACAAGGACGAGTTAGCCGAAGGCGAACCTTAACGTTATACCAATGCGGACCATTTCTATCCGTCAAACACAAACAGGGGCGGACCGTTTTGGCTCCGTTCAGTCGAACCGGCACTTTTTACAAAAAAAAAATAGTTAATATATGTTTTTAAATATAAACTAGTTACATTATAAGGGACGTGCATTGCACGTGATGTCTTTTGTTTGCATATTTTTATTTTCAAGGTAACTAATAATATCAGTATGTGTTTAAATTGTAATATATTTGAGTGTTTCAAACATTCATTTTAAAATATATGATATTTTGAACACCCACTTTATAATACTAAGATCCGTGACCGAATACAAATATGAGTAGTCGGGACCAAGAATATTCCCAATTTAAAAGCTTATCAGCATTCCATCAATTTGCTCAGGCCAAGAAAGTTTGAACTAATCAACTTATAATAAGGCATGAAAGCTTTCGACATGGTCCTTTTCGAACTTTCAACATTTTCTTTTGATGAATTATATTTTGTGTTGTGCTTATTTTCTGTCGTTCCTTGAGTGGTGGTGAGTTATTTGTATAATCCCAAAAGCCCATATATCAATATATAATGTTTCTTGTAATCCCAACTTGCATAAAAATTAAAATCAATTATAATTTTTCTTGTAATTCCAACTTGCATAGAAATTAAAAGGCAATTAAAAAAGAAAAGGGAGGTATGCTTCCAAGTCCTAGTCTCTCTATGTCACAACTTGTCACATTTAGGAAGTTTCGTTGTGTATGATGTTCATTGTCCAATTTGATATAAAGATCAAAATAAAGTTAGCCACACGTTCGAATTAAATAATGCTCATTATTACTTTTGTCATGTGTATATAACTATGTGATCACCTGAAAGTCAGCTATTTCTCATTTGTTCATTTTGTAAACAATAGTTATTTATACGTTATGTAGCATGTTAGTATTACCCTCAATTAACCATCGGTAGGTGAGACTTTGTATTAGGGTTTGTGAGTGACAAAAAAAATTTGGCTTGATTTTTGTTATCGGGTCAATATAGAAACTTTGATTTGGTTTACATTATTCGATTTGGTATGCATCGACATATATCGAATCAATCGGTAAAATTCAAGATTTGACACACATGACTAAACAGTTCAATTTAGTTCCGCTTGTATATTAATACAAGCTAGCCCATTTATACTCTAGTGTTCAGACTTAAAAGTCTTTTAATCAATCTAATCTAAATTTTTAAAATAATTTCTAGTCTACATCTCTTCATCCGCTTCTCAACACTCATCAGTCATCCTCATCTGCCCAAAATGCCAATAGCACCAAACTTTGTACAAATCAGACTGAACCATGTGCAAATAACATCGAAAAATTAGCTTGAACTTGACCGAAACTGGGCCTCCAAAAATCCTGCAAACTCGAACCCCAAATTTAAGGTTCTCACGTTTCGGACCGAGTCAATCCTAAGGTTCAACACTCTGCAGCCAGACCTCAAACGCAGCTACATTCGGTATAATTCGGTCCATTTACAACCCTACACAGTATTCGAACCGTTATGTTTCGCCTTCATCAAAATATTAATTCAAAGGTAATTGTTGAATTTGTCCCAGTAAGTGGGTGATCAGTGCACTTTGGTCCTCGTAAGTGGTGACAATGCGCAAATGATCCCCGTAAATATGTATCGTATATACAAGTGGTCTCTAGATTAACACATTGATTGTACTTACTTTTGGGTCTTCTACAATTCTATTAAACGGTTGAGACAAATATGTATTTCTAGATTTTTATTTTAAATGGTCCCATAAGCATGTGTGTGTGCAAATGGACCTTACAATAGATTTAAATTTTCTTTTCCGCTAATGTAACGATAGATGTTAACGTAGGTAACATTTGCACAAGATACACACTTACAGTGACTATTTGCACACAATTACCACTTACGAGGACCAAAGTGAAATGTGATTCAACTCTATTCATGTCGGTCCACTTAAGCACACGCCGGAAGATTTGTTGAGATATCCGCACTAGAATGGAATGAATCATCAGTTGATTCTCCGATTGGGCTAACCCAGTTCCTAGTTAAATTAGTCCGTTGGTACTGTCTAGGAGCATCCCTAGAAGTCTAAGCAATAGGTTTACTATTGGAAGGTTGACGATATCCTCCTGCTCGTGATGTGGTTGCCTTTATTCGCGCCATGTTACCTGTAAATGTGGTCGGGGTTCGACCACAAACACTACAACGTCAAGTCAGTCACAAGTGTTCGAGTGTATAAGTATACCTGAGAGAGTTATGCGTTACCTCTTCTGGTTGACAAGATCGAGTATTTCTAGAGAACTTCTCCGCAATTCGCAAATTACGGGACTTGCAATTGTGTCCTTATATGTTTTGTGTATACTTACCGTAGCCCGAAGTGGGCCGATACTCGAATTTCAGCCCAAATGCCTTTGGGTTGTATTTGGAGGCCATTTGTGCACAAGTACACACTTACAAGGACTATTTTCACATCATTGTTAGTTACGAGGACCAAAGTCTAATGTGATTCAACTCTATCTTCATGTTAGTCCACTTAAGTACGCACGGGAGAAAATATTAAATCCCGTAAGAAGCTAACTATACCTATGATAGCTTAAAATAGAAGAAATATTGAGTTAATCGAATAGCCTAGTGGAAAAGACTCGTGCTAGTGACCAAAAGGTCTTGGGTTCGAAACTCACCTCATTGCTAATTTACAAAAAAAAAAAAAAATAGAAAAAAATATTAATAACAAAACTTATTAAATTGCACATGTCATTAGCTACATCTCTATAATAAATGAAACATATATTATAATTGTTTTTCACAAGTGGCAATTCTATCTCAAGAATTCAACCACTCATAGAACGATTTACTAATGGTCAGTTAATGAAAAGTAAGAGTAATTATACAAAACAATTAGAATTATAAATTAAACAATAAATAAATAATCTCAAAGAAAATAAATACTCCGAACCAACTACATCATGACCCTGACTAACAATAAATTAATTCAGAATTGCAAACGACAACAATTTACTAAAATTACTAGAAGACATCTGAAAAATGAGCAAATTACTGAAATGGTTCCCGATAGTATGACCGAATTGCAGTTTGGTCCCCAATAGTTACACGGTTGCACGTTAGTCCCCGAAAGTGATCAAAAAGTTGCACTTTAGTCCCCATGTCAGGTTTGACCGTTAAAATATAATTTTTGTGACTCAAGAGGTCATTTTTTGCTCCAATTGGTGCTAAAATGAAACTCCGAAACCCCCTCCCGCCAAAACTCCCTTTCTTCGTCACCCCACTAGGAGTGTGGAGATTCATTTTGGCATCAATTGTTGCAAAAACTGAACTTTAAGTCTTAAAAATTACTCCATTTTATCCCAATTTTAACGCCTAAACCTGAAATTTTAACGGAAAACTTGACGTGGGGACTAAAGTGAAACTTGTTGGCCGCTTTCGGGGACTAACATGCAACCGTGTAACCATTGGAGACCAAAATATATACAACTTTGCCATACTATCAGGGACCATTTCAGCAATTTTCTCTCTCAAAAATAACAAAATATATACTCTGCCTTTTTGGTGTTTGCAAAAACTTCATTTACGCATTGAAGAGAGTCCTATTTATAGAAAATTTGAAATTCTCTAGGTTTTCTCATGTTGGCTTTTAGACATTGTCGGGCCAAACATTGATTACTCCATAAATTCACATTATGCTCGTCAAAAGCTTCATTCTTGGGCTGATGTTGGTCCATGTCATCAATTAAGTCTCAAATACGCTTAATTTATTTAATCATTCCCTACAATTAATATTCGATAAAAATAGATATAAATTATATATAATTAAACTGAAATAACATAATAATATAATAAATTAAGCACTAAAACTATGCTATATACTAGACATTTATCACCTACCTTTCACAATTTATCATAAAAGTAAACCAATTTTCTCCTCAATAGTGAATGTACGGCCATACATTGCATCAAATCATATGCATATGATAATGATAACAACATATATAAAATTTGATGCAAGCAAAGCCAAAGACTAAACCAACATGTGATGCAATAAATATACTTTAAAAAATTTATTTATATTAAATTTAGGCAATTAGCCACTAATATGTGAAGTCTAGACCGACAAGTGATGCAAATACTGAAATTACAATGATATCTAACAATCCAACGACATATTGTATCTAGTATGTGACAAAGATGCATTGTATATAATATATACTCAAGATATAAAAGTAAGCAACTGTCAAATCTTTACGTCTTCTCTTAACAGCCGAAATCTACATATAATTAAAGGACAATTGTGATAGTACAAAAAACGAGCTCGTCGTCTTTTCCGTCATCAAATATCTTACTCGTTCCTACCATTAGTATTGTTGATAAAATTTTGCTTGCGAATACAGATCGAATGGTAGAGTTTGGGTTGAGTAATATTATATTGTCTCTTTTGCATCATGTAAATTCGAGAAGATTTGTAGGCAGAATTTGGTATGGAAGTGATTAACAGACAAAATCAAATACCTTGACATTTGACGCACATCTCACGATTTACCTTCTTGCGATTATCAAAATACGAACAGTTAAAGTTATAGTTCTAACCTCTTTTTAGTGTTGAATAAAATTGTGAACATACAATGGTTGGCCCTAATAATTAAGTATGTCGATATTTTATATAGTTAATAAATTAGTATTGCAGTAACTATTGATCTACTTGCCCTAGCTATCTTAATGTACTCTCTTTGTTTTATTATACTTGGTTGTTTGAACAAAAAACATTTTATTAAGGAAATGGAAGAGTTTACTGATATGTCTTCAAAAAGTAAAAGATATTTTGAAGTACTATTACTTTATTGAAGGGGTAAAAAGGAAAAAATAACCTTAAAGTTGCATTGAAACTTCAAAATAATCGAATATTTTGAAAAGTTAAAAAATTTCTAAACAATCAATTTAAGTATAGTAAATCAGAGAGAGTATACTATTCTAGTTTCACTGGCAGTTTAGTTGTCCAAAGTAATAAATTTTGTGATTTTAATACTCATGCATATTGATGATTAATAGTTTATTTTAAACATGGTTAGTGAACGAGTCGAATAGATCACTACTGGAAAAAATCTAAAAAAACCAAGAGTTACGTTCTTATCGTTTTAGAAAATAAACTATGAAAAAGGAGTTGAATGGTGTTAGACACAAAGTTGTGAATAGATTATTATCGAAAAATTTTATGTAAGTCCATCGTAAGTTTTATCATGAACTGAATGCACGATGATGGTTACGATGATCTCACTTATAACAATAACAACATAGTCATCGTGACCGTCATCGTAGCCTGCGGTCACAATGGCGGTCTGAACTTTTTTGTGTTTGGTGCTGGTGATGGTGATTGTGGTTGGTGGTTGTGTTGATTGTGATTAATGGTAGTATTAATAAGAAGTGGTGGTGGTGATGATGGTGATGGTGAATAAAAAGAAAAAGAACAAGAGGAATGAAGAAGAAGAAGAAGAAGAAGAAGAAAAAAGAAAAAGAAAAAAAAGAGGGAGAGAGGGGATTCATTAAGGGCGTTTTAAACAATTCAAAAGGGATGAGCACTCAAGCAAAAAAAACAAGAGGGATAAAAACTAGTATTAAAAAAGGGGGAGGGGTATCTTTCAAATTTCTCCATCCTATACTTGTTGGACAAAAATTGTGCTAAAAAATTTGGTTCATATCCGTTAAGAGTCTATGGGTTCCACTCTAAAATCAATTGGCAATAGAGGGAGTCGTCCAAAATATTATATACTGACTGAGAGGACACCAACTTCCGATGTGGGATGTGCATCTTAACAACCCCCTCACGTGTAACCCAATCTGTTGGAACAATATTGGCGGGCTTACAAGAGTCTCATTAACTCGGGCTTGGCTCATGATACCATGTTAAGAGTCTATGGGGTACTTTCACTCTAAAACCAATTGGCCATAGAGGGAGTAGTCCAAGATCTTATATATTGACCGGGGAGGACACCGACTTCCGATATGGGATGTGCATCTTAACAATATCTTCTATCGATCCACAAATAATCTTCAGCATAGATAGGGGTGGATATGAACCAAACAAAATCAAATATGATTTAATTTCAACTTTCAGGACACTATTCGAATACTAAATGGAGTTCGAGTTCGATTTGACACTATTCTATCAATATTCGAGTTCGGTTCGTGATTCGACATATTTTATATTCGAATATAAATTACCATCCACAAACCATTTGGTAAACCTAAGAATTGTTGAACTAAGTTTTAAAATGATTTGAGTTAATTGAATAACCTAGTGGAAAAGGCCCTTGCTAGTGACCAGAAGGTTCTGAATTTGAAACTCACATCTATCCCTAATTTACAAAAAAAAAAAAAGTTTTAAAATGATTTAGCATTGAGACTTTTATAGTAAATAAAAATATTGCTCCATAATTCTCAAGTTTGCTCCCTTTCTTCTTCATTCCATCGTACCCCTATTTGGACTTGATTGTCAAAACCCCTTAACCATATGAACAATTTTGTTTCTTTGACATGTACGATATCAAGAAATCTCTCCAATAGAATACCACTCTTATCATCATAATGTAAAACGATAGCTTTTTGTTCTTTTTTCGTAATAATCAATAGATTCATCAATCAAGACACCAAAAACATCATTCCCAATATTTTTAAAGGATCTTTTTAGTTGTTTCATATGCACAAGTATTTGAAGTTTTCTTTTGAATTGATGGTGCAGTCATTAAGCTATTTTTGTTTCATTTTTCTTGTACAACTTTAATGTTTGAGTTAACCCTCTTCAAAACCTCTAAGAATTTAAGAAAGCGACCCTTATAATAAGAGATATTTGACTCATTATGACCCCAAAATGCTATACCACCTCTCAAAAAAAATACTTTGTGTATGTTTGGTAGCCCGGAATGGAATCAAATAAATGGGAATGGAATGACATATGATTGAGTTACTAGGTTTGGTAGTTAGTAATAGATTTTTTATTGCATTCTTTAGGTAATCTCATTACCCCATTTGAGATAATACCCATTACCACCAAATTGGGCGTAATCACCCAGTACTTAGCTTGAGGTAATCAAATTAGAAAAAACATGACATAATTGCCTTTACTTACACGTCTCTAACATTCACCACTATATATAATATATATATATATATATATATATATATTTTATCACCTCATTAGGTCTGACAATATTCATCACCTTATTACGTCTGTTCTTCCGTCCACCAGAAATTTGTAGAGACTAGTAAACTGGAGGTAATATAAAGTTTTTCATTCACCTTTTTTGTATAACTACACAAAAAACTTGGTTTTATGTTGTTACATGCGAATCTGTTGCCCAGGGAGATACTAGTAATCAAGATTAATTTTTCCTTTTTTGTATAATCTATATTAAACTAAATTTTTAATGGGAACTGATGAGATCAATAATTGAGTCTTGGAACAGTATGATGTGGTTCTAGTACCATAATCTCCATCTATAATGTATGTTGAATTTGATCTTAATATGTAATCTAAAACAGAGCAATAAATTAGTAATGGTGATGATAGTCGTGTCTCATAACCAAACGCACTTTTATCGGATAAGTATTATTGTTAGATTCTCATTTATCATCATAATCGAAATCAGCTTATTAGCTCAATTTCATGTATCATCTATGATTAAGTTATGGATGTTGCAGATTAACTATTTGTTTTGTTAATATTTTTGCTATATATGATATGTAAGTTATGTTGATCAAAAGATTTTAATTGTTTATTCATTAATATATATGTCACACACATTTATAATTAGATATCTTGTTTTTCAGCCTAGATGAAAAGGATCAAGAAATCATGGTCATGGGATTACTTGGGTAAGACTTTTAATTTATGCTATCTAGATAATTCTAGTTATATTCTATTTTGTTATTTCTTTTTAGTTTGTTTGCCTGCTAGACTTTCACACATATTTGCTTTTTTTGTGAACTTGAATTTATTATTTTAAAGTGTGTAAGCATGTTATTTTCATAATTTATATTTACTTTTTTTATATATCTAAAATATTTGATTCATATAAAATTGTCTATACTATAATTAAATAATTATATTAAGTACAATTATTTTTCATAATATACATTTTAATTTGTTATGATTAAATAGTTAAAAATTAATGTTATTATTAAAAAATTATTTTTTTGCAGATAATACTTGAATTTATTCTAAGGGTATAATAGTACTTCTAGTTATATTATAAGTATTATTACATCAATACCAAACTAGGGAATGTAATGGTTAATAGGAATTGGATTACATTACTACTTTCATACCAAACAAAACAATAATAATCATTTTTTCATTCCATTACTGAAGTCATTTCATTCCTACGTCATTCCATTCCAGGCTACCAGACGTACCCTTAACAACTTCAAGTGATGCTGTCAAACGCATATGATAATCATTTATTGACATGCAAACTCCTTTGTAATTGAGGCCAGGGGCGAAACCATGATGCAATCTCGGGGGGGGGGGGTGAAATAGTAATGTTGGGAGTAAAATTACAATTACGCCCTTATTTGCAAGTGTAATAATTGAAGAACCTTCACAAAGGGAAAAATAGTAATTTTGTATATAAGAAAATACTGTTTTGGTGTGTGTATAGTCATATCCGTGGCCAAGTTGAAATAAAAATAGATTTATTTAGCTAAATAAAATACGACATAATACAAATTACAAAATCTAAAAGGTACTTTACGGCCTTTTACTGAAGTAGATTAACTTTCTGAGGATCATTTTTTAAATTTATGGCAACTACTCCATCATTATAAGACCGCATTTTTCTGTAATTAAAGGTTTATTCTTTTTTAGGTAACTTATTTATTTCTAGGTGATAGTTTGTAATTGTTACATAAAATTAGATTCCATACTTTGAGCTTTATAAATTTTAGCATTCAAACAAATTTAATCAAGTGAAAAAACTAAATTAAAATCATTATACTATGTCAATTTTCAATTATTCACAAATAAGAAATCAAATTCTATCAATTAATCCCTATAATATTGGCCAACATTGATCAATAATTTTATCTTTAAAATATTAAAAATTAAATTAAAATTAGTATACTTTACAGACTACTAATTATCAAAGTTCGATTATCAATTATAACAACTAAAATAGTAATAATAATAATAATAATAATAATAATAATAATAATAATAATAATAATAATAATAATAATAATAATAATAACTTATTAACCTTTAAGAAGGGCCCAAATTATGGGCTAGAATAGAAGCCCACATTATATAATAATAAGGCTTAATTTTATCTGGGTACCTGAACTATTTTTCAATTCTCAAATAGGTACATGATGACCTTTTTGTAACAAGTAGGCACCTGGATCCCAAATAGGCACCTGGACTTTCGTTTTTTCACAATTTTTTTAATTTTTCAGATTTTAAAATTTTAAAAATTCCTTAACCCAGGGGCAAGTTAGTCATATTTAGTTTTTAGAGGCAAAATTTTCAGAATAGTTCAGGTGCCATTACTAAATAAGATTTTAGACTTCAAAAATAAAAAATCACCCCCTAAAAACTAAGAATAAAAAATCACAACCTACCCCCACCCCACCCCAGCCACACCCCAACCCCCACGACCACGGCTTCCTCCTCATGATCCACCGCGACCACCACGTGGAGCATCGCGTCTGGCTTCCCTCACTGAAAAATAATCAATTACAATTAGGGGGTGGGTGTGGGGGTGGGTGTGGGGGTGGGGTGAAAGGTTGAAGATGATATTTTTAATGAGGTTGGGTTAAATATTTGAGGTTGGGTTAGTTTATAATTAGGTTGAGTTAGTTTTAAGTGTAGCTTGACTATTTTGCCCTCTATTTAAAATTTAAAATTTGAGAAATTAAAAAAATTGTGAAAACGAAATTTCAGGTGCCTATTTGGGAATTAAAAAATAGTTCAGGTGCCTATTTGGGATCTAAGTGCCTACTTGTTACAAAAAAGTCATCAAGTGTGTATTTAGGAATTGAAAAATAGTTCAGGTGCCCAAATGAAATTAAGCCTAATAATAACTTAATATTACTTAGCATAATAATAACTTCATATTACTTAGCATAATAATAACTTAGTACTACTTAGGGGCCAACTAAGCTACAACCACTTTTATTCTTATATCCTATATGTTATTTATAAACCTTTTCAAAAATCCAATGTGGGCTCCCGCCCCCGCAACCCCCCTCCTTTCGCCCCTGATTAAGGAAATAACATTTTGATCTGGATTGATTAGATCCTTGCATTCTTTTTCACAGCATCATTATATGTAATATTAAGATCACCTTCATGTGCTAAAAGTCTAGACTTTCTATCCCAATCGCGATAACCCTTCACAACAAGTCACCATGAATTTGCACGACATTCTTAAACAAATATCATACAAAATACTGCATCATTTTGTATACTATATTCTAACCACTCAAATTTATCAAACCAAGACTCAACACATCGACGCAATCGTGAACCTTCTCTAAGAAAACGAAAAGAATAACCACGATAACGGTTTGCACCTTTAATTAGGTAAGTCTTCCTTACCTCATCTTGTAAATTTAGATGGAATTCCTTAATTAGATTAGGTGTAAATTGTATAGGGTATATTTGTTATTTTTAAAAAAAATAAAATGAAATCCTTGTAGTTGCCATGGCAACGTTGGAACATAGTCACATCCGCCACCGTCATGTTTAAGAAGGTCGATCATTCTGATTGAAAAAAGCATATGTAATTCCAACGTTGTTGTTATGTTATAAATGGAAGCCCACTTGAACATATAAAACTAGTACGGATAAATTGAAATGAAAGCAATAGAAGATTAGATAAAATATAAATAACCTTATATATTGTTTATGCTATTTTTTAAGTATGACTTAGGGCTTAAACAATTTTTTAAGCATCAAGCTTTTTTTTTTCTTAAACTCATCGTTCGCCCCTAAGCACTATGTTTAAGAAGGGTAGTAGAGAAATTTATAAAATCAATTTAAATAAAAGGAAAATAATTACTATTTTAATTGGGATGATGTAGTCAGAAACATTTGAAGCTTCCATAATTTCGTCCAATTATTACTCCCTACAATTTAGTTATTATCAATTTTCACGAAAATCCTGCCACTAAGCTAATATATCACCATAAAAATTTAAAAATTCAATAATAACATAACAAAAGAGGAAAAACAATGTGATACTACGTAAAAAGAAGGTTGACTGGAAGGTAAGAGCAACTGAGCAAGCTAGGCCATATAAGATAGGAAGCTAAACTTGTAGTTACCCCAATTTGACCAACCCATGAATCCACTTTACTTGGTCATCTCTAATGACTCCTCCAATCATTAGTGTATGGGATAAATGATATTATCAAACTATGATAAGAGTCGCAGTACCCTTATAGTATCGTTTTCGTTTCAGATTGCCCCCTGTACTATTAGTTGTTTCAGATTGCCCCTGAACCTCCTTTTTTCCAGTTTTAAAAGGTAAAATGACTATGATACCCCTGTCACTATTATAAAGTATAAGAGGCAATATTAACATATTTAAATAATAAAATTAAACACAAACTCCGTCTTCTTCAACACACCCCACCCCGACCCCTTAACCCATCCGTGAAACCCCATCAGCCATCAAATTACCAACCTACTCTAACTCCAACCTGCTATGTCGAATAGTCAGCTTGTGCTCAAGATTCGAAGTCTCCACCACATATGAAATCACTCTTGATGTGGTAGATTTCTCCTGGGAGTGCTCTCCACTTCATGGGGGTCCACCATAGGCTCTTTGCCTGGCCTGTGTTTGATGGAGGACTTCGGTCTTCACTCCACCCTGGATGGAATGGAGGGTCTAGGAAGTTCTCCCTCTATGTCCTGGGCCGCTCTAGGATCGTGATGTACTCCTGAGTGTCCAAGGTAGAGGTGAATGGAACCTGTCCTAGGCCTCCTTGGAACCTCTATGAAGATTGGTGAGCTCCTGGAGCTTTCTCCTAGGGGGCTCCGGTTGACCATCTCCTTAGTGATGTAGGTTGGCTTGTTGTACTGTTTCCTTGCTGCTCCAGCTCCCGCTCCGTGTACCTAAGGCCACGACTGGCTAGGCCGTGGCCACTCCGACGATCAAGTTAGTTTGAGTTCGAAGGAGTGACTAAGGGAAATTGGAGTAAGGAAGAAAGTACCTCTTTAGAGTATTTAGTAAGTATACAAAGAGAGAATAAGCCTTTAGTGTGTAAGAGTTTCGACCTCCTCTCTAGTGAAGGTGGTCTTGTATTTATAGGCCAAGCCTTTGTCTCCATGTGCTAAGATGTTGACAAGTGTATGGCAGAGATGGATGCTGAATCCTTATCACCAAAAAGGTACCCTGGGCTCCTGTTGGACCCTTGCTGGATATTTGAGCATTTTCCCAAAGTGGGGGGGTTCGTTTACAATAAAAGAACACCCCTATCAATTGCCCCTTTAATGTGTTCTACCTACTCCATTGAAAATGGACCAGTAGTGGAATTCATTAAGTGATTTTTCTCTTCATTTGAATCCATTCTATTGGGATTATGCAAACGGGCAAGTCTATTACCCGAACAGTTGCCTCCCTACCAACGGGCAATCCTACTTCCTTATAAAAGGTGCGTGACCTTTCCATTTCACTTTTCCCTTTTCACAAGTTTCCATCTTTTCAACTTCTCCAAAAGTTTTCTCTCTAACTTCTCCATTTCAGATTTTACAAACCTCATTTTCGAAGACTTCTTCAACATGTCGGGCGATGGAAACTCAAATGCTTCCCAAAATGCTCCCCACGAGTGGGTTGGGGAACGAGCCATGAGGAACATTCTCGAAGAGGTACGTATTGGATGGGAGGCCGCTGAAAATGGGGGTTTTTCACGAATTACTCCCACCATTTTTTACGCCCCTTATTCTCGTCCTCGAGTTCTTGTAACCCCTGAGAGGGTTGTAATCTTCCCTAATGAAATTCCCCTTATGCAGAACCCTCCTACTCTTCCTGTCATCGAAAATGCCGCCATTGAAGTGCTTGATGATGCGGAAACCGAAGAGTCTCCTCTGGCAAGACGAAAGGTCATGACTACGAGTCAAAATGCCCGTTCGACTTCTTCCCCTGAGGCAGAGGACGTGGAGCCTGCCCCTGTGGCGGTTGCCCCCGTGGCAGTTTCCCCTGTGGCAGTGGCTCCTGGGGGCCCTTGCCCTTACGTCCGTTCGGCTGCTGACTTGAAGAGATTGAGGAAGTATCTGCTCAAAACTCGGAATCCTCACGTGACCACTGCATGCCTCAACCCTATTAGGAGGTATTATGACTTTCCCTTTTCTATCGTACTCCGGGCTCCTCTTGAGGATGAGGACCTGGACACCTCTGTGGATGGGTTTACCTGCATCCATTGGGAGTCCTTGAACTATGGACTCCGACTCCTTGTGTCACAATTTGTCAATGACATCCTGGTGGCAGTGGACCAGGCACTAGGACAGATGCACCCCTTTGCCTGGCTGATCCTCACTATTTTCCAAGTGGCTTGCAAGATAGCCGGGGTTGCTCCTTCTGTCCCTCTTTTCTCCCGGATATATAGAATTCATCATGATGGAGTGAAGTCCTCCTTCAAGGCCCGGGACGCCAACTTCCTGTACATCAAGACTATTGACAAGGTGGAGCCCTATAGATGGCATAGGCACTCGATGATGGCCAAAGGAGGCTTTGGGGATGCTGTGCCTAAGAGTTGGTCTTTCTCTCCCTCTGCATTGGTGGTGGAGGACTCCCCCGGGGTTACTGATAATCTCCAAAGGCTGAAGGATTGCATACCTTACCCTTACCCTGCGGAGGTGTGGTGTGAGCCGGAGGTTCTGGCTAAGGCTGGCATATCCTTCCGGGGAGTTAGGTACATAATTTTTCCCCTTTGTGAATTCTTCTTCTGATTGTGTGCCCTTAGCTGATTTCTCCTTTTCCCCCCTAGTCTGCTGCATATGCCTATGCTCTTCACCTATCTAGGGAAGAAGAAAGAAAAAATCCTAGTGAGGAGTTGGCTGGGCTCCAGGAGCAAGTGTCCGCGGAGGTTGCTTCCAAGGAGGAGGCTATTGCTAAAATGAAGGAGCTGGAGGCTGCTGTGGAGGAGCTGAAGAAGGAGAAGCAGGCCTTGGAGGAAAGCCAACGGGACGTTCAACTCCGATATGAAGCTGATATGGCTGAGCTGGTCTCCCATCATGATGCAGCAATCTCAAGCTTGAAGGCTGGGATAACAACTGAGGTTGAGCGGGCTAAGCATTTCCAATCAGAACTGGCCGACCTTAATGCTGCAATTGCCCTTATGGAGGGGGATCAGGCCGCTGTTCGTGAGGCAGCCGTGGAGGATTTCAAAGACTCCGAGGACTACAGGACTCTCCTGATCACCAACTCCGTCTCCCTTTTGCAAGACTTTGGTAAGAAAATTCAGGCTGATCTACCCACTGTGTCCTGGAGACATTTGGGAAAGATCACCTGATTCCTTTTGATGCTGGGAGTTCTTCTGGTGAGGAGTCTGGCTCTGATGGAGGGTCCCAGTCCTCCACTGGCAGTTCTGGTGATGGTGGCTCCGAGGAGGAAGATCAGGATGCTTGAGGAGGTGCTGCTGAAGTCTGATTGATATTGAAATTGCCGTGTGTTGGCTTATCATTTAATCCCATGTCTTTATATGAACTCTTTTAGTATGTTAACTTTGAACTCATATCTGGTGGACTCTTGAACTTATGTCTGATAGACTTCTTTTTCTGGGCATGCAGATAGTGCATGTGCCATTAACATGTACGTTTAATGTTAATGCACTATCATTCCCTACCTCTTGTGCATGTGTTTGCTTTCACATATGTGTGTTTCAAAACTTTTCCTCCTTTCCCTTATCCTCCTTTACCATTCTATCTTTATAGCCTTGACCAATACCTGGTTCTTCATGAACACTCTTTTGTTGTTCATGCGGATGTCTGCCCCTTTTATGAGTGATATCCGGATGTCCGATGTCCCTCATAAACTTTAATCCCGGGGTCCTTGGCTCTTTGTGCATAATACTCCGGGTGATCCCTTAGCCGATCTCCAGGAGCAGCTGATAATCGGGCTCCAGATGGGGAATTCGACTGGGCTCCTTTACCTCTGCCTGGGGATAAGTGTTGGAGAATAGTTCTGTGGCTATTCTCATGCCCCTAGCGCGTACAACGGGTGTCCGGAGTGAGTTTAGGAACTGGACTCCGGGCCGTTGCGTTTCACAAGGAGTAACACTTGTTGGGAAGTAGTTGAAGAACTAGCTTCCTCACCCCTTAGAGGGCAAGTGGGTGTCCGGAGTGAGTTTAGGAACTGGACTCCGGCCCATTGCCATGGAGAAGAGGTTAAGTGTTGGAGAATAGTTCAGTGGCTATTCTCATGCCCCTAGCGCGTACAACGGGTGTTCGGAGTGAGTTTAGGAACTGGACTCCGGGCCGTTGCGTTTCACAAGGAGTAACACTTGTTGGGAAGTAGTTGAAGAACTAGCTTCCTCACCCCTTAGAGGGCAAGTGGGTGTCCGGAGTGAGTTTTGCAACTGGACTCCGACCCACTGCCATGGAGAACAGGTTAAGTGTTGGAGAATAGTTTAGTGGCTATTCTCATGCCCCTAGCGCGTACAACGGGTGTCCGGAGTGAGTTTAGGAACTGGACTCCGGGCCGTTGCGTTTCACAAGGAGTAACACTTGTTGGGAAGTAGTTGAAGAACTAGCTTCCTCACCCCTTAGAGGGCAAGTAGGTGTCCGGAGTGAGTTTTGCAACTGGACTCCGGCCCACTGCCATGGAGAACAGGTTAAGTGTTGGAGAATAGTTCAGTGGCTATTCTCATGCCCCTAGCGCGTACAACGGGTGTCCGGAGTGAGTTTAGGAACTGGACTCCGGGCCGTTGCGTTTCACAAGGAGTAACACTTGTTGGGAAGTAGTTGAAGAACTAGCTTCGTCACCCCTTAGAGGGCAAGTGGGTGTCCGGAATGAGTTTAGGAACTGGACTCCGGCCCATTGCAATGGAGAAGAGGTTAAGTGTTGGAGAATAGTTCAGTGGCTATTCTCATGCCCCTAGCGGGTACAACGGGTGTCCGGAGTGAGTTTAGGAACTGGACTACGGGCCGTTGCGTTTCACAAGGAGTAACACTTGTTAGGAAGTAGTTGAAGAACTAGCTTCCTCAACCCTTAGAGGGCAAGTGGGTGTCCGGAGTGAGTTTAGGAACTGGACTCCGGCCCATTGCCATAGAGAAGAGGTAAAGTGTTGGAGAATAGTTCAGTGGCTATTCTCATGCCCCTAGCGCGTACAACGGGTGTCCGGAGTGAGTTTAGGAACTGGACTCCGGGCCGTTGCGTTTCACAAGGAGTAACACTTGTTGGGAAGTAGTTGAAGAACTAGCTTCCTCACCCCTTAGAGGGCAAGTGGGTGTCCGGAGTAAGTTTAGGAACTGGACTCCGGCCCATTGCCATGGAGAAGAGGTTAAGTGTTGGAGAATAGTTCAGTGGCTATTCTCATGCCCCTAGCGCGTACAACGGGTGTTCGGAGTGAGTTTAGGAACTGGACTCCGGGCCTTTGCGTTTCACAAGGAGTAACACTTGTTGGGAAGTAGTTGAAGAACTAGCTTCCTCACCCCTTAGAGGGCAAGTGGGTGTCCGGAGTGAGTTTTGCAACTGGACTCCGGCCCACTGCCATGGAGAACAGGTTAAGTGTTGGAGAATAGTTCAGTGGCTATTCTCATGCCCCTAGCGCGTACAACGGGTGTCCGGAGTGAGTTTAGGAACTGGACTCCGGGCCGTTGCGTTTCACAAGGAGTAACACTTGTTGGGAAGTAGTTGAAGAACTAGCTTCCTCACCCCTTAGAGGGCAAGTGGGTGTCCGGAGTGAGTTTTGCAACTGGACTCCGGCCCACTGCCATGGAGAACAGGTTAAGTGTTGGAGAATAGTTCAGTGGCTATTCTCATGCCCCTAGCGCGTACAACGGGTGTCCGGAGTGAGTTTAGGAACTGGATTCCGGGCCGTTGCGTTTCACAAGGAGTAACACTTGTTGGGAAGTAGTTGAAGAACTAGCTTCCTCACCCCTTAGAGGGCAAGTGGGTGTCCGGAGTGAGTTTAGGAACTGGACTCCGGCCCATTGCCATGGAGAAGAGGTTAAGTGTTGGAGAATAGTTCAGTGGCTATTCTCATGCCCCTAGCGGGTACAACGGGTGTCCGGAGTGAGTTTAGGAACTGGACTACGGGCCGTTGCGTTTCACAAGGAGTAACACTTGTTAGGAAGTAGTTGAAGAACTAGCTTCCTCAACCCTTAGAGGGCAAGTGGGTGTCCGGAGTGAGTTTAGGAACTGGACTCCGGCCCATTGCCATAGAGAAGAGGTGAAGTGTTGGAGAATAGTTCAGTGGCTATTCTCATGCCCCTAGCGCGTACAACGGGTGTCCGGAGTGAGTTTAGTAGCTGGACTCCGGGCCGTTGCGTTTCACAATGAGTAACACTTGTTGGGAAGTAGTTGAAGAACTAGCTTCCTCACCCCTTAGAGGGCAAGTGGGTGTCCGTAGTGAGTTTAGGAACTGGACTCCGGCCCATTGCCATGGAGAAGAGGTTAAGTGTTGAAGAATAGTTCAGTGGCTATTCTCATGCCCCTAGCGCGTACAACGGGTGTCCGGAGTGAGTTTAGGAACTGGACTCCGGGCCGTTGCGTTTCACAAGGAGTAAAACTTGTTGGGAAGTAGTTGAAGAACTAGCTTCCTCACCCCTTAGAGGGCAAGTGGGTGTCCGGAGTGAGTTTTGGAACTGGACTCCGGCCCATTGCCATGGAGAAGAGGTTAAGTGTTGGAGAATAGTTCAGTGGCTATTCTCATGCCCCTAGCGCGTACAACGGGTGTCCGGAGTGAGTTTAGGAACTGGACTCCGGGCCGTTGCGTTTCACAAGGAGTAACACTTGTTGGGAAGTAGTTGAAAAACTAGCTTCCTCACCCCTTAGGGAGCAAATGGGTGTCCGGAGTGAGTTTAGGGACTGGACTCCGGCCTATTGCTCATGGAGAAGGGAGCATGTGTCGGAGAATAGTTCAGTGGCTATTCTTATGCCCCTTCCGGCTCGGGTTGATGTCCGGGCAACAAAGTATTCCCATTTCCGAATCCCAATTCCATTAAGTATATTTGGAAAACTCCAGGAGGGATTACAAAACGGTGGGGGTGGTCCCTGCCAAAGTGCTTCTTGGACTGTCCTTAAGGGTAATACTTCTTGAGGTAAATGGCGTGCCATATGTGATCAATGGGTTTCCCCGATAGTTCTTCCAAAAGATATGTGGCTGGACCCAGTATCTTCCTCACCCGGTAGGGTCCTTCCCATTTAGGACTAAGCTTCTCTTTCTGCTTGGGCTTGCTAGCCTCAAAGAGTCTTAGGACGAGGTCCCCTATGGAAAGCTGTCTACCCCGGACTCTCCGATTGTAGAACTTGGCCATGTCCTGCTTGTGTTTTTGCATCCGATATAGGGCCTTGTCCCTTAGCTCGTCGGTGAAATCCATCGTTTCCCTCATCCGGGCATCGTTAGCATCCTTTACAAAGTGAGATTGACGAATGTTAGGGAGACAGACCTCTACTGGGAGGACACATTATGCTCCATAAACCAAGCTAAAAGGAGTTTCTCCGGTGGAGGTGGAAGGTGTGGTACAATAGGACCAAAACACCCGTGGGAGCACAGCATACCACCTTGCCCCGGACTCTAGGAGATTTATCTTGATCCCGGTGAAAATTGTCCGGTTCATTACCTCCACCTGGCCATTGGCTTGGGGATAGCATACAGGAGAGAACCGGTGTTCGATACCCAGTCGTTCGCACATCTCTCTAAGCAGCTCGGAGTCGAACTGGGTCCATTATCTGAGACCAAGATCCTAGGTATCCCAAAACGTGTGATGATATTTTACCACAAGAACTCTTCAATATCCTTGGCTTTCGTGTTCCTGAGAGGCATAGCCTCCACCCACTTGGTGAAGTAATCCACGGCCACAACAACATCTTTATACCGAACGGACGGTTTCACAAATTGCCCCACAAGGTCGATTCCCCACATTGCAAATGGGATGGGGCTAACCACCGGGGTCATTTCAGCTGCTGGAGTCCGTGGTACCGGTTGCATCCTCTGGCAAAAATCACAGCCTCGGACATGGTCATCCGCATCCTTCGAGAGAGTAGGTCAGAAATATCCGGCTCTAGTGATCTTAAGGGCCAATGCCCAACCTCCAATGTGGTGACCACAATATCCTTGGTGGACTTCGTGCAATGTTTGCTGTGTTTTTCCCTGGGGAACACAGTACATCAGCATTCCAAGGTGAGATCTCTTATACAACTCCCCATCCACCATCTGGAATTTGTAACTCCTGTTCTGGATTTTCCTTGCCTCGCTCGGATCCTCCGAGATAGAACCATGCACCAGGAAGCGGGCTATGGGAGTCCTCCAATCCTCCCCTTCTTCCAGGACTCCGAGGACATCTATTTCCTCGTAGGCCCTGTGCTCCCTGTGCTTGATGTGAACCTCCGGGGGAATCTCTTCAAAAAGCGTGGTGGCTAACCGAGACAGGTGGTCCGCATGCTCATTTTGAGCCCGTGGGACGTGCTCGAAGGATATGTAATCGAACTGCCCTTTGAGGGCTAGGGCTTTGTCGTGATATTTCTTTAATACCTCGTTTCGGACAGTACAATCTCCCCTGATTTACTCTATGACCAACTTGGAGTCACCCTTCACGGCTAGGACCTTCACTCCCAGAGCCTTAGGTAAAGACAATCCCACGACCATGGCCTCGTATTCCGCCTCGTTGTTGGTGGCTGAGAAGGAGAACCGGAGAGCATACTGGAACATGGAGCCTCTGGGGCCCTCAATTAGTATCCCGGCTCCCGCTCCTTTAGAATTGCTAGCTCTATCTACATTCAGAGACCACTCCGGGGTCGTGACCGGGGTGTCCCTGGGTGCTGGAACCGTGGGGTCCGGCCTCGCCGTGCATTCTATGACAAAATCCGTCAGGGCTTGGGCCTTTATTCCTCCCCGGGGCTCATAACTGATATCGAACTCGCTGAGTTCTATTGCCCATGTGACCAAACGTCCAGCTTGGGAGAGATTGGTGAAGACCTTCTTTAATGGTTGGTCGGTCATCACCCGGATAGGATAAGCTTCAAAGTAGGTTTTTAGTTTCCAGGCTGAGACCACCAAGGCTAGGGCAAATTTGTCTATCAGGGGGTAAGCGGGCTCCGCTCCATTCAGGACATGGCTCACATAATAAATTGGCTTTTGGACTGACCCTCACTTCGGACAAGGACAGTACTCACAGCCTCCCCGGACACCGACAAGTATATCTGCGAGACATCACCTTTCTCTGGTCGGGTCATCAGTTTGGGGGAGCTAAGGTAGGATTTTAGCTCTAAGAAAGCTGTTTCACACTCCTCATCCCATTCGAAGTCCTTCTTCGGGTCCTTCTTGGAAGCCTAACGGATCTTTCTGAAGAACGGGAGGTTCCGGTCTCCTGACCTGGATATAAATCTTCCCAGGGCAGCCATGCAACCAGTGAGCTTTTGCACGTCCTTATAAGTCCGTGGTGACGTCATTTGGAGGATAGCTTCAATCTTATCCGGGTGGGCTCTATCCCCCGGGCACTGATCATGAAACCTAAGAATTTCCCCGCCGTGACTCCGAAGGAGCACTTATCCGGGTTGATCCTTAGCTTGCTGTCCCGGAGTCGAATCAAGGTCTCCCTTAAGTTTCCCAAATGATCTTCCCTCCTTTTGCTCTTGATTAGCATGTCATCCACGTATATTTCCATGTTTCTCCCTATTTGATCGGAGAATATCAAATTGACCATTCGTTGGTACGTGGCCCCGGCATTCTTGAGGCCGAAGAGCATGACCTTCCAGCAGTAGAGACCGTACTCCGTGATGAAGGTGGTCTTTTCCTGATCCCCCTCATCCAGCTGGATCTGATGGTAACCCCTAGAAGCATCTAGGAAGTCGAACACCTCATGCCCGGCACTCCCATCCACAAGTCTTCCCAAGCATGGTAAAGGGTAGTAATCCTTAGGACAGGCCTTATTGAGGTTGGTGAAGTCGGTGCACATTCTCCACTTTCCATTGGATTTCTTCACCATTACCACGTTGGCTATCCACTCGGGCAACTGCAGTTCCCAGATAGCGCCTGCCCCTAGGAGGTCGTCAACTTCCTCTCGGATAGCCAGGTTCTTCTCGTCCGAGAAGTTCCTCTTCTTTTGTTTTATGGGCCTGTGTCGGGGTCAACGTACAACTTGTGTAGTGCCACCTTGGGGTCTATCCCGGGCATGTCCCGGGGATCCCACGCAAACACCTCTTCAAACTCTCTTAACAATTTCTTTACTGAATTTCTATGGTCCTCGGGCAATTGGGTCCCGATCTTGAAAGTTCTTTCCGGACGAGTCTCCTGGAAGGGGACAGCCTCCATCTCCTCATGTGGGACTCCCCTCTTAAGACTTTCCTTTTCCTTAGGACTGTTGTCCTCCTCGGAGCTATTAACCCTCAGCATCTGGACCTCCATGTCCCTTTTCCTCTTGGGAGGTTCGTTCGAGGACAGTCCCCTTGGGACCGAACATTGATAGCATACCCGAGCTCTCTTTTGGTCTCCCTTTATCTCTCCCACTCCACCGGCTGTAGGAAACTTCTTCTTTAAGTGAACGGGGGAGACTATAGCTCGTATTGCGTTCAATAAGGGTCGTCCGATGAGTCCATTGTAAGCTGCATCTTGGATATCCACCACCGTGAAAACCACTCTTGTGGTCACCATCCGGGGGGCCTCTCCCAGTGTGACATCCAGGGAGGCAATACCTGTTAGAATTATGAGGTGTTTGACACGTCATAATAAGTGCCCGTTGAACAATTTGATTGTTCGTAGTGATTACTTATTTAAAGCTAAGTTCATACGTATATTATGTTTGACAATAATATACGTGCTGGGAATGAATTCGAAATGCATTAGGGGTCATGATGGTTTTACTAGGGCCCGCTCATGATTTATATGTTAGTAAAATACTTGGTTGATATTTTATTAACATATGGCTAATGTCATTTCGATCCTAGAAGGTCACACACATACAATGCACTTGATTTTCAATATGATTGAAACTTCCGGTTAAAAGTGTAAATGTCAAAGAATCAAGGGGAATTCAATTGGCTTGTTTGACTTTGAATTCAAACACAATTAATATTGTATTAATTGGTGCTTAATTGTGGAGACGTTACGTCTTTGGGTTTAATGTGATTAAACCGCAAATTCATCACACACTTATTATTGAAATAAATGATGAATCTTTGGGTTTAATGTGATTAAACCGCAAATTCATCACACACTTATTATTGTAATAAATGGTGAATAATTGAAAGGAAGATTTTTGTTTATAGCACCACTATATAAACACCATTTGATGGTAAACAAAATATCAACCTTCTCACTATCATCTTTTCACTTGTAAGACAATTGAAAAGAAATAATACTCCCTATTCCTTCTCTATTCGGCCAAAACAAGAATAACATCAAGAGAAGAAAATCGTTTCTTTCTTGATTCATTCTTTGTCAAATACACTTAAGCTCTAGTTGCTTCAAGGAAGGAATCAAACTAGCATTGGTGTGGACTAACTAGAGAGAGGAACGCTGGTTGCTCTTCCGCTGTGCAACTCAAACACGCTTCAAGAGGTATACACACAAACTCATAGTTAAATGTGAATTTTTAGAACTTTGTATTCGATCGTTTATACGTTTTTGTATAATTTGATATGCAAAACATGTATAAAATCTCAACAGTGGTATCAGAGCCCGGTACATATGTTCTAATTCACTTTAAATGTCTTGAAATTTGATTTCATGAATTATAATATCATATGTGTATGTTTTGATATCATCAATTGAGGTTGTTGTGCATTATGTGTATTGTGCAATTATGTAATTGTTAAGGCCTGTAAATATTTTTCTAAAATTCTGTAAAAATATGTTTCGAACAGTAGACAAAATTTCGAGACCACTGTAATTTTTCTGGAATTGTTTCGATTTTTTAAGTGCTCGAAATAAATGTTTGAAACAGCCATATGTTCATCCGAACGGATTTGATATACCTTTCGTTTGAACAGTTTTAAGTGCTGTATATATTTTTATAGAATTCTGGAAAAATATTATTCAAACAGTACATTGAATTTTGAGTTCACTGTAATTTTTCTGGAGTTGTTTCGATTTGTTAAGTGCTCGAAATAAATGTTTGAAACAGCCATATGTTCATTCGAACGGATTTGATATACCCTTCGTTTGAACAGTTTTAAAGGCTGTATATATTTTTATAAAATTCTGGAAAAATATAAATAAAATATTAGAGTCAATTTCGAGTTTACTGAAATTTTTCTGGAATTTTTTGGATTTCTTAAGTGCTCGAAATTGACATTTGAACAGTCATATGTTCACCCGAACGGATTTGATATACCATTCGGTTGAACAGTGTTTTAACGGCTGTATATATTTTTCTAAAATTCTGAAAAAATATAAATCAAATACTAGAATGATTTTCGAGTCTACTGTAATTTTTCTGGATTTATTTGGATTTATTAAGTGCTCGAAAATGATTTTTGAATAGCCATGTGTTCATCCGAAAAGTTCGGAACACTATTCGGATGAACACTGTTTTTCGGATGAACAGTGATTCCGATTTCACTGTTCACGAAACACTGTTCACGACTGTTCACATAATTAAAATGGTCCTAAAATTGTTTTGGATTTTGTTTTATTAATTATTGTGAATATTTTGGCTATTCTAGTATTTTGACTTTTGATTGTCAGAAGAAAATTAATTAAATTATTATAACTTGTATGATAATTTGATTAGATTTTAATGTTACAATATTTTAATTAATAGCACTAATATGATTAGTTGTTAATTTTATTTATATTGGTTATAAATAATATTAAATGCTTATTAATTAAAATTAAAGGCCTTAATTAATTATGTAAAACCTATGAGTTATTGATTTGGTTGTTACATTTGATGTACAATTTATTACATATATGTGTTATAATTGTGTGTACCTTATTTGACATCCTTACATGTTTTAATTGACTTAATTCATGTATTATATATATTTTGATATATTGGATGTTTTATTTTCATTGTGAATGAATGTTGGGATAAGTGATATGATCTGGTTTTGAAATACAGTCTGCGTACTGTCTTTTATATGACGACTTGTGTCAAAAAGAAATATAGCCTGCGTGCTATTTTATGACGACTTGTGTCACTTTTATTTTATTATTTATTACATTGACCTGCGTGTCAATTATTTATCACCACGTGTGATTGTAATCAATAGAAGACGAAGCCACCGAAGGAACTGAAGGAGGACTGAAGACTTAGTTTAGAATTAAGTCTAGTTTTCTTTTCGGTTTTTAGATCATATCACTAATCCCATTTATTTGCGTTATAATTCTTAATTTTCATGCTCATATGATATATATTCTTGCTTGAGTGAATGTATATATGCATGTATGATCATGATTATATATTTATAACTAATCCTACCTTAAGTCAAGTAATTTGCCATACCTGACCCTAAAGTCGGAATAAGACATACGTATGCATGGACCTGCCAGATTGGCAGACATGACATGTCCTATGACTTGATCCCGATGGAATAATCGAATGATTTCCGATTCAGAATCGGGCTTCGATTGTTCATTCTGACTTTCGTCAGTAGGCTCAGGTTACTTGAACAGTGATTCCCATAATCAGATTTGGGCCTGTTGGCAAAAGTTGTCACCAATGCAATCTTGTAAGATTTTTGGTGACACCGAGAATTATGCCCGGCATAAATGGTGATCATTCACCTACTCACATGATTGGTAGTCGAAATGTTGCGCGCTGCCGTTCGATTATTAATTATCTGAGTTCTCGGATACATTGTGTGTTTTAGTAGGATTGTGAACACATTGTATGAGTTCAAATATTTAGATATTTTGAATTATCGCTATGACATGCTTATCTGAGTTATTCATTTGCATTTTTTCGCCGTAGTTATCATGTCTACAAACGTTAAGAACTCTAAGTCTCTCCGCTCCGCTTTGGAGAAATGCAAACTTAACGGCACCAATTTCCATGACTGGGCTCGCAACTTGAGAATTGTTCTCAAGTCTGAGAGAACAGACTACGTGCTCACCAGCATGCTTCCTAACGTCCCTCCCACTGATGAGGAGGAGTTTTATGTCTATAAACAGCACATGAATGATTCTATAGATGTCCAATGCTTAATGTCGGCCAACATGGAATCGAATCTTCAGATTCAATTCGAAAAGGTCAACGCTTACGATATGTACCGCCGGCTGGAAAACTTGTTCCAGCAGGAGGCACGCAATGAGAGATACGAATCTGTTTGTGCTCTCGTTGACTGTAAGCTAGGCAATGGACAGCCATCAAGTCCCCATGTCATCAAGATGATGGGCTTAGTCGAAAGACTAGGCTCGTTGGGGGCACCCGTCTCTAATGAGATGTCTGTAGATATCATTCTTAGGTCGCTGCCTGATTCGTTCAGTGATTTTGTGTTGAACTACAACATGCATCAATATGACAAGACGTTGTCTGAGCTGCATGGTATAATCAACAATGCTGAACAAAACATCAGGAAGGCTAGAGACACTTCTTCTTCTTCTGTTTTGACTATTCAGAACAAGAAACAGTTCAAGAAGAAGAAAAGTGTCAAAGGCAAGACAAAGGGTTGCCCCTCGTGCAACGGCTCCTACTCAGAAGGCATCCAAGAAGGATGCCAAAAAGGATGACAAGTTTCATTACTATGAGATAGTTGACCATTGGAAGAGAAACTGCAAGAAGTACCTGGCAGACGAGAAGAGTGGTTCGACCACTGCTACTCTGCCATCATGTATTAATGCTATAACATTAGCATGACAAGGAACAAGCTTGATGACTTGAACCCGACATACCTATGGCATTACAGACTCGGTCATATAAGTGACAAACGCATTAAAGAGCTCCATGACAATGGAATTCTTACGTCATCTGGTTTTGAATCTTATGACAAATGTGAGTCATGTCTTTTAGGCAAGATGACCAAGTCACCTTTCACTGGTACGAGTGAAAGGGCAAGTAATTTATTGGGAATCATACATACTGATATATGTGGCCAATGAACACGCCTGCTAGAGGAGGTTTTCTATACTTCATTACCTTCACCGATGACTTCAGCAGATACGGTTACGTATATCTGTTGAAACATAAGAGTGAAGCCTTTGAAAAGTTCAAAGAATTTCAGAAGGAAGAAAACCAACTCGCCAGGACAATCAAGATTCTTTGCTCCGATAGGGGAGGAGAATACTTGAGCCATGACTTCTTGCAACACCTAAAGGAGTGTGATATTGTATTACAGCTCACACCTGCTGGAACACCACAACACAATGGTGTCTCCGAAAGGAGAAATCGAACCTTATTAGATATGGTTCGATCAATTGATGAGCACATCAGAACTCCCATCTAGTTTTGGGGTTACACATTGGAAACTGCCGCTTCCACACTAAACAAATGTCCAACCAATTCAGCACCTAAGACCCACATGAGATGTGGTTTGGGACAGTTCCCAAACTGGGGTACTTAAGGATTTGGGGATCCGAGGCCTATGTTAAGAGAGTTAACAAAGACAAAATTGGACCCAAATCCGACAAGTGTTATTTCATTGGTTACCCTACGGAACCCAAGGGATACTTCTTTTATCTCAATCCCGAAAATAGATTTTCGTGGCTCGTAATGGAACTTTCCTTGAGAAAGAATACATTACAAAGAGATATAAGAATAATGAGACTCTTGAAATTGTTCAAGAGGGTGATGTAGCAGGTACTAGTACTTTAGCTGAATCACCTCAGGAGGTGGACCCCTCTTATGAAGAAGAGGTTCAACTCGATCCACGGGAAACCGTAGACGAGCCTGCTGATACTCAAAACATCCCTCGGATATCCGAAAGGTCCCGTCAGGAACCCGATAGATGGTATGGGGAATTTTTCCTGATTGAAAGCGGGGAACCCTCAACTTGTGAGGAAGCCATGAAACAACCTGATGCTGATGAATGGCTCCTAGCCATGCAATCCGAGATGGACTCAATGTACCATAATGAAGTATGGACATTGATTGATTTGCCGAGGGGTGATAGACCCATCGAATGCAAATGGGTATTTAAACGAAAGCTTGATAAAGATGGAAATGTCCATGTTTATAAGGCTCGACTAGTAGCTAAAGGTTTCAAACAAATTCATGGTAGATGAAACTTTTTCTCCAGTCATTAAGTTTAAATCCATTCGGATTATCTTAGACATTGCCGCATACTATGATTATGAAATTTGGCAAATGGATGTGAAGACAGCTTTCCTTAACGGGAAACTAGAAGAGGATGTGTACATGACACAACCTCCTGGATTCACAAGCTCGAAAGAGCCTAAGAAAGTATGCAAACTTCAAAGATCTATTTATGGTCTGAAGCAAGCATCTAGGAGTTGGAATCTTCGCTTCAATGAATCAATCAAAGAGTTTGGATTCATTCGATGTGAAGAAGATTCTTGTGTATACAAGAAGGTTAGTGGGAGCAACATTGCATTTGTCGTGCTATATGTAGACGACATTCTTCTCATAGGAAACGACATACCCATGCTTGAATCAGTCAAGGCATGGTTGTGCAAATGTTTCTCTATGAAAGACCTAGGAGAGGCTCAGTACATTCTTGGAATTAAGATCCATAGGGAACGATCTAAGAGACTCATTGGACTGAGTCAAAACACTTATATTGATAAGGTATTACTTAGATTCCATATGGAAAATTCCAAGAAAGGTAATCTCCCTATGAGACATGGCATTTCTATTAGTCGTGCTGACAGTCCCACAGACAGCATCGAAATAGAGAAGATGAACAAGATCCCTTATGCCTCAGCCATAGGATCTATCATGTATGTCATGCTTTGTACACGACCTGACGTTTCTTACGCTTTGAGTGTAACAAGTCGTTATCAATCGTGTCCAGGACAAGAGCACTGGAAGGCCGTAAAGGCCGTTCTTAAGTATTTGAGAAATACTAAAGACATGTGTCTTGTCTATGGGGGAGATAATGAGTTACAGGTTGTAGGCTATACCGATGCGAACTTCCGAACCGACAAAGATGATTCTAGATCTCAGTCTGGTTATGTGTTTCGCATAAATGGTGGCGCAGTGTCTTTGTGCTGTAACAAGAAAGACACTGTGGTAGATACTACAATGGAAGCTAAATATGTTGCAGCATCAGATGCTGCAAAGGAAGCATGCTGGATTAAGAAGTTTGTGAGTGAACTTGGTGTTTTGCCTAGCATTGACAAGCCGGTAGTGTTATATTGTGATAACACTAGTGCAATTGCTCATGCCGAGGAACCAAGGTCACATCACCGCTCCAAGCATGTGCTTAGAAAGTATCACATTATTCGTGATATCACGAAACGAGAAGATGTGAGTATATACAGACAATAACATAGTTGACCCATTGACCAAACCGTTGCCTCACGGCAAACATGATAAGCATGTATCAAGTGTTAGACTTAGATATATGCTTGGATGGTGTTAGGTTTAGTGGGAGCTATATTTTTGTATTTTGTCATAGTGAAGTCCTAATAAGACTATGTTGAATAATTGATTCAAATATATGTATGTTTATAGTTCGACTATCTTTTCATACATATATCTTTATTTTGATTCCATTGTTATCCATGGCTTCTAGAGAGGTCTTTGGGGTTGAGGATCCCAAATGAGAAACCCTCTACTAAGCCTAGAAGCAAGGGGATAACTTATCTCTGATCAAATGTTCACTGATTGGAATCGAACATTGTAATGATCAGCATGCACATGATTGTCTTGGTCACGTTTCTTAGACAAGAAAGGGAGTAAGTGTACTCTAGTCATGTACATGGGTATATATCTTGGAACTAGTCCAAGCTATGATACTGGATTCGACCGCCATGAGAACTTAGAAGATGACATATCTGTGTCCTAAGTGTTTCTCATCAAACTTATGTTAAATGGTGATTCTTAGACCTGTATGGCAGGAATGCGTTAGCATGAGACTTGCGTGTCTTGACTATGTAAATCGTCTCCTGTAGAAGGGAGGCTATAAAGGCATATGTTGGGCATACTTGGAACATGTTGGTACATTGGTTGTACATCAGAGGGGATTCGCACAAATCGGTTATGTCGATTGATTCATAAAATCTCGGTAGATTAATGGTGATTAAGATGGCCATCTCCAGTAGCAGTACTGGGTATCACATTAATTCTATGTATCCGAGACAGTACAGGTGCAAGAGTATGGTGACACATATCTTACCATAGCTTGACTGTGAGAATCACGATGCGAAAGAATCACTTTACAAGTAATCGTCCAAGGGCAAGTGGGAGTGTTAGAATTATGAGGTGTTTGACACGTCATAATAAGTGCCCGTTGAACAATTTGATTGTTCGTAGTGATTACTTATTTAAAGCTAAGTTCATACGTATATTATGTTTGACAATAATATACGTGCTGGGAATGAATTCGAAATGCATTAGGGGTCATGATGGTTTTACTAGGGCCCGCTCATGATTTATATGTTAGTAAAATACTTGGTTGATATTTTATTAACATATGGCTAATGTCATTTCGATCCTAGAAGGTCACACACATACAATGCACTTGATTTTCAATATGATTGAAACTTCCGGTTAAAAGTGTAAATGTCAAAGAATCAAGGGGAATTCAATTGGCTTGTTTGACTTTGAATTCAAACACAATTAATATTGTATTAATTGGTGCTTAATTGTGGAGACGTTACGTCTTTGGGTTTAATGTGATTAAACCGCAAATTCATCACACACTTATTATTGAAATAAATGATGAATCTTTGGGTTTAATGTGATTAAACCGCAAATTCATCACACACTTATTATTGTAATAAATGGTGAATAATTGAAAGGAAGATTTTTGTTTATAGCACCACTATATAAACACCATTTGATGGTAAACAAAATATCAACCTTCTCACTATCATCTTTTCACTTGTAAGACAATTGAAAAGAAATAATACTCCCTATTCCTTCTCTATTCGGCCAAAACAAGAATAACATCAAGAGAAGAAAATCGTTTCTTTCTTGATTCATTCTTTGTCAAATACACTTAAGCTCTAGTTGCTTCAAGGAAGGAATCAAACTAGCATTGGTGTGGACTAACTAGAGAGAGGAACGCTGGTTGCTCTTCCGCTGTGCAACTCAAACACGCTTCAAGAGGTATACACACAAACTCATAGTTAAATGTGAATTTTTAGAACTTTGTATTCGATCGTTTATACGTTTTTGTATAATTTGATATGCAAAACATGTATAAAATCCCAACAATACCCACCAGGTATATCGAGTGTCCAGTGAATCCCGTCAGTGGGGTGTTGAGTGGTCTCAACAGGTTCCTCGGGAGCCCCATCTGATCATATGCTTTAAGATATAGGATATCCGATGAGCTTCAAGTGTCCACTAGCATCCGGGACACCACATAGTTGGAGATGATTGGGCTCACGATAATATTAAGGGTTAGCCAGATTGCTAAATCCCATGCATAACCGTTATAATATTATATAATGGTCAATTATAAATATTATACGACTAATATTATCTGAGCTCAGAAGGTCACACAAATACAATGACGTTGAATTATATTTTATGCATGAAATTAAATCCAAACATTTAAGTGGAGAATTGATTAAGTTTAATCAATCTCGACCGAGTGATTTTACATTGATAATTTAGAATAATTAATTGGGTTAAACCGAATTAATTAAGTTATTAGTATATTCAACAGTTTAGCGAGGGAATTTCATTAGTAACTTGTTAATTTACTAAATCGATTAATAATATTAGTTAATCAATTTAATGAGTTAATTCGATTTTTTAAAACGAGTCAAGCTCATTCGGTTGAACATTAAACGAGTCGGACTAACTCGGGGCCTGGAGTATATAAGCTAAGAGATGAAAAATAAAAACCGAAGGTTTTCATTCTCATCTCCTACCTTCTCATAGGGCCGAGCCCTCTCTCCTAATTATTTTGTTGTTTTTCAACAAAATAAACACATATCTACACTTGAAATATTCTAGCAAATAGTGTTTGGTGATTCAACTGCTCTCTGTGTGGATCAACTGGAGGCATCACACGTGAGGTGTTCGAGGGACTAAGAGAAGATCTTCCAATCAAAGTTTTTTCATCAAATTCCGCTGCCATTGAAAGAGGTAAAAAATTTTCCCCCATATATATGTTAATATATACTCCCTCCGTTCTTATTTATTTGTCTTTCTAGCTTTAGTTTTTTGTTTTTAAATGTTTGTCTTTCTAGCATAATTAATTGTAAATTTACATTTTCAATGTACTTTTTAATTACTTTTTCTTATGAAGCTATCAACCAACCAATTATATAGTTTCAATTGACTACCTATTATTCTTATTAATCTATGTGCAAATTGCTAGAAAGACAGATAAAAAAGAACGGAGGTAGTATGTTTTTCTATTTAAATTATATCATATTATGTGACCCTGGATGTTTTATTGTTATAAAATTCCATTACACATGTCAGGTAATCTTGATATGAAAGATTGATATCCTCACACCTGTTCAACTCCTAGATAGTTTTGTTAAAATGGTCGAAATGATGGATGTAGTTGAATTAGGATGTGGTCTGACCTTAAGAGATGGCCTTCACATTGCTGATTTGAAGTATAACTTACTCTCTGTCAGCAAGTTTTCACAGACTAAAGGAGTGACTTTTGAATTGTTGGAATTATGAGATGTTTGACACATCATAATTAGTGCCCGTTGAACAATTTGATTGTTCGTAGTGATTACTTATTTAAAGTTAAGTTCATACGTATATTATGTTTGACAATAATATACGTGCTGGGAATGAATTCGAAATGCATTAGGGGTCATGATGGTTTTACTAGGGCCCGATCATGATTTATATGTTAGTAAAATACTTGGTTGATATTTTATTAACATATGGCTAATGTCATTTCGATCCTAGAAGGTCACACACATACAATGCACTTGATTTTCAATATGATTGAAACTTCCGGGTTAAAAATGTAAATGTCAAAGAATCAAGGGGAATTCAATTGACTTGTTTGACTTTGAATTCAAACACAATTAATATTGTATTAATTGGTGTTTAATTGTGGAGGCGTTACGTCTTTGGGTTTAATGTGATTAAACCGCAAATTCATCACACACTTATTATTGTAATAAATGGTGAATCTTTGGGTTTAATGTGATTAAACCGCAAATTCATCACACACTTATTATTGTAATAAATGGTGAATAATTGAAAGGAAGGTTTTTTTGTGTTACCATATATAAACACCATTTGATGGTAAACAAAATAATCAATCTTCTCATTATCATCTTTTCACTTGTAAGACAATTGAAAAGAAAAATACTCCTCTTCCTTCTCTATTCGGCCAAAACAAGAATAACATCAAGAGAAGAAAATCGTTTCTTTCTTGATTCATTCTTTGTCAAATACACTCAAACTCTAGTTGCTTCAAGGAAGGAATCAAGCTAGCGTTGGTGTGGACTAACTAGAGAGAGGAACGCTAGTTGCTCTTCCGCTGCGCAACTCAAACTCGCTTCAAGAGGCATACACACAAACTCATAGTTAAATGTGAATTTTTAGAACTATGTATTTTATCTTTCATACGATTTTACATAATTTGATATGTAAAACTTATAGAAAATCCCAACATGAATCTCTCCCTCCATCCAACATCTTAAGAGATGCAAACACACACAATGTCCTAAGAGTTGCAAGAATATTACAGGGTTTAAATCTACTAAGAGGGGATTTGATCCATTCAACAATAGAACCACTTAAAAAATTTATTATTGGACAATACACATAAATTAAAATCTGTAGAAATAATAATGCTCATAAGCCAAATGCCACATTATGGCACAACAGAATGGGACATAGACCCATCTTTTTTAAGACACATTAAGAGCTTGAAATCTTTGGAACAAGATATTTTACCTTGCATAGTATGTTTTATTGTCAAACAATATAGGCTGCCCTTTCCCTCTAGTAAATTCAATAGTAGTGAGACTTTTCAGAAGTATCATAACAAGTAAAAGAAATAACTTATTTAGCACTTCCCTTCGATACTGATTAAAATTACATTGCTGTGTAAGAAGGAGCATAGTTATACTGATTCGGTATACTCTCAAGACGCCCTCGGTACAATATTGACGATCTCACAAAGATTGCATTTCAGTGAATTGCCGTTTACTGATCTCATCTTTTACTGAATCGATCCCCTTGTCCATATGGACTTACGGGGATCATACAAGGTATCTACACAAATAGGGGCAAGATTCGTTATTATTATAATTGAAGATTTCAGTAAGTATACCTGGACTTATTTGATTGAACACAAGACACAAACAGTTAGTATTTGAAACATTTCATACAATGATTAGTACTCAATATGGTAAGTAGATTAAACACATCAGATATGATAATAGAGGAGAATTCCTAAATCAACAGGTTTCTAGAAAAAGTTTCCTCATTGGGAATATTGCACCAAACTACTTGTGCCTACACCCCCAACAAAATGGGGTGGTGGAAAGAAAGCATAGACACATTTTGAAAGTTGCTAGATCATTAATGATCGTTTCAGGTATGCCTACTTTCTTTTGGGGGGAATTTATCTTTAACATCTACATATATTGTAAATAAGACCCCTTCCCAAATTCTTGATTGAAAATCTCCCTATGAGCTGTTAACTGATTCTATCCCTGATCTGAAACATGTTAGAATCTTTAGTTGTTAATATTGTTCCTAGTAAGGAAAAGTTTGAACATAGGGGGTTTCCAAGTATCTTCTTAGGATATCCCTTGGGACAGAAGGTCTATAAGGTGTTTAATTTTAAACTAAATAAAGTTATAATGTCCAGGGATGTCTTGTTCTATGAGGGGATATGCCCTTATCAAAATACAGATATTCTGAACAAGTTAAGGAATGTTAACCAGTTGCACACATACATAATTCTACCTGACATCCCTGTCTCACAGAATACTCCTACTGAAATTGTTGTTTTGGATAATTCTGACACTATGATAATTCATGATATCTTGGAAGAACAAGATCTTGCCTTGGACACTAATGAATTAAAAGATACTGATTTAGTTGATAATGAAAACCAGGATTGTATTGAACTTACTTACCTAAATAATGAGCACACAGTTAGGCAGTCTACTAGGAATAGGCAACCATCTTCTTGGTTGAATGACTATCATGTAAATGGTGCCTTTGCATCAGAATGAAAACCTGTTTTCAGCCGTATGCATAGTTGTTTTCTTGCTTAGCTAAATAACCAGCAGAAACCAAGAACTTATGAGGAAGCAAGACATCATGTTGAATGGAGACAGACCATGAATGTCAAATTGGATGCTTTAAAAAAGAATAACACATGGGAACTAGTAGATTCACACGGAGCACACAAACCCATATGATGCAGATGGGTATATAAAATTAAATGCACATTTACAGGGGAGATTGAGAAGTACAAGGCTCACCTTGTTGCTAAAGGGTATAACCAATTAGAGGGGGTGGATTACACAGATAGCTTTAGTTCAGTTGCTAAAACAGTCTCCATCAGATTAATCATAGCAATTACATCAGCCAAGCAGTGGTATCTCCATCAGTTAGGTATAAATAATGCATTTCTACATGATTATTTAGAGGAGACTATTTAAATGCAGCCACCTGAGGGATACAACAAAGCTAAGAAAGGGCAAGTCTGCAAGCTAGTAAAGAGCTTATATGGCCTGAAACTGGCAAGTCGACAGTGGAACCAGAAATTCACTCAAAGCATGGAGAAATATGATTTTGTTCAATCTGAACATGACTATTGCATGTTCATCTTACAATGGCAAGATTACTTCTTCGTGCTCATAGTATATGTGGATGATATATTGTTTGGAGGTGTAACGCCCTGCCCCCGAAATAGGGTCGGAACGTTATTTGATTTGATGGACTGACCTCACAAACCACCACGGGTCTTTCCAGCATGTTTTATCCTCATTCACGTGCTCACCAAGAAACCTCAAGTGGGTCACCCATCCCAGAATTACCCCAAGTCAAACACGCTTAACTTTGGAGTTCTTATGAATGGGGCTACCGAAAAAAAGATGCATCTTGATGGTATGAGTAGTGTTAATCAAATCATATCAAACATATCACATCGTCCACTTTGGCCGGGTATTACAATCTCCCCCACTTAAGTACTCAACGTCCTCGTTGAGACACATTCACATCGAGGACCGTACAATCCGTGTGAGACTCTAGAGGTGGCTAATACGGCCTCAAGAGGTGTCTCCCGTCCTCGACGTAGCACTTTGCGCCACATAGCACTTAGTTCTCACATTTCGAACGGCTCCACTCTGATACCATTTGTAACGGCCCGCTCACAAAACTGGGTCGGACCGTTATTTGATTTGATGGACTGGCCTCACAAACCACCACGGGTCTTTCCATCACGTTTTGTCCTACTCACGTGCTCACCAAAAAACCTCCAGTGGGTCACCCATCCCAGAATTACCCCAAGTCAAACACGCTTAACTTTGGAGTTCTTATGAGTGGGGCTACCGAAAAGAAGATGCATCTTGATGGTATGAGTAGTATTAATCAAATCATATCAAACATATCATATCGTCCACTTTGGGGCGGGTATTACAATCTCCCTCACTTAAGTACTCAACGTCCTCGTTGAGCCACATCCACATCCAGGACCGTACAATCCGTGTGAGACTCTAGAGGTGGCTAATACAGCCTCAAGAGGTGTCTCCCATCCTCGACGTAGCACTTTGTGCCACATAGCACTTAGTTCTCACATTTCGAACAGCTCCACTCTGATACCATTTGTAACGGCCCGCCCCCAAAACAGGGTCGGAACGTTATTTGATTCGATGGACTGGCCTCACAAACCACCACGGGTCTTTCCATCACGGTTTGGCCTCACTCACGTGTTCACCGAGAAACTTTCCAGTGGGTCACCCATCGCAGAATTACACCAAGTCAATCACGCTTAACTTTGGAGTTCTTATGAGTTGGGCTACCGTAAAGAAGATGCATATTGATGGTATGAGTAGTACTAATCAAATCATATCAAACATATCACATCGCCCACTTTGGTCCGGGTATTACAGCAAGACTTCAGAAAAGGAAATAGACAGAGTTAAATGTTTCCTAGACAAGAAGTTTACCATAAAAAATTTGGGTGTTGCTAAGTACTTTTTGGATATTAAAATAGCCAGATCCACAGAGGGAATGTGGTTAACACAGAGGAAGTATATATCAGATATCATGCTTGACCTTTGATGCTAAGATAGTTAATACTCCTTTTTCTTATGATTGGAATCCTTATGATGACAATTCAGGGGCATTCAGTAATCCAGCTGCTTACAGGAGATTAGTAGGTCGATTATTATATCTTAATGTCACAAAGGCAGATATAACATACTCAGTTAACATTCTTAGTCAGTACATGAAGGCATCTACTCAAAATCAGTGGAATGGGGTTGTACACATTGTGAAATATCTTAAAGGGCATATTGAGCAAGGGCTCTAATATCCGTCTAACAATTCATTGGTTCTGACTGCTTATTGCAATGCCGATTGGGCTAGATGTTCACTCACACGAAGAGCCATTACTGGATTCTGTATATTACTAGGAGAATCCATGATTTCATGGAAGTCGAAGAAACAAGCCACTGTATCAAGGTCCACAGCAGAAGCAGAGTATCGAAGTGTAGAGCGTACAATTTGCGAGTTGAGATGGATTAGTTACCTGTTCAAAGAGTTGAAGATTCCGATTAAACACTCAATTGACTTGTGGAGCGATAATTAGTCAAATATCCAAATTATTCAAAATCTGGTGTTTCACGAAAGAACGAAATTCATCGAACTCGACTACCACTTCATTCGACAGCATTTCAAGAGTGGCTAAATCAAACCTTTCCACATTCGATCGAAGGAGCAATTGGCGGATGTACTCACGAAATCTCTGCCATCTCCTTTGTTTCAGTATCTATTTGTGATACCCGGCCCAGAGTGGGCGTTGTTGTGATATGTTTGATATGATTTGATTAGTACTACTCATACCATCAAGATGCATCTTCTTTTCGGTAGCCCAACTCAGAAGAACTCCAAGGTTAAGCGTGCTTGACCTGGGGCAATTCTAGGATGGGTGACCCACTGGGAAGTGTCCCAGTGAGCACGTGTGTGAGGACAAAAACGTGCTAGAAAGACCCGTGGTGGTTTGTGAGGTCAGTCAATCAAATCAAATAACGTTCCGACCCGGTTGGGGGGCGGGGCGTTACAAATGGTATCAGAGCCGAGCCATCCGGAATTGTGAGAGGTAGAGTCTCACACGGATGATACGATCTTGGATGTGGATGTGGATGTGTGTGTGGCTCAACGAGGACGTTGAGTGTTTAAGTGGGGGAGATTGTGATACCCGGCCCAGAGTGGGCGTTGTTGTGATATGTTTGATATGATTTGATTAGTACTACTCATACCATCAAGATGCATCTTCTTTTCGGTAGCCCAACTCAGAAGAACTCCAAGGTTAAGCGTGCTTGACCTGGGGCAATTCTAGGATGGGTGACCCACTGGGAAGTGTCCCAGTGAGCACGTGAGTGAGGACAAAAACGTGCTGGAAAGACCTGTGGTGGTTTGTGAGGTCAGTCAATCAAATCAAATAACGTTCCGACCCGGTTGGGGGGCGGGGCGTTACACTATTATCCAAGAGGGGAGGCTGATGAAATTGAAGGTTGAAGATAGTCGATAGATTTGATTCTGAATCATTTATGTTGAAGGAATTAGGTCAATTGGTTTTCCCCAATTCCCGTTGGAGTTCCAACAGCTTTTTAGTTTGTGCCCAGTCAACAATGAGCTGGGCTTCTATCATTGGTCCTTTTTATATCAGTTTTATTATAAATACGTGGCCTTGCCACGTGTAATAGTTTATAGCTTTCTTTTACAAACAGTTGTTGTTTACTTGTTCTTCTTCTTCTTCTTCTTCAATAAAAATCAAAAGTATTTTCCTTATCCTGCTTTTACAAGTTTCTTGCCATTCTTGATTTGTTGGTTCTAATCGCATTCTTCAATTCTTATAGTTACGATGTAATATAGGTCAAGTCGTATGCTGGCTTTCGTCTTTTGTTTAAATGGGCAAATGTCCTACTATAACTGAAAAATTGGTTATTGGTGTTTACGGACATCTCCATTTTGTTTCCTGGGAGATCCAACTTATATGAGTCTATAAATTCCCATGGAACAATTGGGTATAGTAAATTGGTATCGTCAACCTGTGATCATGTTTTTCAAAAATTACGAAATGTTTGTCTAAGATAAAAAGTTTCATTTCCTTGATTCATTCCGTTCTAAACATACCATTAAAAAGTGAGGAGTCGATGGGGCATAGCTCGAACGGTCACGGGTTTCACTATAAGAGTGCTTCTCCACAAGTGTGTGGGTTCGATCCGAGGCAGGTGCATGAGTAACTCTGCATTTGTTCAACGGAGGACCTGCTTGTGGGTGGTTACCAAGAGTCTCAGCACTCTTAAGGTGGAGCACCAGACAGCGAGAAATACATCTCGAATTTACCTCCTCTATTGGGCGATAGGCTAACCAATCGAGATACTTAAGATGAGTGTACCATCTTTATTAAAACGTGAGGGAGTTAATATACTCCATAAAATATTAGCTGCTGAGTTGTCCAACAATATAAAAAATCACATTTAAGAATGAGTGGGTCAATAGCCTAGTGGCATCCGGCCCAACCTTTCATGTAAGAGGTCATGGGTTCGAACCTTGTTGGAGACATATTTGTCTCATATTATACTCTAACGAATGAGTCCCCATTTTATCCAAAAAGTGTAATTGTCTGATTGGATACTAGAGAGAGAGAGAGAGAAATGGATAAGGTATTCTCCGTAGAAAACATGTCGGACCAATTCTGGTCGCCTCATCCCACCCTCAACCGCAGCTCTTCCGAATGGTCTTTCCAACGCTTCCTTCAACAAGCCGTCAATGCCACCTCACCACCCCACCCCTCCCAGGATCCGCCTCGGAATCCACCTCCCGGTCCGAGCCCGAGTCCGGATGTCCCAGTTGATTCAGAGGAGTACCAGACCTTTCTCAAGAACAAGCTTGACTTGGCTTGTAAAGCTGTTGCTTTGACTCGGGTATACACATACACATAGTTAACTGGATAAAGAGAACGAATTCGCACAGACTGTTCTGAAACGGCTAGTACTATTTAAGCCAAAATATGTTATTTTAACTTAAGTATTCGTCTTAAGCACATAAATCGGACTCTGTTGATGGAACTAGCGAAGGCGTCCAACGGCTGACCGCCTTAGTTCTTTTTAAAAATGGCGATGTATTGTTAAAAAATAAGATTTTACTGTACCTTTAAAAAGATGTGGTTCAGGCTCCCAAAATTTGATATTTATGCCTATTATTCGTCATGCTTGCATATAAATTATGTTCCCGCTACTATACATTGAACCTACATTTGAAATGTTTTGTGAGAAATTTGTTGTGTTGAATAGTCAATCAGTTGATTATTATTGTTTGGGTTAATCTTATGAGTTGTATGATGAATTTTGCTGGGAATCGTTATGAGTAGATAATGAATGAAGATGATGAGTTGTATCGACGTGTGTACTTATCAAATCGAATTGTTGTATTATCATATTTTTAGGATTTTGACCATATTTAGAGAAATTAGTTTTAGTTAGTCCATTTTGGAAGAGTTTAATTTAGATAGTTTTATTATTGTTTCCTTTCATTATAATTTCTTTTTTATTAGAATGAAGATATATAATTATGTATTTACTTTTCAATTGGCTTCTGATTTATATATATTGTATTGAAGATTTCAGCTTTACTCTTTAAAGATAATTTCTATATTCTGTCAGTAGAAATATCTGTATTTTGGCAATGTTGCATCAGTTTTAATGATGGAAAGGTGGATGAGCTAACATAGTTTCGTGAATGTGTGATAGGCGAATTGTGTAATTGCGCAAGAGTCATCAGCATCTGCATCGGACGTCACGCCTCTTGTTGCGCAGATTGGCAATCATACTGCTGCAACTGGTTAGTCATGTTCGAATATTAATATCATTGCTTCGTTTTTAAAAATATTTTTATGAATTTCTCGATATTGTCTCTCATGTTGGCCTTCACCACATGCTCCAGTAACAATATTGTGTTATGCAAATGGTTTTTCGGAGGTCAAATTGAGTGACTATTAGATTAACTGTCTAATGTGCATCACCTTTAAACTTGGTTAGAAAAGAAGCAGTATGTTTAATTGGTTATTCGTAGTTGAAAATACCCAACGAGTTGTTATATTCACCCATTCATACATTTGCAACTATCTTAACATTAGGCTCAGGGCGTGATTTGCCAAAGAAACAAGATATGGATGTTGGGGGATCTATTGCACCTTCGTTGCACGCAGTGCAGAAGAAACCGAGTGTCCAGGTAAGGTCAACAACAAGTGGGTCATCTGCAGACCAGTCAGATGACGATGAAGTTGATTGCGGAACAATTGGAAGCTTGGATCCTGCCGATGCAAAACGCAGGAGAAGGTAGCCGAGTTTGTTATTTTATTGATAAACAAAATTTCTACCCCCTTTTGGGCAACATTCGGTCAAGATTCACGTATAGCATTTCCTTGTAGAACTTCGACGAAGAAAGTATTAAAAATACGTTACTCCTATTTTATGTATTAACTTCAGCTCCTCCCCTTTCAGTTAGATTTCTATCATATGTGGTTAAGTACCAAATGTTTCAGATGATAATTTCAAATATGTCCATTTTGAGTAAAATGATGATGAGACTTTTGAAGATTAGATAATAGTCGAATTCAGGTGAAAGTGTACATATGTATGGATTTTTCTGCATCATGACTGAATACAACATTTAGATTCGTTTGCTGATTACGCAATAGCCTATTCAGTGTGAAATAAGGCCATACTAATAAGAAGGAATCCAGGATTTCGCTCGCTGAAGGGTACAGTGGTCTTTAGACCCCTGCGTAATATCAAAATAAACTTTGGTCTAGATTCTGTAGCCTGGAAGTTACAGAAGCCAATAGATTAAAGGTTTTATTCGTGTTATTAGATCAAGTGGTTGTCTGGATATTTAGGAAGAGGATTATGTGCCATTTTGTTCTCCTCAAGCAGAAACTTGAGTTTTTTTCTGTTCAATAAAATTTAAAGCTTCACTGAAGAAATCTCTGATATAATCTATATTCCTCAAACTTTTCTAACAGCAGTTTTCTTATTTACCAGGATGCTTTCGAACAGAGAATCGGCTAGACGTTCAAGGAGGAGGAAACAGGCGCACCTGACTGAACTTGAAACTAAGGTATATTTGACTCGTCTGAAACTGCTTAGTTACTAAAAGTTCTATATCTTATAAACTAAACTAAGATTACCAGCTTTATATCCGGCACTTGTATTTATATGATGATGTTACATGATCTCTCTAGTGACCCTATGCTATGTTTTCTGCTGGCATTATATCCAATCTCTCTTGATATCGTCTCATATATGCCTAGTGCTAATCTTATGTCTTTGTCTATTAGGTTGCTGAATTAAGGGTTGAAAATTCATCATTGACGAAACGGCTTACTGATGCAACCACCAAGTACAACGAAACAGTTGTTGACAACAGAGTGTTAAAAGCTGATGTTGAGACATTGAGAGCAAAGGTAACCATACAAAATAAAAGGCTTCAAATCGAAGGGAAGTTTTTTCTGTTTCCTTTTATTGATTCCTCTCCATTTACAGGTAAAGATGGCTGAAGAAACTGTGAAGAGGATTACTGGATTGAATCCATTTCTACAAGCCGTGACAGAGATGTCGACCATGATGCAGTCTTACTCTGGTAGCCCCTCGGATACCTCAACTGACACTTCTGTACCTGTGCAACATGATACAAAACAGCAGTACTATGCAACACCTAACAGTCATATGCCTTCTCATGATACGGGAGTTCAAAATGGGCCGGCACTCGTTCCATCTGAAGACCATGTCCAACATTCAGCCATAGCTGCAGGAACGAACAAGATGGAAAGAACAGCGTCAATGCAACGTGTGGCTAGCCTGGAGCATTTACAAAAACGCATTCGAGGAGAAACATAAGATGTGTGGAAACGTGATAGCTGCTAGTATTGAATCTTTTTCTGAAATGATGATTTCATCCTAAGACATGAACAAAATTATCAATACGTATATAAGCGACATGCTCTTTTCTCTGATTAAGTATATTTCGAAAAGCATAAGTCTGCTAAAAAGAAATGGAGAGAGTATTTGAAATTATTAGATTTGTTGTTACAAATTATTTTCATTATATTATTTTTTTTATAATTTTTTCACAATATAACTAAAAGGTAGTTGAATATCAAAATTTGATATGAAAATATGAAAACATCAACCAAATTAGATTGAAGGTACTAAGGAACAGGCATTTACCTATTACATAGATGGTGTGGTTAGACTTTTTTTATTGATTTTTTATTTATTTGTTTCTCTTCGTGTTAGGAAAAAACAAAACGCAATTCGAGAATTTTTTTTTAACGAAATTTACGTTTGTTGAAGGTGCAGTTTGTATGTAAATAGAACAATTCATTCTGTCTGGTACTACATGGTTCCAATTTGTAAGAACTCCGAATCATTCTCTTAAATTCGTCATAAATGATACGCTTCCCTCGAAATGACCTGAACCGATAGGAAAATCTCAACTAATTGGGCCTTAAGTAGTTAAAAATATTGTGATTTGGGGTTGAATTGCAATATTGAAAAATGTAAACTCTTGTCAATCTCTTATCCACAAACATACAAGAACAAGACCACCCCTTATTATCTTATCCAACTCCCCCTTTTCATTAGGGGATATTGAGCATATGCTTTCAACATGATACCTTCTTCATTCTTACTCACAACCACATAAACATCATCAAAAAACCAGTTTAAGGTGAAGACATAGAACCAAAGAGAGCCTACATGGCTTCAGCAACAACAAGACTTTCCTTCACATTCAACCACTCCACCATATCCACCACTCAAACTGTCCCAAAATTCTTGTCCAATATCTCCCTCCAACCAAAACTTCACTACCCCAAACTCCATTTCACTGTCCTAAAGTCCATAGATGTGTCCAAGGAAGACAAACCAGTCTCAGAAGGAGACATAACACAAGAACCACCAACAAATCAAGAAACCGAAGAATTTCTCGAAGAAGGGCAGGACAGTTTTGACAAAAGAAGGCTTGAGGAGAAGTTTGCAGTGTTGAACACAGGTATATATGAGTGTAGATCATGTGGGTATCTGTATAATGAGGCGACAGGGGACCCGTCGTACCCGGTTCCACCAGGGTTGCCATATCAGAAGCTCCCTGAGGATTGGAGATGTCCAACATGTGGAGCATCAAAGAGTTTCTTTCAGAGTAAGAGTGTGGAGATTGCTGGTTTTGCTCAGAATCAACAGTTTGGTCTTGGGGGAAATACATTGACTTCTGGACAAAAGGCATTGCTTATATATGGTGGTTTGCTTTTAGGTTTCTTGTTTTTCTTGTCTGGTTACTTTCTTCAATGATCATCTATATATACTTGCTTTCGAAATTCGAATATTATTATATGGAATTGGTTCATTTTGTTAGCAACCATATGAGTTTCATTTCTTTGTCGAATAAGAAAGAATCACATCTATTATTTCGAGTTTGATTTAGGTGCTAAGCATCATGGTTAAGAAGGATAGATAAGCAATTTCACATTAGATTTTCATAATATTAATGTGGTTCAGACGGTGACAGTAGCACGGACGGAATCAGTAGGGGTAGGGAGAGCATGCACCCTCTCTAAATTTTCAGAATTAAAGATATATTATATAAGTTTTGAAAGCAGTGAGCAAACAAAGCAGTTTGGACAAGTGAAATCTAGTAGGAAAGAGAAAAGTAGAAGTAGGCGGCGGAAAAGTTAAGTTTTATATGAATTAGCAACATGTATCGTAGTAAAGTTGACAAAATTATTGGTTTTTGGTTAAATATCAAATTGTACTCCTCTATTTAAATATTTTAGATTTTTTCTCCCTTTAAATTTCGTCCGGGTTGCGGTCGTGGACTATAGTAATATGTTCCAGATGGGAGACACGGTAACGTGGAATCCACTTCATAGGAACAGTGGTTGGCATACTTCTTATGCCACTGAATGTTGGGAACTTAATTGGGCTTTGAGGAAATGAAATTATATTTGCTTTTAGCAAAAAAATTATAGTAAAGATTTTTCTTTATAAGAAACCGAGTAAAATCCTTTAAGAAGCTTGACATTCGGTTCGATATTACCAGGGGCGAAACTAGGGGGGGACGAGGGGGGGCGCTCGTCCCCCCTAGGATTTTCGGTATCGTTTATTTTATATATGGTTTTTTTGAATTTTTGTGATATATATAATAAAAAATGTTAACAAACCAAGTGTATGTGTAGCTTAGTTGGTTAGTTCCTTCCTTCAAAAGGTAAAGGTCATGGGTTCAAGCCTTGTTAGCTTCATTTTTAACAATTTTTCTGTACTTTTAACTATTTTTTATTTATTTTCGCCCCCCTTACTTTTTTCTCCAAAATTCGCCCCCCCTTGATTTTCATCCTGGTTTCGCCCCTGGATATTACACCTATGGAAAGTATCAACTATGCGTGTGCTGCTAGAAGAAGTTGTGAGATCCGTCCTAGAGGCCGGAGCAAAGTTAGGCATATTCTCATCATCAGACGGGATGATGATCGGGTCGAAATTCATTGAGATCGTACTTGTGAAGGATCGATGGGGGAGGAACGACCGAGTCTTGGATGGGTTTGGAGAGTTACTTGGGGAAGCGTTATGGGAAGTTTCTGGAAGTCCTCTGGGCTCTGGTTACTAACATGTTTCAATTCGCCAAGTTGTCTTTTGCCTGTCTATGGATTCAGCAACAATTTAAAAGGTTGTCCTATTTGGGAACTCCAGATCTATGCTTATTTTTAATTCCCGAAACATTTCGTCAATTACTACGTCCTTCTTGATCTCTGGATGCCCAGGTTTCCACCTTAAGCCTTTCCTTAACACATGTTTTCCATGGAAATAATCTTGAAATTTGAGAAAGTATGTCAGAACACTTTTCAACATCCTGCCATTAGACAAGTAACAGTCTTTTCCCACCTTAAAAACCAAGAGTCTTCTTCTCCATTTCAAAGAAAAAATTGGAGAAAGTGGGACACTCGAGGACTTCATATACAAACTACAAACACAAGTTATGCCTAAATTCTACAGAAACTTGATGATTTTAGACACGATTAGAGGTGATAAACAAAGGCCAATAAAGGACTCATCTTTCAACAAGAATGATTAAAAAAGTTCAAGTACAACTTTTTCGAAGTTTTAAACACTCCTTCCTGCCCTCGGTATGATATTAGAGGGTGGCACAGGATGTACCTCACCTGATCAGGGAACTAGAACTTGCCCGTTAACCCTTACGAAACACAAGGTTAGTTCCCAATAGGAATTGAACCTGGATTACATGAAAAGGCTGGCTGCTTTGCACTCTAGTCATTTACCAATTGAGCTATGCCCCAGGACGCATGAACTCCAATTCTATCGGTTGATAGAAGCAGAAGTTAAACCCCCTTATATTGTACTCATCTCATCTATTTCATTTATGATTCATAATATATTAATAACCAAGAAACAATAATTACATTCAATATTTGTTTGTTCTATGACTAAAATTAGATTACTACACGATCACATGACCTGATCTAAGGATCCAAAAGAGTATCTAGACATATCCATAAAATTCTCAACACAACCAAATCCATATGCATAAGATAGCACCAAATGTTACAAGTATTGAAGAGGATCCCTTTATAATATTTGGGATGCACTGTGTGAAGGATAGTTTCCGAACTACTGGAGCAGACGCCAGTAACTTAAGCATGGTCATTATTGAATTCCAGAATCAGAAGAACTCTGACTTACTCGCTTTTTCACCTGATAAACCTGTTTCGTTCCCTTATCATATCTGGCATTGGATGAAGATGGTCCTTCCTTCTCATATCCCCAATATACGGAATTATATTGCCGCTTTGGTTCCTTACCCAAACCAGTTGCAGGTCTACTTATCCAGTTTGTAGGAGGCTGGGGAAGTGGGCTTGTGTTCTGCATATATTGGTCGTGCATATTTGGAACCTGTCCAGAATTTAGCATACTTGTAGGGGCCGAGGCAAACGACTGTTCTCTAACCCCACCATTAATCTTCAAACGGGACATCCCACTCTCCAGAAGGTGGTGTTCGTGATAATGGTGATTTCGTGGTCCTTGATATGATGGCCTAACTTGGGTTCTGTACTGTCTGCTGCCTTGCATATCAACTGGATGAGGAGGATATCTTGGACCGCTGATCATTCCTTGATGATCATCGTGCATGGAAGAATAATTGGAATTGTCAAAGCCCCGTCCATATCTAGATGGTCCTACTGGCCTTGGCCTATGTATGGCATGATTGCTAAAGCAATTTTGATAAGTCATTTGCTCATATTCTCCCCTCCCATATGGCTGTACAACTGGCCGTGGCCTATTCACAAGATGGTTTGGTCTATTTACAGCATAGTTCTCTCGGAATCCTTGTTGACTCTTCTGAAGGGGAATTTCTGAACGTTGACGATTAATAATCAAATTGTTCGTAATGAGTCGGCGGGCTGCATCTCCTAGTGTCTTGCCGGAAAGTGATCCTGGTATCTCTGGCCTGGAGGAAGAAGTACATTAATATGAATCTTTTGACATTTAGCGACGATAAATCAACAAAGAAACTAGTATTCACGCTAAGCAATGTTATACATAATACATTATGAAGTATCATCTAATGTGAGTCATAATTTATTGACTATTCCTATAATGAATATCTCCCTCTAGTAATTTTAATTGACATCCTAGCATCTTCTGTTGTTATGATTTAATGACATTCTACTTTTAAAAGTGCAGGACTACCTTCATGCCAAAGAATGGGGGGGGGGAGGGTTTATGTCGCTAGTAACCAAGTATTACCAGTTCCAGAAGGAAAGAGGAAAATAATATACTCTAAAAAATCAAGAATGTAACACATGAGCCACCACCATGCATGTTAACATTACCTCTGTTTGGTCAGCTGACGTCGAGCAGGACTATCTTCATGCCAAAGAATAGGGGAGGGTTTTATGTCGGTAGGTCTCACAATCTGCGAAAAAATGGCAGTTTGGGTAAAACTCATCTGAACTACAGAATGAGATAATTGACAATAAAATAGAAAATAAGGGCAGCATATAGCAATTGCTGCCTTTTGAAACCCACCCAAAGTATCTGTAACCATGACATATAGACTGTCAGTGTGTGAAGTCAAGAGTATGTATGTGGTTGTGGATCATATTAAAAAATCCATGCACTTAATAATAGGCGATGCCATCGGCTATAAGTGAACAATTTTTCTGAAGCAACAAATTAGTTGTAGCAAGCACACAGTTACATATTACACGTTCCAGATGATGAAGGATGCAAAGACACATGAAAGAGCCCAAGCCCAAGAGCAAACAAAGGGAATGAATACAAAACATGTTCACACTATTACTGCGGAGTTCAGCAAATTATGTATAAATGCATGGAAACGAACAGTTTAAGAATACATGACAATGGTACCTTCTTTGGTATCAATACTCCATTTGGTGGAATTGGAACGTGCTTATGAGGAGGTGGATTCAAAAAAGTTATGTTTCTGCATAAGAATAACCAAAAGAATTGACAAAACTTACCGCACACAAAAACAAATACAAAAATGTTGTTAGAAGAGGAACGTACAAAGTTTGGTTTTTTGTTATAGCCTGCAATCCAGCAATTGGTGAAGGCACTGTTTCAAGAAGAGCATTTCTCTTACTTAACCAAATGAATCCGTTCATTCTCCCACTGCAGGAGCGTCAAGAAGATTATTTTTAAATACTAAAAAGTAATTGCTTAGTAGTTACTCGTAACACAGTTAACATCACTTACCTAGCATTCGGATCAATCTTTTCAGGTATTTGCTCATTAGAAGGCACATGACTATAGCGATGGTAGTATGCAGTGATATAGGGAGCCAATGAATGAAGAGGATGCACATAGAGAAGATCAAACATCACACTATTTCGGTTTATCTCCTCCTCCTGCATTAAAGCCAGTATGAGCAGCTAGGAACTAGAACTTTGACACATTATGGTTCTAGTTGAAGTGACTGGAAATATGGAACACTTGTTTAAATTGCTTTGTCACCTAAATATTGGCTAGAGTTTTATAATACTAATCAATTTCAACACAATCACATAATCCCATAGGTATGAGCTAATACTTTTTTTGAGACAAATAAAAAATGATAGACAATGTTAAAAGAATAATGGTAATTATTAAGGTAAGGAAATATAATACGAGTCCTATATCAGAATTCATTTCCAAAACTTAGCACCATAGCGCAGAGACTTTATGCTAATTAAATGAATTCCCACAATAGAATTTCTTAAACACAATATATAGTCATTGTGGAAGAGTTGTAGCCACTTATTTCAGTTTGTAAAGAGCCAACAGCAACACACATATATCCAATGCAAATGGAAAGTCCAAGGAAACAACCACGATATTATATAGAAAAAGCACTATGGAATCAAATGGAGAGAGAGAGAGTGGGTGGGGGGATTGAAAGAACCAGATCTGAAAAAAGAAATCAGGATAAAAATTGAACTAATGCGGAAGAACACAGGGGATAGATATGTTTCTGGCCAAAGCAAAACTATATCTCCAAGTTGAGTTGTTATGTAGCTTGTAAATTAAGATGTATAAGGGAACTACAGATTCTTCTTTGCTTTCATCAACAAGACGTATTTGGGTGAGAGATTATAAGTGGCCAGCACCCAAGAAACCTACAGGTTCAAGTGATTCATGAAAAAAGAATTTGCCAGACATGCTATAACCTATCCTTTTTAGAAGACCGGAAAATATCAGGCACACAGGTGAAATTTAGGTCATGTTCGATTCTTAGTTTTTCCAGTTTCTTCAACTACCCAACACCCCGTGTGAAAAAGGAATGAATATAAAAAGGCCATTTTATCAAGATGGAACATTCAATCAACATTGACCGAGACATGCCAAGTATTTTAAGTCAGCAGTTTCAACGTCAATGCATTAAATAAGCGCATTTATGAGCTCGGAGATGATTGAATTAGAAGGATACAAAAGCTTGTAGCTCACAGTTTTTGTTCACCGGATTAGTGACATTTTATCTTTCTCTTCTCCACCCATTTCCTTCTGGAAGCTGCTGAATATAAGGACTTCTCATCATGCAACAACTATCACATAGTTCATTCTGTGTTCTAACGTGAAGCACTATGACAACTGAAAACTTTCCAAAGTAGATCCACCAAATAGTATATCCTTCTATTGGGGACATAAAGTATGTTATTGCACACTAAGTATTTCTTATGACTACTCCCACCAATTCTTGAAACTAAGATGTCTACTTGTCTTTGTGTCATCTAGCTTATATTAGTACGTTTAGTTCGACATAAGTGACAAAAAAAAGGTAAAGGTGATGATTTCACCATCCTCCATACCGTCAATGTGGCTTCTAGCTTCTTTGTCTCAGCAAGAAGTTTCTTCTCGTCAATGAATGGCAAAAGGGCAATAGCCTGTGACCAAATGTTTCTATGTCAAGAGTAATCTATAGTTTTCAAAACAACAAATGACATTAGAAACTAAAATGATTTATATGTACAACCTCAAAATACCTGCCAAGCAAAGCGCTTCCCATTCATGTCAATTTTGAAATCTGTAGTGTTAAAACAAATTTATATAGATGATAAAAGAAGAGTCCGTGCTATAATGGTAAATGATAGATGGTTAGTACCAGGTGGATAATAATCTTTAATCGGTGATGATTCATCAGTCATCAGACTTCTGTAACATACAGGAAGTGCCTGCGAACTACAAAGCATCAATGTTATATAAAACAAAGCGTGATAAAGCAGTATTTCTTGCATAAAAATTGATAACAGCTCGTTAATGACCTTGCTGCCGGTAGAACTCCCAAGAGCTGGTCAAACGGTTTAAAAGGCTCTCCAAGAAAAAATGTTATCTCCAAATCCACTAGGTCTTTAAGATCAGACGCAAATGGAGCATAATGGTACGGATAGTACCTAATTCACCAGCAGATGAGAAGTAACTAGATCTCAGAAGATGACAGAAATATTGACCAAAAATATGTAAAAACAGCCATGCATTAATGAATCAGGTAAACTAAAAACATTTAAATAGGAGTTGCTCCAATATAAAGAAGGGTGTCAGCAGAGGAGGTTGAGCTTTCCTCAAAGGCTGACCCATCCTCGGTGCTAAAGCTTGTAAATGGTCTTAATGAGTTTTCTGGCTCCTCTATACATAACAAAATGGGTCTATGGGTATGTGAATGGGGGCTGCATATTTAAGAAATAGGTTCCCAAGAGAATACAAATGCTGAAAACTGCCTAATAGAACCAACCATTGCCAAGAGCAGACACCTTGGTAGTAGTATCGGCATACCCAGCACAAGCCTTCCACATATTTTTGTACCTGCAGAGACAACTTAAATTAGGCACTCAATATTAAATTGTTTGAGATCTTATAGATCCAGTACAGAATTTTTTACAACACCTCGGTCTGGATTCCCACACACTCAACTGCAGCTTTTTCTTTCATTAAACTATAGCCGTTTATTATGAGATTAATACCTATTTTAAACCATATCTATCACGTTGATAGATTCAGAAAGATGAGCATAGTATGAAGATTTACTGGAGTTGTACGCCTTTTGAAGTGGCATTAATACATGAGAAAATGATAAAATGACATATACAAGATGATAAGTCATTTAGAAGGAAGAATCCTAATGAGAGTCGTGGAAAGTGGAGCAGAGTTGTTCTGGAGGAATATTTGAAAACATGATGCAGAGGAGTTAAAAAGACCACATTGACACAGCTTACACTTTATGGAAAATGACAGATGGTTATTTAGCTAAGAATTAACTATTCTACCCTCAAAACCATATTCTAACAAAATGGGAAACTAAGAGGAACCACAACCATGTCCATGCACAATAAGGGTTGAGAAGTACTACATCTCAAGAAAGACTGTGGACTACAGATGGAACAATCTCTAGTACATAAAACAATTATGCTTTTATGGCTCAAGAATGTCAGGTAAAAAGTTATGGCCACCAATATGAAGCATAGAGACTATAACAAAAAGCACTGAAGTTTTTGAAGCATATGAACTTACAACATCTCTTTTCACTTCTTCGATCTCATTTGAAGTTGAAACACCAAATTTCTCACAATAATACCTTTCCTTATATCCAGGCTCCCCTAACCGAATCTGATGTGCGAAAGATTGAAATCATTATTAAGAATTATAATCATCAGGAGCCAATACTCAAAGATGGTGCGAAAATCATACTACTCACATAGTAGTCAAGGTAAAATATCAATCACAATACAATATTTGTAAGAAATGATACATCAACTAATACAGCCATCAAGGTGATAGTTATATGAGGATAAACTTGAATGAGTTCCAAATTATAGAAAACCACATCATTTGATGCTAGGACAGTTTGCTCAAGTAACAAAGCAACAGAAGTAGACTACCCCGCTTAGTGGGATAAGTCTTGGTTCGGTTTAGCGGTTTAGCCGAGGAAACAGACTCAATCTCAGTAAACAGTAGCAATTTACCAAAGTGCAAACAAAACATTCTACAATCACATGGTTAAAAACCTTGTCTATGGGCAGTTCTTGTGGCTCTGCATCATCTTCCAGTCTTGCTTTATGTGTCTTATTTTCATTATTCTCCATTGCCTGCATCAAGAAGTAACTGCGATTGTTATTACCCTTATGCTGAACAAGCTTAGCTGTCAAGTTTAGATTCAAAAGATTGAACCTAATACGACTCTGCAAAGTTGGATGGCTAATAAGACTTTTAAAAGTTCGCCTTAGAAAGAATAAACCTATACCACTCCACTTAAATTGAGTGGCTTATGAGATCACTAGATTTGGAGTTTTCTTAAGTAAAAATGTTTTACAGTGACACTACAATCTCTATGATTTCTCAATTACTAGATAATATTATGGCTTGAAGAGAAAAATCATAAAACATCTCACTATATAAAATTTATATTGAGGTATCTTGATTCATATACCATTTAGTACAGATATATTATGTTGTTAATTCACCCTGGAACACACTTTTTTTTTATATTTAGAGCTAAAACATCCCTAAAAACTTTCATCTATCCGTTTTCATCATTTTAGGGATTAAATTTTAGTTGGGTGCAAAACCAGTTTATCGATTTTTCACAACATAATAGGAGAATATTACTATTGTCATCTATGTTGGCAATAAAGAAAGAGGAGAGCAAAATGACGATTTGGAGAAAATATTTTTTTGGAATGGATAAAGAGCCTATAGGTACTACACAAGTATGAATATTCCAAACCAAAGAACCTGAAAGATTGAATTATAAATATTCATGAACTGAGTTAAGGTGTTTTTCTTGTTTTAGACAACCTAAAAGCAGTAAACTGACGCAAATGCTCACACCCAGCCAAATATTGCTTCTGAGCCATTAGCTAGTAACTAGGAGTATAGTGGATATGCATATGTCAAAAGTTAATAAATAAAATATCAATCATAAATGAATCATCTATGAACCACGAAAAGGATAACACGTGCTACAATAACATATTGAAGGCATTAACATAGACTTAGAAACCAATACGATTTGAGATCTATTCTCAACTCATGCAGAAATCCTCAAAAAATAATTCCAAGAGCACGTCACTTTACTTAAACCACAATTTTAAATTCTACTCTAATTTACTAATATATATTGAAGAAAGACTTAATGGACAACATATGATTTATTATCCCAATTAACCAACACATGTTACATTAAAGTGATCAAACTATCCACCATGTAACTGTGGCAACAACCATAGACTACAATAAAAAGGCAATGAGATCCCCCATTATCTGCCATTAGGGGACTACAGATATTTCACTTATTTACTCTTTGACATCTGTGTAAGTATTGACAAAGATGGAGGGGAGGAAATACAAAGCTACCTGCTGTATCCGAGCACGCTTTTGAAATATTTGATCTTCATGGACTGAAACTGCCTGAATGAAGTGCTCCACTCTATCCACGAAAACCTAAATCACAACAAAATTATATATGGATACAGGACAGCTAAACATTAGAGGCATGGACATGGTTAGCTACAAAGTTGACATTGAACATGAATTCATGAAATAACTGCTAGAATAATTCATATGAAGTACTACTCTAGCATCTTTAGATGTTGCATTTACTAAATCAGACACTCCTTTTGTTTATATCGTAAATGATAAGAATGACAAGATTATATAGATTTGTAATATACGAAGGGAACTTGCCCCTGACCACATGAGGCTTTACTCTTATTTGCTGACTTGGTATCATAGTTTTCAAATCTTCACATACTAAAGATTCAATGAACTTATATATTCTTACAAAACCTCAGTTTGTATCTCACATACCTTTTAAGATACAGAAAGCATCAAGTTAAAAGCTTTTGAACAGTTAGCAACAAATTAAAAAACTAAAGAACTACATAGAGTAAGAGAGAAGAACTCAGTCTGGGACGCCTCCAAATACTATACTTACCTCGCCCGCATCTGTAAGATAACCGCCCATTGCTTTAAATTCACTCCTATAGATAGACATGAGAAGACTTATTGCGCCCTATAGCCAAAAAAATGGGTTTCAGTTATAAACTAAATATGGAAGTAGTACTCAATTAATTACACAAATCAGCAAGAAATACTTGTGTTTGAGATGGTAATAATCTACGCAACAGGTTAATAGCAGAAGGAATTCATTATCTATAAACACATGGCATATCAGTTAATTATACATTAACTAAGTTAAAACGGCGGGTGATTTCTATTTTTACTGTACCAAAAATTAGTACTCAGGCACAGACCTCCCGTATTTCCAAAGTAGGCATATGCGGAAGAAAGTCATTCCCAACGAAGAAACACAAAAAGACAAAATCATCTATCAGCCTCTCAAAGTCTATCTTGAACGGAGGGCTCAGAATATGCAAATCATATTTCAAATATTCCCGCAACACCCAGATGTTGAGAAACTGAAAATTTGAAAAGAGAATAGTAAAATATAAGAAAAATATGAGGCAAGAAGATCAAAGAAGAAAAGATAATGTCAACAGTCACATCTTCACCTGATATTTCTTCTTATGAACTGGAATACTGTTTACCAACTCGCCGTTTGCATCTTTGGTGGGATCTACACTGCAATCAGCTGCCACATGACCACTCTGACCACATTGAAAACACTTCGCCTGCTGCCCAGGTGGAGTAATAACCTACACAGTGACATTTGTCCTTTATAATGAAGTATGAAAAGAGCATAAGAAGAGAGTAGGATTTCAATGGTACTATACACTGACCTCCCTCAAAATTGAAAAGTGGATCTCATGGGTAGCCAGAGACAACATAATAAGATCCGCATCCTACAAAATCTCAAAAAATCACTGGCAGAATGCAGTGCACACACTAAAATAGAATGCTTTTATGCGAAATGAGGAACATAATAATGATTAAATGTCTCCACTCACCAAACCATATAAGCAGTGCCGTGTGTTTGGATCAAATCCAGGAAGGTTCCGTTGCAAACGAATGTAAGACATGATTTTGTGCTCTCCCTCACCAGGAACATTTGCATCAGAAAGCATCACCTTCAATTAAACAACCAGCACCATACTTTATCGAGTAAAAAGTACCTTAAATACTAGTGAACAACTACCTGATTAGGTCTTGCACCAAACTTACACAATCACATCAATGGATATATATACATGTCCAATGAAAGAGTGCATATTCAAACAAATAAATGTATGACTGTATCAGACCTTTGTAAATTGCCAGCCAGGATTATGGTTGAGTCTGAACTGTGCATAATACTGAAGAGCTGTAGAAAGCACTGCCATAAATTTAGTTCCAGGAGTGATGACATTCGAATCAGATGTCTCGGGCTTTTCATTTTCTAACAGATCTGCTGTCGCATCCTCAAGCTCTTTCATCAACCTTTTTTCCTCAGCTTGCTGACAAAAAAAAAAGCAACATGAGTTTCACTTTACAACTCCCAAACAATGGGAGGGGCTCTTACCGCTTCAGCAGCATCTTTAGCAGCCCTAAACCGACGTGTGCGTTGCTGGTTCATTTTAGCTCTTGGTGCAACCCCATCTATAAATGGAATCAATTAAGCCCACGAGTAGACCATTTAGGAGAGAGAATTGAAGTGCTTCCCCTTACCAATGGCCATATAAAGTAGCTTCCTCGGGCGGACCAATGTGAATAAATGGTCAATATAGTCAAATATCAATTTGAAAACATCATCATATGTGGCTGGTGCAGGCTGCAATACATAAAACCACACACATAAGCTTCATCATTTTACATTCAGTAAGCCTACTACCACCAGGGTTAGCCTAGTAGCCACGAGATAGTACTCCCAAAGGCGAGGTCTCTCTTCAACTCCTTGCAATCACAATGGCCGAATTTAAAAATAAAAAAATAGAGTTCCCTGCCCTGTTTTACATAGTACATTGTACATACCAAATTCATCCCCTTTATTCGACAAAGACTATGAGAGATATGTCGGGACGTGTGTTACTAAGTAGATGATAACTGTTGGATTGATCGGGGGACGAAACGACCATAAAGTTAAATAAAGGTTTACTCTTTTTCTCCCTGATTAGTGATCAGTATCAACAATTACTCAATATCGAGCGGACTCGTCTTCTGTAAAGCAACTTAAAAGTCGAATGCTAAAGCATTAACACTGGGTTCATGATTATATTTTCCACTACAGTATGAAATACGAAAATAAATTATTGCAATTAAATTAACAAAAGAAAAAGATGGAGAGTTAATTACTCTGCCCTCAGGGTGAAAACAAGGGTGAATAATGCCATTCATGTCGAGGTACAAATTATCGAATTCAATTCCGTTAGGGTTTGGTGTGGAGATGTCGATGGTTCGATTCTGGTCATCGTCCTCATCACTTGGTTGCTCTTCGACTACTTCGGCGATCGCCATCGGGTACCGATCGGCTAGCCACCGGTAGAACGCCGGAACGCCCATCGGAAGTTTCTACTGGTGGTGGTGGTGGTGGTGGTGGTGGTTGGAAAATGGTGGGGGTCTTTAGAATTGGAGGATTTTGGCAAAGTCAACTGAGCAATTTTTAGTCAACC